>VYXD01010892.1:132981-209045 GCA_013397195.1 Hylia prasina
CTGGCCTTGAGTGGTATTTGTACTGTGCTTTGTCCCTTATGTATCGTGAATAATAATAATAATAATAATAATAATTTCCTAGGGAGTTGGCTCTTGGATTCATATTACCTTAGTTTCATAGCAATGGACTCCAGATTTGCTGGTGTGTTTGTAGTACATGTGGGGAGATGGGAAGGGATCAGGTCTCCATCGGGGTTTATAGCTGAAAGTGTGTCTGTGTGGGATTAAAGAAACAAATGAACAGATTGCATATTTCTCGCTGGATTACAAAAATCCACATACTTACTGATGCAGAGTGATTCAGAAAGTTTTTTAGTAAAGTGCTCTCAAACTCCCTGTGTTTATCTTGTGCCTCTTCAGGGTGTGCTCTTACACATGCAATAGCAGGGAAGATTTGCAGAACATGAAAGGGTGCTATGTTGGCTTCATTGCTATATGTGTAGGATAGATATCAGGCAAGCCCCACTTGTGCTTCCTCTGTGCTAACAAATGTTATGACTTCAGTTGTGTCCAAGCAGCTGCTTTGCCATATCTGTGCGCTGAAGTTTACCAACTTGTCCTTGAGCTACTCTGAGTTAAGTCTTTAAAACAGTTATGTGGTGTAGTAAGGGCAGAACCTTGCTTCCTGATTACTTTTTTACACTGTATAACCAAAAGCCTTTTCCAGCACTTCTCTTCCCTGCCCACTCCAACTGGGGTTTCTTTGAATCCTATGCAACACACACAGTACCATTTTGTTGATCTGTGCAGCCTGGCCAAGTGCAGAGTCTGTGTCTGAAGTCAATTCGTGTAATGAGGAAGTTGCAGGCATAGATGATTTTTCTTATGTGAACTTCAATTTCCAGTAGAGCCTACTGCTTTGTTATTGCATGGTACAAAGCCTGCTCAGCACCAGAAGTGGGCAGGGCAGGGAATAGATCTTGAGTAATTTCACTTGGACATACCAGAGACTTGATGTTCTCTTGAAACAGGGTATATGAGTTCACAGATTTTTCTACAAGATGGTGATGAGAGCTGTCTCATGTGTTGACAGTGTAGGTTAGCTTGCCCACCCTATAGTGTTTACATAGGGAACAATAAGATGACATATTCTCAGAATACAGTAAATGCATGATGGTTTTCATAGCTTCAGAAATTCAGGGTGAAGTTCAGCAGTTCCCCAGAAGAAAAAACAACAGTATCAACTTGTTAAAACTTGCAGTGTATTGGCAGGACCAGGCTGAGCATATTTGCATGATTTGGAAATAGTTTAAGACAGTATTTCTGGGGCAAGCTGCTTTTCTCAGCATCCTGATGCTTAACATGACTCCAAGCAGAGATCATGTCATGTGCAGAAATTATTCTGAAGGATGGAGTTGGGATTTGATCCATAACTTGCTTTGGCAGGTATTTTTATAGAGGAAAAGATGATAATTTTATGATCATAATATTCTACACCTGTAAAAATACGAAATGCACCTTTTTTCTCCTTTAAGATATAGTTTGTGCCCACATTGGCTGAATGTGGGAGCTCAGAGCAGTCTGATCTCCTCTGAAGTTTATGCAGCCTATTAGATATTTCCTCCTCAGTCAGTGACTTCTGTGCACTGTCAGGTCTGCTTAGCAAATTTACTTCAGACCTGAGCTTGAATTTATTTTTTTTAAAATTTAAAACGTGATATATTCACTACCAATAAGAACTTAATTGAGAAAGAAATTATTCATAATAATTAAATGGTGAATGTGCTGGATGTGGCTGGGCTGTAAGCAGCGGTGTCCAGGCCAATCTTAACAGTTTTCTTGAAGCAGGAGTGACCATCCAGTTGTCTAGCATGTGTTTCTTGAAAACATATTTTTTGGGTTTGAATGGCCTCATTATTGCTTCGTGTTAAAGCCAGTCAGTTTGAGCAGTATTGCTTGTGTCTTTTATTCACACCAATTTATTCTCAAATTAGAGGGAATATATGAAGGAGGAGGTGGAGGAGTCTGCTGAAGATGAGGCGACTGAATCGGAAGAAGACTTTGAATTTGATGAAAGAATTGGATGCCTTTCCAAAGGTTCCCGAAAGCTATGTGGAGACTTCAGCCAGCGGAGGCACAGGTAGGCCTTGTTAACATGCTGATATTGATAGAAACTTCAGCATGAGGCAGACAGGCATCCGTGTTCACTTGAAACTAGCCAAAATTGGTTTCTTGAATTCTTTGGTGGACTGAGCTCATCCCCTTCAAGTAAAGTATAGTATGATAGTGTCACAGTATCATAGTATCTTATCCAAACAGATGTATCCAATGCTCATCTGAAGGGAGATTTTTGTATAAAGCTGGTGACACTCAACCCAATGTAAAGGTTAAAAATGGAAACTTCTAACCAGTCGCAACTGGAAGTGCACTGTGCCAAGGCTGTAATAAAACTTTCTCCTTCCCTGTCTCACCAAGCTCTTTTCTTGGTGTCGGGTTTCTGTGTGAGTCTGGGTGGGCATGACCTGAAATGATGACGGGATTCAACACTCTGCTTTTGCAAAAGTAGAAAAATATTCTCCAGAGACAGATAAGTTGAGCATCAGGATTAAGAGCAATTTTCTAAAGCTTTTCTCTTGAAGGTGAACTTGATTTTAAGAGTAAGGAAAACCCTTTGAAGAACTAAACGCTTTAATCCAGGACATGTGCTTGTACTGTCTCTATTAGTCACTTGAGCTTCTCAGAGAAAGCTGGAGCTGTAAAAAAGACCTTTCTTATGTATCTGACATTAAATTGTGTCTTTAAGTTGAGCTGAGTTAGAGGTAGCCTGATCTGAAAATAGTGTCTTTGTCTCTTGGACTGTTGGAATTATTTGCAAATAGGAAACTGCTAGCACTTAGAAGTGGAGGACAAATATTTCTCATGTGTGATTATGCCTGAAACTCAGTTGAATAAAAAGTTCAGGAAGCAATTACGATCTACAGATAAGCCTTTGAAGTTGTTATGCCACTTATAGAGTAGAAGTAAATATTAAAAGGTTCTATATTACCTTACTGTTTCCTCAGGTGCACTGTTAATATTTAAAGGTTTATTGTATATAAAAAAATCTCTGAGAAGTGTTTAAATAATTTTTTGTTAATGTTGGTCCCAGTCCCTGAGGAAACAAGTGTGTTGTTTCTATGTTGTAATTTTCATAAAAACACCAAATGCTTAAGAATCCTTTTTTGTAGTACAGCACCATCTTTCATGAGACCTTTGCTTTGGTGAATGGTGCCTTAAGGATTTCTCAACATCAGAAGTTACTTTAATATTCTTTGATTTTTATCCCAGTAACCTTATAAATGACAATATAGGATTGTCTTTTTCTGTGCCATTATGAAATCTGAATATAATGTTCCTATTTCATTCAGGATTAAAGTGTCAGGCTTACTTTCTGATGTGATAGGGATCTAAAACATACCAAGACTCTATTCTCAGACTTTCATGGCCTTCAAACCCACTGCAAAAGAAGTACTGGTCTCTCAGACAGGCTGAGACTCCAGCTCTGGGGCTGGGAGACCCTTCAGGAAAGAAAATTCTCTAAGACTTTATTTTCCTGTTCAGATCCACACATAAGTTTGTGCAGAATTATCCAGAAAGCAGCTGTGGCTCTAATTGTGTTTGTGTGGCTCTGGATAGCTGGTATGGCTCCAGCTTTCCTACTGTTGCACATCCAGGGTGAGCTTGGCCTGCTGGTGCCAGAAGGAAATTGAGAGCCAGAATTATCGACTGATTAGTGCAGTTGACATGCAGGGTTTCATATGTTTGATTGTTACATAGTGTCAGCTGAAAGCTGGAACTGGAAACATTGCTGATGGATACACCGGTCACGAGCTTCTTTCCTGATCCCCAAGGACAGTGCCTTTGTTCTCTGCTCCCACCTCTGGCTTGGGGACTACTGTGTAGTGAGTTGAAGCCTATCAACAATGAGCTTGTTTTTTCTCGAGGTGCCCTTCACAGATTCCATAGAGATATTCCACAGAATGTAAATGAAAAACCTACAGTGCCAATAAGCTGTACAAATTGTTACTGTCCTCCATAACTGAAGTGTTTTCAAGCTTATGAAAGTCATGATTAAGTAAAAGGGGCATAGCAGGTGCTTCTGTGCTTCTGTGTTTCTGACTTTACAGCAGGGTGGTCTTCCCCTTGCATTGCACAACTTTGCAAGTGTGATGAGTGGGCTGCCTTGCAGATAAGTGAAGCACATCTACCACTAAAATACACCAATTAGTTTTCATTCTAAAAATAAATTTCAAGCTCTTCACTTATTGGTAGAATGGATAGCTGCCTGTTGCTTGTTGCCAGAGGGAGACTTGTTTGAAATGTTGGGGTGGGAGTCATGACTTTGCAGCTTTACACGAGTAATATAATGCATCTTATTTCTGTTTTCTGCTAGCTTCTTGAGTCTAAAACTCAATATAAAAAAATTGTTATAAAAAGTTAACTTGTAGACAAGCGAAGGCTTGAAGGGATTTCAAGGTGCACTTCCTCCTTCTTTGATGTTGGAAGTTAGGATTGAGTTTTCCTAGACCATCCCTGAGAGTGATTTTTGTGCATTTCATATGCGAGAAAGTTCTATCTGGTTCTTAAATTTTCCATACAGGGATTTCACAACCTCCTAATCATTCCAATATTTGACTGTAGTTAAAAAGTACTTTCTTGATGCAAAGGTAGGACTTATTTTTTTTCAATCCTGTCTAAAAACAAATACTATCAGTATGAAAATAAGTCTCTTAAGAGCAGCTTTGGGATTTATAAATTAAAGATACCAGTGTTGTACTGGTAATGCTCAACTTTTGGGATTGTTAGAAATTTGTTCTGCTTATGTTTCTGAATAATGTTTCTCACAGTCTGAATTTCTACTTTTTTTTTCCTCTGATCAGTTTCTCTGATAGCATTTACAACAATAGCTTTCCTGACTATAATGGAGTTCATGGTGTACCAGGACACATGGATGAAATATGAATATGAAGTAGACAAGGATTTTACTAGGTAACATCATTTGTTAAAATTCTTTTTAAAATGTTACTTGCCTGCATTTCAGGAAAGAACAGTTTTAAAATTTTCATGTGACTTGAAAGCAATTTATAATTGAAAATACAAATTAAATACTGCAGGGATTTGATTTTTCATCTGTTGATTATTTTGGGGCTTTTTCATCTATGTAATCCATGAAGAAGATAAATTGAGATTTCTGCAATGAAGAAGTCAAAATAGTATAGGGTTGTTATTAAAGGAGCTCCCTGAGGAATTACTTGCTAGCAATTCAGAGACCATTGTAAGCTATAACTCAGCATCAGGTGGGTAACCCTCCCCATGTTGGCTGGAGGCTTTCTCTAGTTCATACAGTTAGTATGTTGCCATTATAGTTTGTTCTGCTGGAGGTGAACCTGAAGTGCTCAGAGCTTTGACTGCATTATTAGAGGTTGCCTCTGATTTTGTCTCCAGACACAGCCCCCCTGAAGATTTGTTTGCTGCTGGTTTCATGTGCCTGTCAGGACTGTGTTTGCCTTTTTTCCAGAGCTGGTCAGGCACTCATGAGTCCCCATGAAGTTAATGCAGATTTTGTGCCCTGAACACCTTTAAATGTCATGTGTCAGTTTGACACTGGCCCATCACCAGGCACCCAGCAACTGAACTGAAATAACTTTAAAACCTGTTCAGATAGTTGCTGTGGTAACAAGCTAAAGATACATATAATGGTTGGACATATATTGGATGTCTTGTACATCAGAAATAATGAAGGTTTCTGTCATGAAAAAAAAAAAGGAAAAATTTAAAGGAGATGCATCAAAAGCTCAAATAATAGTAAATCCATTCAGACAGCTGGGATTTCACATTTAGGTCTTTGCTAAAGTAGGTTATATCCCAAGTGAAACCATCACATGGGCAGGTGTATCAGTTAAGAGACTATTATGGGATTTGGGGTATGTTACAGATTCCCCAGTTTGATTGTGGGCTGATCACTCAGCCTGTGGTTCTTGACAATTTGAACCAATGGAGACTGGCGTAATTTTAACTGTTTTTCTCCTCTCTGCTGATCCTGTCTGACCCCAAGTTGAGCCAGTGTTGAATCCCTTGCTTATGTGATTTGCCTGTGGTCAGCTAAGTCCCAGAGGAAGCTCCCTGAGAACAGAACCCTGTGACTATAGTGAGGGGTTTATTCCTTATAGTTCAAATTACTTTTGTGAAACTAACAGGAAAACCAATAGGAAATGCCCAGAATATTGGGGAATGCCACACAATCAGACTTGCAGTGTGAAGGAAGTTATCTCTTAAGTTACAAGTGCTTTAATGTGCTCTAAAAATCCATGTTACTTTATCCAAATTTTAAACAGCTTTATATTTATTTGTATTAATTTTGATAGTTAACTGTATTTCTGCAAGTAGTCTGAGATTTTTTTCTTGATACTTGTACTCAGGGTTACTTAATGCATTTTTGCCTTTTTTTTCTTTCCAGTAAATTAAGAATCAACATTGATATTACAGTTGCCATGAGGTGTCAATGTAAGTATTCCATCAGTGAAAGTGTTTAAATACTTTAAAGCCTCTTCAGAGAGCAACTACATCGCTCACAATATAATTGGATATTGTGCAGAATATTTTACCAGTGTCATTTCTTCTGATCTTAATGGCATGTAGTGATCTTGATGGCATATGACTCATTGAAGGAATTAGTAAGAAATGTAAAGAAGAATATCTGTGCTATCTCATTCACATCTCGCAGAACCTTGCCTTGTCTGTCAGCAGGAACAGGATCTGTTGTTCAGTCTCTCCTTAGCTGAAATATTTTAAAAGCTCATTGTGAGACACAACTCAGCAGCAGGAATTTATAAGAATTTCTGTTTATTTATGAACTTGGGATATATTAAGTTAGTCTGCTGTTTAACAGCACTGAAACCATCACATAATTTCATCCTCCTTGTGAACATAAGAGGGATGCCTTCCTTATTAAAGGCAATAAATATTATTTTGACATCATTTAGGTAATGAACCTTTATTGTGTCCAGTCTTGCTTGTCCTGGACTGAGAGAAAAGAGAATATTACTGTTACCAGGAATGCAAGAAAATTTTCAGGGTTCACTTTTTTTGGCTAGCTTAAACCTTCCATTAATTGTGTAGTACATCAGTGGGGTTTTGGTTGGTTGTTTGTTTGGGGTTTTTTGCAAATAAACTTTTATCCTCTGTTTTGACTTGTCTTGATCTCTATTCAGTGCTTGTAAAACAGGAGAAAATATTTATGCATAGCAGATACTCTAAAGCTTGTATGTGTGGTTCATACCACTTCTCTGTAGGTGTTAATCAGCGAGAAAATACTGCAGATCTGAAGAGTTTTTGGTCAGTGTCAATCAACTGATGTTGAAGGTTAAATAGGTTGAAGGAACAATAACATATACTCAAGTTTATCACTGTACTGTGAAACTTCATTTCAACTTGATTTTTTTTTGCTTGTCCTTGATCATCTATGTGGCTTAGTATTTCTCTGTGTTTAAAATAGATGTGGGAGCTGATGTTCTGGATTTAGCAGAAACAATGGTCGCCTCTGCAGACGGGTTAACCTATGAACCAGTAAGTTGATTCTTACCTTTTCATTTAAAAACTGAATTCCTCTTGGTGCAAAGCACTACTGGGCTGGTTTGCTGTGGTTTTTCTTCTCCACCAACCTCTTAGAGAAACATTCTGTAGTCGATCTCTTTTGGCCATAGCTTCTGGGTACATTTGAGCATTAATTGCAATTGAATTTACTGAGTACCTTTGTGTTAACAAATATTTAGGTTTGACCGTGGTGAACAGATGTTACTAGTGATCCTCTAATGCTGATGAAGTATATAGCATTTTTGGTAGCTTATCTTTAGTGCTTCATGTGGGATGAGCTAGAAAGAAGCAATCTGCACCTGGACCCTTGTCTTTCAAATATTGCTCCTTTGCAATTCTGGGTGGGAAGGGACAGAATTCTTTATATTTGAGCACAAAATGTATTATTTAAACTGCAAAATCCTTTCACAAACTACTATGTGGTACCAAGTGTGAAGTTGATTATAACTCTGTACTCACACCCCAGTTCTCTTCTGGGTTCCATGAAGAGATGCTTTCTGTATGTTTTATTAGATGTATTATTTTTGTTTCAGGTACCATTTGAGCTCACCCCACAACAAAAAGAATTGCAAAGGTAAAGCACTGAGAAGCATGTTTATGGTTTGTATTATTTGTACTGGAAGTGACTCTGAAGTACACCAGAGCTACATGACACAACTATGTCTTGAGTCTAACAGCTCCTGCTTGTAATTTAAGAATGCAAGCCTACAAAAAGATACTAAGTTAATTTGCTTTCCTCATTATTTAAGATTTCTGTTATGGAAAAAGAGAATTGGCTTTGGACTTACCTGTTCAATGGGGTCATGCAATTGCAAGCCAGGATGTATGGACTCACTCAGCTTCTGTTTCCAAATGAATGCTTGGTAGCACAAGTTAAAATCAGGGACTCAAATGTGTAAAATAGATATATAAATGTCAAAGCTGAGCCATTGTAACAAATTGGCACATTCTTGCATAAGCAAATTATTTCCAATAACTTAATTGACGGAGTGTTTATCACTTTAATATCTTGGTGTTGCGCATGCCCACTATACTGATAGTCTTGTAATGGTGCTGACGCTTATTTAGGAGTCTGGCTAGTTTTGATATTTAGATAACATACTGCTGTGAACACTTGAACTTTCAATTCTGTATAAAATACTATTCCCAAAGTTTAATGTAATGCTTTAGTACTGTCATCAACTGTGCTAAGTTCCTGATTTGCAACCTGCAATTGAGGCCAATAATGAATTGTGAAACTAGACTTTGTTTTACTTATGTTTTACTTTGTTTTACTTATGTGTTCACACTTGTCTCTAATCTTTAGGATGCTGCAAATAATTCAGAGTAGGCTGCAGGAAGAACACTCTCTTCAAGATGTGATATTCAAAAGTGCATTTAAAAGTGCTTCTACAGCACTGCCACCACGGTAAGAAAACCGGGGATTTTGTGTCATTATTCCCCTTTCCTCCAACCCTGTGAATTAACATTTTATTCTGGTTATGAGTCCACCGCACCCCCAGAAGACAGGGTTGTAAGAAAAGATCTCACTGCTTTTTAATGGATTTTGAAATAGTGTACTTGGTACTTGCTTTGGGGAGCTGTTGTGTTATGAAAACCTCTGGGGTTTCCAAACTGGAGAAGGTTTCCAGGTTTTGTGTGTGTGCTTACACGTACATATACAGACATGAGTAAATATATGCACAAACCTTTTGTGGTTTGATGCCTCCTTCTTAATGGGAATTAGTAATGTCAGAGTAATACTAAACGAGTCGTTTTTTAAAACTACTTTTCTGCCCAGCAGCTTTTAGAAGCAGTGCTGCTATTACCTGTGTTGTAATTCTTCATAATTTTAAAAGAATCAACCTTTGAATACAAGTGTGTTTTGTTAGTAAATTCCTGTGTCTAAGATGGCACTGTTAAGATTTTTATGGAGCAACATTACTGTTTTCACTTAATTCCAGCTACTCAGAAATGTTAAGAGATTAATGCATACAATGTTTGGTCTGCTGAATCTGGATGCTATGTGATTTTATTTTTTTTCCCCCTCAAGGGAAAAACACTTTCTACATGAAAGCTGAAATTCTCTCCACTTAGAAACAAAAAAAAAAAACCTGAATAAAACAAAACAAACACCAAAGCTGCCATACACACTTCTTGTGTTGTAATCTCCCTGTCTGAGGATCAAATAGATTTTTTCTTCCTAAGGGAAGCCTAAAGATGGTTCAAAAAATCTTTTTTTTCTCATTTGTTTGAGGTCTTCAGATTAATTAAGTCTTTCTGTGCCTTTGTGTTGCTTGTTAGTGCAGTATTTGAAATGGTATTTATGCTTGAGATGTGTTGAAAAAAATTTGGTTTTCATCTCTCTCTAAGGAGCCGATTTTGGAAATAGATTTTTTGTGGACATCACAACATGAGTGAGGAGTGGAAGCTTTTGTAAAAAGTGAAGTTGAGAGCTCTTCTGGCTACAGTGTTGTTAGTGTGACCAAAATGTATTTGGTTCTGTTCATTGTAGGATTAACATTTTCCCACTGAGCCATTTTTGGTAGAAGGAGGTGGGGAAAATAAAAGTCCTTGGGGCAGACACACTTATGGTCTGATGTTCTCTGTTCCTGTGTTCAGATATCCTAAACCAGTCTTGTAGGCCAAATCTCTGAATACAAGTATGAATGAAAGGTCATTGGTTTCATCAAACTGACCTTCACTAGTTTCCCTCCCTTCCACCATCTCTGCTATAATTCTCTGCTATAATTGAGAAGAATACAATAAGGACAGGTAGATGATAATGCTGTATCTTTATGCTAGGAAAAAGAGGTCTAACTGTACTGCTGTTATTTCTGCTAGACAGTGAATATTCTCATGTACTTCCAATGTTTTTATTTAAACAGGGAAGATAATTCATTACAGTCTCCAGATGCATGCAGAATTCATGGTCATCTCTATGTCAATAAAGTGGCAGGGAATTTTCACATAACTGTGGGCAAGTATGTTCTGTTCAATTCCTGAAAATAAAAAATCCCTTGACTTCTGCATTCTGCATAGTGCATGTATGTGTATGTACATGTGCTTTTATGCTTCAGTTAATGACTGGGTTTTACTGTCCTTCCTGTACTCACGCTTGATATTTTTTCCATGTAATACCTATTCTTGCACTGTTAATTTTCTTCATAAATTGCCAAAACCATGCATTGCAGTGCATTGTTGCATGTAATGTAGTCATTATGAATTTTAATGTTTTGTAGGATGGAAATTCTTGAAAATTGCTTTGTTAGAGAGCAAATACAGAGTGCAGTTAACTTGCTTACTCATAGAACAAATATGGTCAAACTTTTGTTAGTAATTCGAGCAGTTCTGCAGCTTTTCATATGGTAGGACTTGGTGACTCTTCCAAAAGCATAGTGACTTGGTGAGTTTTAGGTATTTCTAAAAATGCAAGACACTAGTTTTGTGTAAGAGAGTTTTTGTGAGTCCAAGATTCCTGACTTTACTGCTTAGTCTGTCTGTACTTGACAGTAATAAAAATGTCATATTTGGGGTTTATATAGATATACACAATAGATATCAGTTTTTAAAACATATACATGTGTTACATATATTTAAGCATTATATGTTACGTTATACATATGAGGATATGTACATATTTTATAAAGTATTTATTGAAATAGAGGAGGAAAGGTAATTTTTCTACATAGTCCTGTGTGGATTCATAAAACATTTGTTGCTTTCTTCAGGGCAATACCACACCCTCGAGGCCATGCACACTTGGCAGCCCTTGTAAGCCATGAGTGTAAGTTCCTTCTGTCATCTCCATACCAACACGATTCATTTCAGTCAGACTGCTGTCTCCTGCTTCATGTTAGGTTGCTGTTTTAAAGGTGTTCTAGCTGTGCAATTGCATTGCAAAAAAAAAAAAAAAATTCTTTGCAGTGATCTGACTCCGTAACAATTTGCTTTCATACATTTAACACTGTCAGGATTATTTTCAGATTGCTTCTATAGTAATGATAACACTAGGGAATCTCAGATGTACTTTGCTGTAACACAGATACCATATAAAATTCCTGTATTTCAGTCCAAACTACCTCTTTCCTCGAAGACCTTTTTAAAAGGTTAAAAATTTCCAACCTTTTTCCTTAGAAATTTAATTTTTGGATTATGAGTCTAGATATTAAATATGTGTTGCTGCCTTACTTAATGTGAGGCAAAGGTGACTTACTGTGAAAAATTAACGTGATTAAACAGTTGGTTAAGCCTCCAAATGTCTGCCCATGAATTTATGTTAACACAACTTTAATAATTTTATACATCTTAAGTACCTGCAAAATAGGCAGTGAAGTAACTTGGCAGCTGCCTTATACTTCCTCTGTATATTTGATATACTAAATTTAGTCTTTTTAATGCAATTGCTTACAAGAACATGAACTGTAGAATAATATAAGTATTTGGCCAACTAGAAATTCTGTTATAAAATTATAACTCTGTTCAGCTCCACTCTTGGTTCAAATATAGTTACAATTTGGTTCAGAAGCTCTTTTCTAGAGCCAAAAATATTAGCTTTTTTGTTAAATATTTTGGATTTGAGTTTTCTTTGAAGTGTGGGTAGATCAAATGATGTGTACAGTGTTTTTTGGTAAACACATTAATTAGAATATTTCAATGTCAGAAATAGGTGCAACTGTTTCTCTAAGTACAGAATCTCCTAAGTTAAAAATGCTTAATTTCTCCATATTGTCTTTCAGCCTATAACTTCTCCCATAGAATAGATCATTTGTCATTTGGAGAGCTTATTCCAGGAATTATTAATCCATTGGATGGAACAGAAAAAATTGCATCAGATCGTAAGTGTTGTGTGTTTAAAAAAAATCTTGTTTTGTTGAGTTTCCCGATAGTTACATTGAAAGTATTACCATTTTTCATAAGTGTTGTGATTGACAAGCAGCATCAGGCTAAATTTGGTAATGGGCAATGGCCTGTTCATTTATGTACATGATATCTCAAATGGGCATTTCTTTGTAATATCTGCATTGCTGTTCTGTGCTGTTTCCTTGAAGGCAATTTGCAGTTTTTTCCAGGCTTGTTGTGTTGAAGTTACACTATGTCTGACCATATTGCAGCAGTGTCTTACAGTGGAGAATCATCTGATTGTTTTCATAATGGTTTTTTAAGCCTGATGTGGTTTAAAAAATAGCACCAGGAGTCTTGGATTCTATTTCTGTATTTGGTTTGTCCCTTCCAGTGTGTTTTGTGAGACTACAACAGGATGGGTTTGTTTCCTCATGTATAAATAAAGGAGAGTAGTTACCTGCCTCATCCCAGCGCTGGCATTCCCTGTGAGAGTGAGCCCCAGAACCTTCTACAGCTGCTTGTCTCAAAGCCAGTCGCTCCCTTGGCTCTTAGAGCCAGAATGGTTTGGTGGAGTTGAAATAAATTGCTTGAGTCTATTGGTGTTTGTTCCCTTAGGGAATTGCACAAAGAGCAATCAAATGCATGAGCATGCTGATGTCTCTAGAAGAATTCTCTAGAAGTGTAATTGAGAGAAAATCTGTAACCAGTTTAGAAGGGCTTCCAGCACTGTAGATACAATTCAATGGCCAAATCTATTCAGACCACTCTGAGATTTGTATGTGTCATGAAACATGTGGCAGTGTGAAACTTGTTCTAGAGCCCTGGAAAACACTACCTGCGTGTTTCATTTGAAGCTTTGAGTGGCCTCACCTTAGTGAGTCTTTTCATTACGTGGGAAAAATGTCAATTTCTGAGTATAAATGGGACATATGGGTCTTTTCCATGGAAACTAACTCATTGTGCAGATGGTGCTGAAGTAGTTTTGGCAGTGCTGGCAATCCTTGAAGAATGTCTCTAGTGCAAATGGCTTAGCTGATTTATTATTTCTTTGATTTATTTGTGAATATCTCAGATGGCCATTGACTATTCCTGATTCAACAGTAAGATTTATTTTTTATTCTAGACAATCAGATGTTCCAATATTTTATCACAGTTGTGCCAACCAAACTCCATACATACAAAATTTCAGCAGAAACTCATCAATTTTCAGTGACAGAAAGGGTAAGTAGAGAAAAGGAAAAAAACCATGGAGATAAAAAAATCTAAACCTGGTTGTTCATAACAAAAGTTCAAATGTGAAAATAGTATCATGGTTTTAAAAAGTACTCTAGCATGAAGAAACTCTTCGTAGAGCATTCTAGTACACTAGATTTTTCTGTAAATCATACAGCAGTGGGGTTATATATATGTACTTGGTGACACATGCAAACTTCTTCTATTAATGTTCTGCATCTGTAGATCTGGAGTCTGATATTAGAATTATTGTTAGACAGTAATTTTTACTTCACTGGATGCTAATAGTGGTGGTGGTGAAATCCTCCAAATTTTAGGCTTGTAACCCAGTGTGTAGCTTTACAAACACTTAATTCACCTTTAGCTTTTTATCCATGTGGGAAACAAACAAAGATGCAGCTGCCTTGAATATCCTGAACTTGGTTGTCGAGTGTAAGAAACAGAAACAGGTACTTTGTATGAAAAACTGATCACACAGTGTCTCAGCTGTCTTGTTTAATCTTCGGTGAACCACCAAATTTAATGACTCTCAAGCCTAGAGAGCTTCCACTTCTTGGTTTTGAGAGGCTTTTATTCTGAATCTATAACAAAGGTAGTTAATGCAGCATAGTATATATCATAAAGTACTAATTTAAAGACTAGGAAAAAACATTGGGTGTACTGGCTACATGTCTTATTTTCAGACACTGAACTCTGTTTTCATCTTTAATTCAAAAGCAAAAAAAAATTCTTTGTGAAAAGTTTAATTAAAAATGACAGATAAAGTGAGAGGTGAGAAGAAAGCCTTAGGTTGAAAGAAAATGTGGGTATTAATAGGATGGCAGTTCACTGTATTCCTGCTGGTTTAGCAATCTGCTTTGTGTTTTCTCTGCACAATCTGCAACAACTAAGGTGTTCCTTAAACTGTATGTCAGTCAACAGTTTATCTTATTCTTGTTCCTTTTTTTTTCATCTTGTATTCAGTTTTTCTCTCTTCTTGGGTAACAGTGGTTCTTTCAATTAACTGTCCAGTGTAAGTTAGCTCTTCAGTTTTTTGTAGAGATGTATTTTTATAAAAATTGCCACAACCACAAGTTGAGCAATGTGAATAATGGAGATAAAGTGTCCATTATGTACTTGTTTGCTCTTGCTGTCTCAGTAGGTAAACCTGCTGCCTCCAAGGCTTATTTGTGGCTAATCTCAGGTAGCCAAATACTCCTGTTAGATGAGCTGGGAAAGGTTACTGAGAACAACTATTCACTGAACACCTTAGTGCATTTATTTTGGAAGAGTAGGCACATATGCAGACATGGAAAAAGGTGGTCAGACAGCCATGGCTCAAACTTGAATGCAGTGAGATTTAATTGCTGGTGTTGGGCACATGAGGAAGCAGAGTTTGAGAGGTGTGGGCAGAACCTTCTCCACTATTCTTGATGGTTGAGATACTGTACTTATTTATGTTAAAGAGATTTAATTCTAGCAAGGCTTCACTGATGCAAGGTTAGTAATTTTTAGCAGATTTTAGCAATTAAAAGGTAAATCTTCTGTAGCAGTAGAAGCTGGAAGCACATCAAAATGGTTTGCAGAAGAAGAATTCGGTTTCTTTTAAGGGTGGAGTTCTGTGTGTTTTATTTAAGTTCATATTTTTTCCTCCATTTGACCTCAAAAGACCAGTAAGGCTTAGGGAAATAACAGAGAAAAAGCAAACAAATAAAGTGTTTTGTCCTTTGCCAGTGGCAAGGTTATGTTTAACTACCTTCAGTCTTCTCTTCCTTTTTAGTATGACTGATCATCCATCTCCAAATGCTGATAGTTGTCAGGTTTTGAAATATGGAAAGCATTTTCTAGTGGTTTGTTTAATTTAACCATTGCAAAGGTTTTGGGACCTGTTATCATTACTGATACATTATTTTGACATCCTTTCAATTTTGTTGTGGTAGCATAAAAAGCAGTATGGTTTTTGACAGTGTTAGCTAACTGAAGAGGTTGCTTAAACCTCCATTTTCCAAAGTGGTATTCTGCTTTTTATTTTGTACCATATTCTGCATGCTTTCTGAGCACAAGTTTTTAAAAATACAGAGAAATGGAGCTGTGATATATTGCTTTTCTGTTCAGTCCTTCTTAATTTGTCTTCTTGGATCTTACTAGATTAGGAATGGCTGAGTTTGTCTTCAGTCCATTATGTTCTTTTCAGCTGTCCTTGGATATTTTCAGCCAGACTTACCTGGCAGTGCAATAATCAACACCTTTCACTAACAACAAAATTATAGCAAACCTTTGAAAAAAGCTTGTGTTGAGTTGTGTTCTCTCCTGAAACTGTTTTAAAAAGTAGGTATTTACATCAGCCACACTCTTCTCTTTGGTGTCTTCTGGTTTGAGAATTTGGGAAATGAAAAGAAACTAGAAATTTCTCAGATTGGGACTGAGGTGCCAGGTAATCATAGTGAGTTTGGGTTGTTTGTTTATTTACTGAGGTTTATTTCTTGCTGTGTGACTGTTGTCTGATATGATGTAACTGACAAGAAGTTTGAAAAGAGGCTTTTGCCTCTTGGACCAGGTGTTCCTTGAGGTGCCTTCCGACTTGGTATTCCATGATTTATATAAATCCTCTGGGGATTCTGCCATTGCTAAGGCTGTTCAACAACCTAAATCTCATTAAGGTCTCACACTGAGTTAAGTGATTCATAGTGGCTGATAAAGTAGGAAGAGCTGTGGCGAGTATTACACCAGTGCACTCCCCTGAGTTCACAGGTTAGGCCAAGACTGGCATTATCCTCATAGCTACCAACACCAATCCAGTTATAAAAGTCCTCTTTAAAGGACCATGTGAGCAAGTCTTGAGAGAATAGTACCCAAGCACAATAGTGAATATTGATGTGCAGCAGAGCAGAGCAGTGACCAGGAAAGCAAATTTTTACTTCATGATGTTTGACTTTTAGAAGGTACTGGTCAAAGTGACCTTGATACAACCCAGATTTATGTTCATTGCTATCTCTGATTAAATAACTCTTTGTCATCCCATCTTGTAAGACTGATTTTCTTGTGACCAATAACAAGTGTGACTAACAAGTGTTTCTGTATTTTCTTTCAGGAAAGAGTAATTAACCATGCAGCTGGCAGCCATGGGGTATCAGGAATATTCATGAAATACGACATCAGTTCACTTATGGTGACAGTGACAGAAGAACACATGCCTTTTTGGCAGTTCTTAGTGAGGCTCTGTGGCATTATTGGTGGAATTTTTTCAACTACAGGTGATTATCAGTGCCTTCCTTCTTAAGTTCTATCACTTGTTTTTATCGTGGTGATTGCTATGGATAAATTACAGGGAGTCCTCCTAACAGGTTTAAGACAAAGTGCTTGTTTGTGTGCCATGAAAGCCACTCAGTTTTGGTGTCCCAATGTGGCATTTCTGGTGTTCTGAGGGCCTTTTGTTTGTTTTTTGGTAACTATAGCAAAGTTCATTTATTTCTGGAAGAACAAGGCTATATCTGTCTGTAGAATCTATGTATATGTATGTACACACATGTACTGATATTCTGTGTATTTCCTATTGCTGGGATCCAGTAATTAGTGACAGAAGTTGAGATAAAATTTCCATCTGAAGTAATTGGGAAGATTTTCCTAGTGAATGTACTGCTGGATTTCTTCATCAAACAAAATAAACTGAGTTGAAAAGGCAGAATACACTTACTGGTCAAGACATAATAGGGTATCTGAATTACAAGTTATTTCTTTCCTTGGCTCTCATTGGAAGGGAGCTCAGTAAAGAGGCTTCAATCTAAGAGCTGCTTTTCAAAGTAGATATTTCTGTCCCAAGCAATGTATTTTCATCTGTGAAAGCTGGCAGAGGGAGTTATGTTTACTTGGTAGCTTTGCCGCCTTGATGCATTTCAGAATGTTAGAATTCTCCCGTGCCCTGCCCTTGATATTTCCATTCTTAATGCTAATTTCTCAGTGTTTAATGTATGGGTTTACTGGACTGTGTCCTGTCTAAGTATAGTGCATATCTTTGTTGCAATGCTTTCATAAATAGTACATTTTTACTACTGGTGACAATTTAAATCTTGTTTGACATTGCAGGAATTTTACATGGCTTTGGAAGATTTGTAGCAGAAATTATTTTTTGCCGTTTCAGACTGGGCTCTTACAGATCCACATCGGTAAGGAAACCTTCCTCTAAGTATTTCTCTAAGTGGTACAGCTGAGAATGGATGATAAGGACAACTTTGGGACTTGGTTCCAGGAGAATTTAAGATACTTGCAATGAACTTTCCCCTTGATATGCATATTAGCAGAGATACAACAGCTTTTAAAAATAGTTGGAAAACTGAAAATATAGATAAGCAGAGTTCTCTAACAAACTGAATTAATGCAGCTGAGTCTCTTAGATGTCCCACATTCCCTTCATTGTCCTTACTATATTTTATTTTCATATTTCTCCAAAAATTACATGTTTTCCAGGCCTGGCTGGTCTCTCTGTCCTGGTTTTGGTTTCCCATATCATTTTGCTTGGCCTGCACACTAAAGAAGAGGCACTGTGTGCTGCAGGGGTTCCGTGGTGCTCCTTGTTGCTCTGCAGGCTACTGCCAAGCAGTGTGAAAGAGCTGAGCCTTCCCCTTTCCCTTCATTAGGCAATAAGAGAATTGCTTCTCTAGCAATTACTTGATTTTATATTGCTTCTGTTTTTCCCATTTAAGCCTGTAGATATGCTTTGAGACTTCTGCCTTTCTCTCAAATTTGAAGTTTGCCAGCTGGCAAGATGATGTGAGTGGGGAGAGAGGAAAGAAGGCAACCGAATTTGTATAGTTCTAAATTTTAGTTCTATAAGAGGCCAGGTAAAAGGCATCCAGGAAATGTGCAAGAATGAAGAAGTGTGTGTTTTTGAGGAGGGAGGGTGGAGATTCTGTTTCTGGTCAAGCCATTAATAACACCTTGGTTTTGTTTCGCCAGGTCCCACTTCCTGATGGCCACACAAGCAACCACTTACCTCTAATTACAGACAATAGTACACATTAGTCTCCTGAGAAAATTTTTTTTCTTCCTGCCGATACAGACTTTTTTATAATAAAGAAAACATTGTGCAATATGCTGAGACAGTGCTGATGGGCAGCAAAAAAACGAAGCCTTTACAAAAAAAAAAACTCCAACAAAACAATTTGTGTAATTTTTTTGTCTTTGAGTGCACATGGAGACATAGGAAATTGTGAGACCGGTGAGGTGGATGATCTTCTGGGGAGTGAAGGAGTGTTGCTGCCCATACAGTGTTCGTGGTCAAGCTGAACGTCTTTGTGGTGGCTGCCCGTGGCCACTGAAGCATCTTAGTGATGCCTGGGAAGGCTGCAGGCCCCAAGGAGAAAAGAGCACAAGTGGGATGTGTGGAAGGGCTGGCAGCAGCCACAAAGGGACAGTAACAGAGCTGGAGTTTCTCTTAGGTGTGCAGATGGGAGATTGGCTTTTCTTGTTCTTTATAATGCTGGGGCTGAGGGCTAAGACGCCTTTCATACAGCCGGACAGCGATCCTAGAAAATCCTAAAGAAGACAGGAACCAGAGAGTAAGTAAGGTGGAGCCCAGGCCATGATGTTGGTCACAGCCACTGCCTTTCTGCAGCCCCAGCATTCCTTAGTGGAAGAAACATGTGGAGCAGAGGAGTTCCTCTGTGTTTCCACACAGGCACTGTGCCAAAAGTGGGGGTGTCACTTCTGGCATTGGTGTGGAAGTGCCTAAGGATTCCAAGAACATGCTCCAGCCTGCACAGCTTTTGGACTTGGAATAAGCAGCCCTTTAAGTAAGGCATTTGACTGCAGTTTTGATAAAAGGCAAGACTCCCTAGTAAAAAAATCAGGAAATCTTTGTATAGCTTTCTCGTTAAAGAAATTGCTTTGTTGAAATCTTTGTTGTAGCTGTGCTGCTCATGTGGGAGCCATGGGAGCATCGACGTGCTGGAAATGGAAAGGAGAAGGGGGCAAGAAGCTGCCAGTTCAGGGCAGTTGGGAACTCTGCTAGGCCAGGCAGGGAGTGTGGAGCTGGTGCTAGGTGACTCCAGGGAATCTGAATCATATTGCCGCAGACAGATGATGAGAGGATCTGCAGAACTAATCCTTGCTGTTCATGAAGATGTGTGTAAATTAAATGAAGAGAGCAATATTGTATTGTAAATAAGCTGCTGAGAATGAATGTTATTAATGCAAATGGTGCTCTGAGAAATGGAGCATCGTGTTACTGCTGAACCACTGGTGTACACCTGTGGTTGAACAGTTACTCCACCATTGTAAAAAATTAATATGATTCCTTCTCAGCAAAACTGATTTAATAACATGTTAGAAGATGATGCTGATCCTGGCCTTACCATGGAATTAATATTTTAATTAAGGGGACTAATTACAGAAAAATAAAGATCTCTCTGGTGTTGTCAGATTTTGCTGACTTCCATTAATGTACTTTATAGGACACTTGGACTTTGTTGATGAGCATAGTGTTAATAACACAGCTGATTTGCTATGCAAACGAAGGGCTTCCTGAAAAGATATGAAATAATAAATAAAATGTGGGAAATAAGGAAAGACTTTTGTTGAATTGGCTATTGAGAAAAAAGTTCAAGGAAGCCAGGTCCTTGGGGATGACTGCCAGGTTTGGGGTTTTCTCTTTAGTGCTTTGGGTTTTTTTAACATTGATTAAAACTCCAGTAACTTGAGAAACTCTTTGGTTCCCATTTCTCTGGTGTTTCCTTCTGAGGTTTCTTTCCTACTTCTGCTCAGACTGGTTCTGCTTTGGGCTTTTCCTAACACTTGTTTCTTATCTGCCTGGAACAGACTGTACTGGTGGGAGAGACTGATCTCAGTTGACTTTCTGTAGCAGAACTTTAAATGTTATTTTCTATTCACACATAAAAGAGTCAAACCGCTTGATGCATCTTAAATCCTTAAACATATTCATGTTGTTTTATCTAAAAAAAGCTTGTGTGAGGGCTGGTTGCCAATGGAAGAAAATTTATGATCAGCTTGCAGATGTGAGGTGCTGCATTGCAGAGCAGGATCAGTTGCCCCTGTGCTGTTTCTTTCTCTCCACAGTGGGTTTGGTAGCTGGAGCAGTACTGCTGACCCTGGTACCACGTGTTGTCAGCACCTCAACCAGCGTGTGCAGGGAAGTCCTGGAGAAAAGAATAGTTTATTGCAGGGACTTTTTTTGAGTCACATTTATTTGCATTATGCAAAAGTGAGTGTAGGATGAAAGAATGGGAGGAGTGGGTGTTCCAAGGGAAACAGAAGCCCAGATGTTAATGTGATGTGTATTTTTTGAAAGGGGGATAGCTGATGAAAATACCATTTTTTAGGTTAGGAAAGATGGTCAAAATGATGTATTTTTATCCTTTGCTCTTACACAATGGTGAAGAGAGAGAACCCAGGGGAAGACAGTTTTTAACCTTTTTAGGGTGTGTTCATAGCACACCATTTGCAGACCTGTGTCTGTCTGGCCAACTCTTCCCCAGCCCCAGGCAGCGCGGTGTGGGATGTGTCCTGCTGCTGCCCTGCTCCCCCAGGGAGGGGCCGTGTTAGCAGAGCCCTGTCACCCTGCCTCCCTCAGACCTGAGTGCTGTGCCTGGGGGGTGTCCCCTGGGGCCTTGAGCCTCACCCCAGTGTTGTGGGAAGCCGGTGCCAGCCCCAAGGGGTGGGGAGGGGAATGGAAATTGCTCCAGTGACGGGTTTATGGCTCAAGGGGAAACACCGATCTGGGTTTTTAACAGAACGGACCATCTTCGGCCATGTCACCTGCGAGCCAGCACCACACAGCATTGACAAGAAGTTGCTATAAAATCTCTGAGTTATGATAACACTTCACTACTGTGTTCCTGGGTGTATTTCACAAAAGATTTCTGATTAGAAAAAGGAGACTATAGCCAGCCCTGGCACTGCAGGAGTCCCTCAGTAAGGGGTTGCTGCTTTATGGTAGAGCAGAAGGTGAGATGAGATTTCAGTGGGCAGGGAGGCTCTTGGGGCAGGTTCCTGCTCCATGGACAAGGCAGCAAAAGCAAACTGGCAGGGCAGAGACAGGCTGTGATCAAAACCTGCAGCTGTGAGAGAACATCGGGGGGAAATTGATCATGAGCTGAGAGAAGGGGTAAATTAATGTTACATTATAATAATAATAGTGTTTCTAGGTGAGTGTGCTGTGCTCTTGAGTTGTGTATGAGGGGCTGTGGTAGGTGTGGGTGGGCAGTGTGATGGGGAGGCTGTGGGAGTCAGGCTGGCATGGATGCCACTGTACTTTATGGCTGCTGTCTTTCCACCTCTGTTTTGTGCATTGGTGCCTACTGCAGAACACACCACAAGAAGACAGTGAAGTGGGTATAAGAATGGAAATTTCCCTACTTCAGGCTCTTCATTCTTTTCCCTGACTTTTCTAGCAGACGTTCTGGAGCTCTTGCTAGTAGGGAGACGGGGAAGAAATAAATGACTGTCTGTTGCTGGAAAGGAATTAGGCTAAGAGATATAGCAGACTTTAAAAAAAAAAAAAAAAAACCAAGCTGCTTTCCCCTGAAATTCTCATCCTAGAAATAGCTAAGCAATTTGAAAGAAAATTCACCTCTTTCCCTCTCAAAAGCTCTGTGGTGGGGATCTGCAGGTTTGGGGCTCAGCCATTCTCTGCAGCTGCTGGCTGTGCCTGGGGTGGTCTGTGGCAGGACAGGGACATGTGCTGATGGACTCAGTCCCGCATGGAACTGAGCAACGACTTCCTGCCCTTTAAGATCTTTTTAAGCATTTCAGGGACTGATGTGATAAACCAAGCACTAAGTAGAGGGAGCAGTTGCTTAGGAAGGGTCAGAGGCAGATTATATTTGGTGTATAAATGCGGCTGTGATTAACTGAACAGACAAAACCAAGGTCTGGGAGGCAGCTGACCTTGTCCTTTTGCTGTTGAGTTCTCTGTGAGCAGATCTGTTGCTAGGGATATCTTGTGTAATGATGCAGTAACACTGAAGCAGGAGGATGTGATCACCTTGTCACATCTCCTATGGCACTGATGATACTGAAGTTCTCTGATCCCAATTTTTTTAGAGGTAGCCAAGTGCTGCAGCTCTCTTCTGGGAAGATGGGAAAGGAGAACAGCTCATTTGGGAATACTTGCTAAGATCTCTGTTTTTAAAAGGCACCCCAGAAGTTGGGGGTTATTTACTCCTTCCTTACTCAGATAGGTGCAAAGATACTTCTTGTGAAGACATTTTTTTCTCTGCCAATGCTCAGTGAATGCAGATTGCATCTGATATTTGGCCTTGGCAGTGGACCTGCATTTTCTCATTTAGAGAAAATGTCCATACTTGCAATATAAAGTTAATGTTTAGCATTTAATGCTTCAAGAAGCCTTAAGGGACTTTGCCTACTGCCTTTTGTGCACTGGCAAGGGTGTGATGGTGTATGTCTGTCCACCATCTGCCCTTGCACACCTTGCTAGAGCACTGGCATGCATTTGAGCTGACTTAGTTAAAAGCCTATGAAATATTTCATCTTTTCCTTCTGCGACAGCATAGCATCATTCCCAAAGCATTTCTGGTTCCTGCTGGCCCAGGAGAAAGGCAAGGTCACCTTTCCCTGCCTTCCAGGGTTTTGAGTGCTGGTCCATGAATTCATCAAAACATGAATCTTCAAGGCTGGGTAGTGCAGCCTCCCCTGTGTGAGAGCTGAAGGCATGCTCTGAAAATATGTGTCTGTGGGGCTTCCACTTACCAAAATTCAAGCAAAATCTCATCATGGCTTGGTTTGGGGTTTTTTTGTTTGTTTGTTTTGAGTATATACATAGAAATATTCAGAGCTGCAGGACCAGTAATTTGATTTGTGAAAAAGGAAACAGAAAGCAAGACTGGTTTGGGGTCAGGAGGACCCTGGTGTGGTCTGGGGACAAGAGGCCATGGCAAACAGCTGCTGGGCAGGCTCAGGATGAGCAGAGCTTCTCCAGCCCGTGTCTCTGCCTGCACAGGCACAGACAGGAGCTGCCACCAACGCTTCTCTGAGCTGGGCCCTGCGCCCCCCTGCCGCACTTCCATCCCCAGCTCCAGCAAAGCAGATTCCAGACTCCTTCAGCAGGATCAGTTGCTCTGCAGCAGCTGCTTCTGACTCCCTGCAAAGCCCAGGTATTTGTGCCTCTTCCTGGGTTTAGCTGTAACAGCCATAAAACCAGAACTAAAAGAGTTTGGGGTTGTTGGGTTTTACCCCTTGAAAATTTTCCTGTAATTACGAGGTGAGAGTGTATTTTGCCATGAGATTTTATAGTTGTAGAGTGCTCAGCACACAGGACTATTTTGGAAAAGAAAAAAAAAAGCAGAGGGAGCTGAGTTTTGACTCATGGATAATATTTGAAAATTATTGTTTACTGAAGCTTAGTTCCCTGGCTGGTGGTTGGTTATTAAAAGTGACTGTCAACAATGGTGGCATTTAAACTGAGCCGGGCCATTGCACAGGGCAGGGTGGCCCCAGCCTTTGGCTCTGCATGCATCAGGTGCTGCTGTTGCTCTGCTTCAGCTGGTAGTGTGGGCTCTCGTGGGCACCTCTCATGAAGTTTAGAAATTCACTTTGCAAATTTTGAACTTCACTGGAATAATAGGAAGTTCATTAAACCTTTACTGATGCATATGCGGTTTAACAACATCCTTTGAGTTTCACTTGAGCCTAATGGTGCTTGACTAATGCAAAAGAGTGGCCACTGTAGCAGTCTCTGGAGGCTTGTGGAGAGAGGAAATACTTTTTATATGGCCAACATGTCCTCAGGGGGAAAGGACTGGCTTTCAGACCTCCATCAGCAGCACCCAAACCCTCTATGCGGCAAGCTGCAGCCTCTGCTGCTGCTGCTCATCCAAGGGCTCATAGCTTTGAGAGCAGTTCTGCAGCTTTTAAAAAATATTTATCATGATCTTTGAGGATACTGGTATGAAGCTGTCATTTCTGGGCCTCAGCCTTAGCTCAGTTGATTTAAAGTCCAAATTGCAGAGCCCAGGAGCCTGGCAGATGGTGGTGGGGGTGGATGTTTCTTGTAACTCTACAGAAAACAGATGTTTTCAAGGTTTTGGCAGGTGTTGTGGCAAGAAAGGAGCAGAACTGAGACTCACCGACCTTATGCTGGTGTATTTATAGTGAAAAGCGCCAGGTGTGTCCGGGGCTGCTGCATGGGTCACTCTCCACGCGGCCTGTGGCAGCGCGCGGTGTCCTCACGGCGCGATGGGGCCGTGCGGGCCGGGCCGGGCCCCGAGCAGGGGAAGAGGCGGAGGTGCCGGAGCTGCGCGACCCTGCGAGCTGAGGCACTGCTCTCCCGGTCACTGCGGGGGGCTGTGCCCGATTGTGGCTCATCCTTCACTTCAAAAGGGAGCTTGTCGAGAACGGTTTTGTCCCCTTTGCAGGCGGTTGAACAGGTCTGCAGAGGCGAGGTGGCGCAGGGCCAGGCGGTGCCCCAGAGAGGAGCCGTGGCCAGGATGCTCTGGCACGGGAGTGTCGGCACAGGAGCAGCTGGAAGCCCCCGGTGGGATGCAGCTCAGTGCCGCTGGAGGGGATTCCAGCCTGCTCGCTCCTGTCCAGGCATCCTTGAGCACCGGGCACCGTTTGGCCGCATTTTCTGCCCTGACCTCGCTGCTGGGGACAGCCCTGAGGGGATCCGTGAGGCGGCACTGGCAGCACCAAAGCCGGGCCCCGGCCCCCGCCGCGCTGCCGGGTCTGCTGCTGAGCATTGACGCTGCCAGCTTCTGCTTGTTATTTATTTCTCCCTCTCTTTCCCCCTTGCTTTCTCTCCCCTCCCGCTTTCCTGCGGAATGGTTTCAGTGCTTCTCGGCTGGGCGGCAGCGGTGTCACCGCTCCCCAGCAGAGCCTGCCCCTCTCCCAGGCACAGCTGTGCCGTCAGGAGCCAGTGCCAGGACACGGCAAGGGAAAAGCACGGAAAAGGGCACGGGAAAAAATGGTTCAGAAAAGGCAAAACGCTGAAACCGTCCCCGGAGATTTTAATTTCTTTCCCTTTTTCTGTCCGCTTTAACTTTTCAGGTCAGTGACACTAATGGGCAGTGGTGGGAGTGAAGTAAATAATTACGTAGGCCAGAGACAGCACATTGATTCTTTTTGTCTCTCCTCACTAATTAGTGTCAGCCTTTGTAGCGACTGACGGCAGCACTTAAACCTCTGGCAGCAGGAAAGGCAAAGCAACACAGTAGAAAGGAAAAAAAGAAAAGGTCTTTGCTTGCTTTTTGACTTCCATCATGTTTTTACTAGAATCATATTGGTGTGGTTTAAAAAACTCACTGTTTTTAAAAATAGATCTATTGGTGCATCATAAATTTTAATAACCTTAAAAAAATCATTCCAGTTTACTGGTCAGTGCAAACAACCCACATACTAAGGTAGGTACCAGTCAGCATTGAAGTCACTGCAGGGGAAAAAAACTTCTATCACCATTTGATGATTCTTTTAATTCTGCTACTTAATCAAACAAGGACCAGTGTAAGTATTGAGGAGTCTTGCTGAGGTGCCTAAAGCTCAAGGCACAGCTGTCCTCACAGTGCCTACATGTCTCACAGGTGCAGCAAAATTCCTGACACTGTCTGTTAGAAATTTCACCGGGGTTCACTTCTAAATTTTTGCTAAATGATGTTTCCCTTTGCTAATACAACAATAATTAATACATCTTGTGGTTTCTTCCTCTTAAAATAATGAATGTTAAAATACAGATATGCAGTAAGTATGGTTCTCCATTTTCATTATGCTACTCTGTATTTATAAACTAATTGTTGCAAAGACACATGCCTATCTAAAAAACAAAAAAACAAAAAAACAAAACAAAACAAAAAAACCCCTAAACAAACAAACAAACAAAAAAACAAACAAACAAAAAAAGGGAAAAGTTACCAAATAGTATGCTGGCAGCCCGTGCCTCATACTTGTTCAAAGGCCATGAAGAAGGCTTTATATAAGAGAACATGCAGGTTAGTACAGTCCAAGGATGAGTCCATAATATGTATGAAGAACTGAGACAGAAATAACAGAATACTTGCTAGTTCTGATCAGTAAATTTGATTCTCTCAAGGCAGGTAAGGACATCTCTTTCCATATATTTTTTTTAATTAATGACAAAAGCCAGAAAGTGAGAAAAATTGTTCATATGCTTTCCTACTTGAAAGACTAGTAGAAAAATACGACTGTCACTGTCTTTTCCTCATTCACTGAGACTCATTGTTTTCCCTTACTACTTTCTTATGTCTCTGGTATCTGAAGTGTTTATTGTAAAATGGATTATTTGTCTTGCAAATGCCCACATTTGGGGGTTAAGCCACACCTAAGAGGCCTCAGTCTCTCTCCTCCCATAAGTGTCCCAGTTTTGCCCCAAAGTGGTGCCTGAAGAAGTAATAGGGTAATAATGGGACACTAGAGGCAGTATGAGAGTTCAGAGGAATGCCAGGACAAAATACCAAAAGTGCATTAAATCAGGCTGTGCTGCTTGTTTACAGTGGGGTTGACAGGAACTGCTTGTAAAAGAAATGTTGTTAAAATTAATGACCAGGTGAATCTGCATATGTAATTTATCAGAGCAAGCAACCAATAAAAAACAATGACTCTTATTAAAGTCAGTAGCACAGGAGGGGAAGGATACTTTATGAAAACCCCAACAGTATTCAATGAAGCATTCAGCTGTGTACATTCAGTCTCCTTGTCTTTAGGTTTAAACCCCACTACCCTTTAGCTGCACTGAGGGACATGGTGTTACTCACCTGTCCCAGCTCAGGTGTTCAGTCACACCACATGCTTGTTTCCCATGAGCAAACAGGCTCTTTTCTGAAGTAAGGGTTATCTGTTTTCACATGTTAGATGTTATCCTAAGTAGGCAAGAAACTATATCTGACAGAACTTGTCCTCTCATGTGATCAGCTTCCACTGGTTTTCAAACAGCTCTACTGAAATCAGAGTGAACACAAAGTTATGGATATTTTTTTCCTCTTTCCTTATAGTTTGTCAGTAGAGATGCTTCTGGGAACAGGTTTCCTTATACTGCAGGTTTATGAAGAATTCACACTGTCCTTGGTGGCAGGTGCCAGCTGGGGAGGCGACGCCAGTCCCTGAGCACTTCTAGGAAGAAGCACCAACACATGATTTTCTCTAAATATTTTCTTGTAGTACTAAGAAGTATTTGGTGACGATGCAGCAGGATCACTGTGAGCCATGTGAATGAGTGATGAACAGTCCCAGTGGGTTGCCACCATGACAGAATTTTTCTCTTTAGCCACGGATAAATCAGCAGTGGCCAGTTGAGTTGGGTTTGCAATGAACTCCTGACTCTCTTTTGGCTGCTGGTTTTTTTTTGTTCTTCACTCTCCCTCTAATACTTAATACATGACCCAATTCAGTCTATGGATCAATGTTATCCAGAATCTTGGAGAGGTGAGGAATGACCACAGGGACAATACTCCTTACAGGTCACCTCCCGTCTCTGGGGAAGGCCGCAGGAACACCAGGCAGAAGACAAACAGGGAAAGGGAAAAGGACTCAAGACATGCACTGAGACAGAGCACAAGCAGGAATGCAGCTGCCAATAATACCTACAGAGCCAGGATTTTGCATCATCCTGAAGGAATAAAATGCCACAAAAGCTGCACAGAAAAGCCCCTCCTTAAAAATTCAATGATGAGAAAGTAGACTTACATTATTAACAAAGCAGTTTTAATAGAAATGTTTAGGCTTACATTTCAAAATGACTTACAAATAAACTTAATCACAACGCATATATTCTTTTCTTTTTTTAAAAAACCATCTTCATTCTAACATAATATATATACTTTTTTAGTTATAAAATCCCATATAAATAGCAAATTCTTCTCAGTACACAGGTTACAAGAATACATAGAAACTGGGATGCATATCTGAAAAGAATCCTGAGTATGCATTCCACAACTGGCAGAAAATAGAACAATGCTAGAGCTGGACACAAGAAATGCTGTTGTCCCAGTATGTAATTTTCTAAAAAAATCCAACCAAACAAAAACCTGAGAACTTTTTGGTTGCTCAACCTTGTTCAACTCCCTAGACTCAGGAATGGCTCTGGATACTCCACTCATTGAGATATTGGGAGCACCCTGTGGATTGTTCTCATATCAAAAAAAGAGAACAGCTTGTGTCTTCAGGTGGACAGGAATAAGGCACTTCCTTAGAGCAGGTCAGTGTGGGCTGTAAGCAGCAGCTGGGACTTACAGCCAGAAAGGAGCAAAAATTACCCTTGAATGATGATGTGTGGAAACAAATTTGGAAGAGGCAGCCAGCTATACTCCTCAAGGTTCCCCTGATTATCCCCCAAAACAACATAAATTCAAACAAGAATGAATAAGTAGAAACTGTGCATGTTAGAAAACTCAAAGCAGAAGTTCCCCTTTCTTTTAGACTGAGGTAAGCAAACAAGCAAGTTGGGCTAAGAGCAAGTCATAGCAGCATTTAGATCAGAGCAGTCACCCCGTGCTTTCTCTTCTCTCTTCCAAGAGAGCTGCACAAGAGAGCCATGTGACTGGCAGCAATCCCAGTGGTGTGCCTGCATCTCCCAGGAGCAGGCAGACTGCAGTGCTGCACGAGGACTTACATGTGGAAGCCTCACGCTGTGCTCAATTTGGAGCTACTTTATTATTGCAGCACAATGGGGTTTTTTTCTGTCATAATGAAAAATAAAGTCACTTATTCATGGAAGAAACACAGACAATTCTGCCTGTTGTTTTCAAAGAGTAATGTAGTAATTACATATTCCTTTAAACACTGCTGTTAGATAAAATATGATTTTTTTTCATAGGGTCATGAGCTCTGACATTATTAAACCATGAATCATAGGAACAAACTCATACATGCAAACCACAGTAAACACATGGAGGCTTAAATCTGGCTTCTTATTAGAGTGTCAACTCAGTAGAGATAATGGAGTAAATTAGAGCCATTTTATAGTCTCCTGGCTTATTCCTAGTTTAACTGGGACCAAAAACTGGGTGAACAATGTTATACTGAAGTTGAGCCACAGTTGCAGAGAGCAGAACTTCACAGGTAAACAACAGATCCATGATACCATTTTAGAATCAGAAATTCTCAACAGTTTTCTGTCCTTCCAAATATTACAAATAACTTCTTCTTGGTATCCTGTGAATACTCTCATGGTAATTTTCTTCCTGCTTTAGGTTAAAAACAATAGGAAGAAGTAGTTGTAAATATTGCACAGTATTTTAGGATGGAAGACTAGAAAATAAATGGGACTTGCAGGGTGACTTTTCAGTCCAAAGAAAAGCTCTTCATTTTTTCTGCTAATTCCTGTCTAATTTCTATGTGTTTTTTCAGGTTTTGCACTTCATGGGGCAGGTTAATGTCCCACACTGACACACAGGATTGTAACTCTGGAGAAAAAAAGAGAAAATTTTAAAATTGCAACAGAGATGAGTTATTGCATAATTAGAAATGATTTTGCTTATCTGTTTGTTCTCAGTAACTCATAAATTTACCCAATGAAGCATGATCTTTAGGACCCAGAAGGTAAGTTCCATGACACTTCATGTTAGCGTTACAAGCTGTTTGTACTTGCACAACGATTTGGTTTAGCTCCTAAATTGAGTATCCCACTTGAAAACCATTTCTGGTGCATGTGGGCCTTAAGGTATTGACCTGAGCCACAGCTAAGGCTAATACTGTGGTGCCTGCTAAAATTTTGTCTCTATCTTTCCAAGGAGATATACCCTAAATGCCTGTGAGACTCAAACCCCGTTCACTGTAAAATAACAACTGATTTCATAAGCTAGTGATTATACTGAGAAAAGGTCACTTCTTCAGTCTCCATTCATGCAAACAACTCATGAAGAATTCACACTGTTTTTGGTAGAATAGGGATAACTGAGAACACTTATATGAGTCGAGGCTTACAAACTAAGGCCCCTACAAACTAAGGATTTTGGACTCTAGGCCTATTCTCTGTAGTTAATGTCACTCTTAAATAAAATAAAAATGCTAATAAGCCAAAAAATGTTCTTATGGTTACAGGAACTGGGAAATACCACAATGTAAACCAAATGCTCTAAAGTTTGACTCATTTCAGGCAGCTCATCTACACTTGCTCCCTCCTTAACTTTATACCATCACTGCCACATTTTTAGGAGTCACTGAAACTGGGATGAGACAAAGGTGAAGAAGGACATTGATCAGAGCATCAACTTTAACTGCTCTTAAAAAGTCTGAAGCTGCAGATTTTCTATCTTCCAGCACTTTGCTATCCTAATTGTCAGGAAGCTTTTACCAGTGTCTGACCAAAACCTCCCTTGCTGTAACAGAAACTTGTTAGTTCTCATCCTACCCACAGGGAATATGTAGAAGTCTTTATTCTCTTGCTCTTCATTTACGTATTTGAAGCCTATTATCATGTCCTCTCTAAGCTTTATTTATATTAACCAATTTAATTCCCTGCAACATTTCCTCACAGGTTGCATTTGTCTTTTCTGGACTATTCCTAGCAGCCCAGATCATTCAGCACTAAATGGTTAGGCTCCTCCAGCAGAGGCCATGTTAGCACTCAGCAGAGTGTGAGAATTAGCTCATGTCTTACAGACGCCACTTTCATGGTGTGAGAGTGGTGTTTGCCTCATCTGCACCCATGTGACATGGCTGATTCATGACCAGCCTCTGATCAGTTCCGACCCTTTTTCTGCAGCACTGCTGTTTAAGCTGATCATTTCCTCATGCTGGTACAGCAGATCATTCCTAATTAAATAAAAGGTCTTGCATTTGCCCTTACAGAATTGTATCCTACTTCCTTCCACACCATTGGTTCTATTTGTCAAGATCACTGTGAGTTCTAATCCTGTCCTCCAGTGAGTCTGTCTTAGCTGTGAGTTGTCTGAAAATCTGAAAAGTACATTCACTACTCTTTCATCCACATCACTCATGAAAACATTGAGGATTCCTGACCTAGCACAGACACTCTGGAAATCCATTTGATACATTCTCCAATTAGACAATGACATTTACTCTCCAAATATAGTTTCCTAACAAACTGTGTCCTTCAAACAGTGGCTTCCTCAGATCCGTTTTTGGAAGTTACTTTCAGTTTGTATGAGCCCAGATAAGCAAAAGAAAACAAAAACTATTTAACAGTAGTGTTTCAATAAAATTTTGTCAAATGATGATCAACTCTTCCCTCTCAGTGAATAGTCCAGCACAATAGTGTCTCCTCCACTAATAATACAAGTTAATAAAACACAATTCAGATACCTTTGTGATATTTGTTGTCTTCGGTGTCACTTTTATAGCAATATCCCAAAACAAGGACCACATTCTTCAGACTCCCTTTTTCAAAGAAATAAAATGTCAAATTTTAATTTTAATGTGAATTTTTTAATTTAAGGACCGAAAAGAGTAGATGACATCAAGGCACTAAGAGGACAGAAAGCTGAGTTCAATCAACCAGACCCTTTATTCAAAATCATTAACCATGAAAATCCCAGACACAAAGACAATATAGTTCCCATCTCCATTTAATGTCAGGGTTTATCAGGGTTCCAAGGCATAAGCACAGGATCAGTTGACCAGCCTGCTGAACAAGCCCAAGAACAAAGCCCCTATTATCCAGCACAGGCAGAGGTGGTGGAATCACAGGAAACAGATGTCACAGCAAAAGGACAGGCTGCAAGTGAGGTCCCAGTGCACAGCAAAACATGCCAGTTCAGTTATGAAAAAATTAAACCAACCAAAGATGACAAAAAACTGAGTAAAAATTATGAACTAAAAGTTTTAAACTTATGATGGCCTATGGGTGAGAAGCGGAATAGGGGACAGATCATAAGAAGGTACCTACTGAATAATGCAAAAAAAAGGCCTAGAAGACAGGAGTGGTTGGATCACAAAAAGATAAACAGAATGTGCCAGTGTTTTAATATCAACTTCCTGCTTATTTCCAACAAGACACGTCCATAAATGTCTTGCAAAGATATTTTGCAGACTGCCAAAGACCCAGCCTATGTCCCTGGGTCAGGATCAGGCCAGGGAAGGAACAGCCCCCACTGTGCAGACACCCCACTGCAGCACCAGCCTCACACACCTCATACATGGAGCCTTACACTCCCAGGGCAAAGATGGGGAGGGGAGCAGCTTCTGGGGCATAAACAGACTGGGGTATGGCTTAACTGTGAAAGCTGCACTTGGGAAGTTTTTAACACACTCTGGGACCTCTGCAAGGTAGAGAGGTTTTTTCTGCCCTGAGGAGGTCAGCACAATATTCTCCTCTGACAGTGATGTAAATCAGGTTATAGTAGGTGAGGGATGGTGGGAGGATACATATCCTCCATGCTCAGATTTTTCATAAATTTAATTATTTTCTATAGTCTCTCCTATCCATATTCCTTACAAAAGTGATTGAAACTTCAGTATAATGTTTCTTATTTAGACCTAGGTGCTGTCTTACTATATAGAAGTCTAAATTTGCACTTGCAAAATAAACTACAGATTTACATCTAAATTATTTTCTATGGTAAGTCTCATGCCTATGGAGCATCAATGTGTTAGGTGACAGAACTGGAAAATGACATTGTATTTCCATAATCATATACGAAGTACAGATAAAATTATTGTCTCAAAGTCTGGAAATCTCTTTTTCCTGAAATATTTACCTCTGCTTGACATTGTGTGTTTTAACCTTAAATGAAACTATTTCAGACAAAACTATTTCCCTCTATCTTCTCTTATTTCATATGAGCAACGTGGTACTGTTGAAAAACTGCTCAGCAGCCTCAGTGCCATTTTCAGAGATTCCAGTAGAAACCAAGTCCTTGTATTTAGGACAAAAAGCCTAGCTCTTATAAATAATTGCTGCAAAAAGATGATCAAGAGAAAAAAGTACACATCAAACTGCATATATCAATCTTATTTGCTGTTCTTGAGATTTGTGCAAATGCAGCTAAACTCCTGAATATTAATTTTTCTAGAAATAAAATTTTGATTAAAAATGTTCAGATGACTGAGCCTCAAGGTTTTTTAAATCACACTATTCTACACAATGTATTTTTCCTATCAATGACAGCAGCAAGGCAAAAATTATTACGTTTTCATAGTAATTATTCTTTACAAAATGCTAAAAATAAAATATCCCTTTATAATACTAACGTAGCTATCAGGACTAGATGGAATGATAATGCTGTGCTATAGCTGGCACCATTAACAAATGGACTCTGAACAGACTGCAACACTTGCTGTTTCAGGCAAAAGCAAGTCAGAGGAAGGTGAGGTATGTTTGATTCTACAACGTTGCCAGCAGTATGACCTGACTGGAATCTATTCTGGTGCCAGAAAGGAAGAAACAGCCCACAGAACAAGATCCTGATGGTAAGGAGAAAACATCCACAGTGTGAAACTCTGATATTTTCTAGCAGAATTACAGTGCTCCTGAATTCACAACAGCTTCAGTGTTTGGTTTGTTGGTTTTGGGTGGGTTTTTTTGGTGTTTTTTTTTTTGTTGGTTTGTTTTGGTTTTGTTTTTGTTTTGTTTTTGGTTTTTTTTTGGACAGCAAACACACTTTAAATAACACTGACAGGGAAACTCCAGAGTTTTTTCCAAAACACGGTGGAAAGTGATGGGAATACTCATATCATGCCACAAAGTACTTTTTGAAGTAAAGTGTATTTTGAATGTATTCACTACAGCAGTACCACAAACTTGAGTTGATATGGTCTTTATTACTTTTGGGAAAGGTGCAGGACAATGTACAGGTGAAGGAAGTTTCAACGGCCAAGGAGTGTCCCTTCCTCAGCTGCATTCCTGTGGCTGTTCATGGTCACCACTGAAACCCCACAACTCCTGTCTGCCTACAGCAGCTCAAAACAACTGTCCCTGGTGACAGCAGCAGCACATCTATACAAGTCCACACCTCCAGGTGTGTAGCACTGTCCCAGCTCTGCTGTCATCTACCTGTGACCCAAATCTAAAAGAACCATTCCTGAATGAAGATGGGAGAAGAAAACTAGGAAATAAGCAATGAAAGAAAAATTATTAAAATCCAACATGGTCCACAGAGAGAGAAGCCAGAAGTATAACACTTGAGATGGAGAAAGAACACAGGCAGACACATGTTAGAGATGACCACGTGACAGGATGGCGAGAGCTGTGCTGAGGCAGAGCACAGGGATGCAGGGGAGGTGAGGGGTTCATGTGCAGACTAGTGACAAATCAGGGAAGAGCTGCTGCTTTATGTGGGCACAGGTATTCAGCCTGCTGGTATTCAGTTTACACCCTAGAGTCTGACACTGATGGAAAATAATAGCCGTGGAGTAGAATGAATGAACAAATCCTGGATAATGCTAATCTGTTCCTGGAACACTATAACAAGCAGCACAGAAGAAACCTAAACTTAGCAGTGGTTTCAAAGTACTCATCACTTGAAGGTTTTACTTACCCAGCTGAGCTGTTATCATGACTCGAACAGAATCACAGAACTTGTCTATAACTCGAACAGGACGACGCGTTGACAAATCAAGCAGCAAAATATGTCCTCCTCCTGTCCCTATCCACAGTGCAGTATTTTTCTGCAGACAAATGGTCTTCACTCTTCCAGAATAAGCCAGTTTATGTTTTGACTCCTTATTTAATTTTTCCACTTTGTTCCTACAAGTATGGAAAGGATTTGCATTGGAATTTGGTGGCACCCTATTCTGCAGCTACTAAAACAACACTCTGAATACCAGATGTTTAAGCAATCAGTCACCTAGTCAAATCACAAAATACTCAAGCAAACCAACTGGGAAATTTAAATTACTGGACTCCAAAGAGCCATCTGGTCTGCTTCAGAAGACGTTTAAATAGAAGGCAGGAACACTTCTCAGTTCCCCCCCAGTCTGCAAGAGGTTAATGTCACAGCAAAGTGGGAAGAGCACACCTACACCTGCTCCTAATCTCACCATAAAAAAAGAAATGGATTTGGCATGCTAAGGCAGAGGAACAATTTAAATGCAAATAAAAAAGTTGTCACAGTAAATAAAAATCTGATTTCCTACTGAATTTGTGCACTAAAAAGACATTCTTGTTCAGGGAATGGAGGAAGTAGCTGTATTAGCCTTAGGTCCTGAAGGACAGCAAAAAACTTTCTTTTTTCTTGAGGTAAATGAGTCTTCTTGAAATCATAGAGAAATAGAGACAGTAACAGTCTTTTAGAAGTGGGATTCTTCATGGAATATTCTGAAGTTCTGGGCCAAAAGACAGGATAGGAAATCCACACTGCTCAACGAAGTGGGCAAATCCCTTACTTCTGGCAGGTTAAGGTATCATGCTAGAGAAGGCAATCTGATATTTAGTTTCCTATCCACCAGGCCAACAATCTGAAATAAAACACTTACTTAAGAAAATGTGCACAGTCAATTAATTCAGAAAGTTTTTCTGTCTTCTTGTCCCAGATTTCCACAAAATGGCTGTTTTTCTTTGCCAAATAGATGGATTTGTCTATTGCTATTGAAATAATGTTTGCATCACTGTAAGCATTATGACAGAACCTAGAGGAGAGAAGAACTCCAGTCAGATACACAGAAAATACCTAGTACAAAAGCTTGACTACGAGTGGGATTAGTTTCTCTCTTGCAGAACCATTCAGCCTTAAAATCAAACTAGGCTAAGATACAACTGAAAGGCTTTGCTTTAATCTTCCTACAGTTCAACATAAATTCTCACAGTAACAGAGTTAGGCTGATGACACCCTTGGAGACAAATTAATGCTCAAAGTCTATTAATAAATCTTTCTCATCAAACACTGTTTCCCCTGCTCAGGAAAAACTCCCCTTAACTTCAGAGCAGAATTTGTCCATGTGAGAATTACATCAAACACTCCCAAACCATCAGTCAATAATTTCTAAATAGTGAGAAGTCAGCAATCTGATGTGATTAAGTATATATAGGGCAAAGATATGCACACATATCATACTGACAAACATGGAAGGACAAATACTATGATAAATAGGTATGTGTAATTCTAAGTAAAGAAAACAGGGCCTGGACTAGGCCAGCTGGAGAGGAAAACTGATCAGTTGCATAGATATTGACTTCATCAATCCTTTATGGAGCAAAAATGTATTTCCTTGTTTAAAAGCAGCAAGAAATACTTTCAACATTATTCACTGATACCTCATCTGCATTATGGAGAGAAAAGAACAGAAACAAGCAAACTCAAAGAACAAGCTCTAGAACAAGACATTACATCAAAGTACTGTCAGAAATCTTTAATAAAAACAAATGAGCCAAGTAACATCACTTATAAAAATCAAAAACTTACAGTTGACTTGTCTTTGTTTCAATGAGCTTTTGAACAGAGAAGTCACTGGTTAAGGCAATGATTTTTGTTCCACAGCCTCCCCAGATTACATTTTTTTCAGATAAGCATAAGGATTCATTTAAGCACATCAGGGGTGTGCTAACATTTCCTATAGTCAGTATCTTCAAAGGTGTAGCACCCTTACACTGCAAGAAAAAATGTACTCTGCATTAGAAACAAGGAGGATGCAGCCGCTCAGAATCTTGTTAAAACAAGGCCACACAGCCTGCTGAATCAAATTTACACATCCTGATTTTCTGATGGTTCAGAACATTCCTGTAACATTACTGACTGAAAAGCACCATATTCCCAAAGGAGACAGCCTGTGAGCAGGAACAGGCCAGAGCAGGGACTGACACTTTTTCCAACCCCTGGCACAATTGGAGAACTGGTTGGAAAGAAACATCTGTGTCTTTGAAGACATCCTACACTGGACCATATTCTAATTCTGAAATGCACTGCAACTCCATTAGGTCAGGAATGAAATGCTCAGGTGCCAGCTGACATAAACAGCTTCCAGCATTTGTTCATCTGCTCTGTGAGCAGAACTCTGATCTACAAAAAACCTAAACAACATTTTTGAACATAGCTGTTGTGCAAAAATTTTCTAAATGAGAGGAAAAAGGAGCTATTACAGCAATAAATAAAGGAGATAGAATCTGTTAGAATATTCTTAACAACAATAATGTCAGTCTCTAGCCAGTTTGCCAGGCCTTTCAAAGTAATTTTCCACCTCTTAACTCTATTGTTTAAAGTAGTTATTGTAAAATGTGCAGTTCCTCTCTGACTGCAGTAGAAAATTAATTTTAATTTTAGAGAAGTAATGAAAAAAATAAGTGGCATGAAATAACACCACTCTTGGTAGCTGCTTTAGATATTACTGATAACACTCAGTAGAACAGACAGCAAAGAACAAGTCTACCTTTACTGCTCTGTCTTCAAAAACCGCCAGTCTGCCATCAGCTGTGCCTACCAAGAAGAAATTCTTCTGTTTGCTGAAATAAAATAAAATAATTAATTCTAGAAATGCCTTAATCAGGTAAGACAAATTAAAATGAGAAGTCCCTAGTATTTCAAGTATTCAATGAAACACTAAAAGCAAATACAACCCCTGTGATCATGAATGTAGTACCCAGTTGCAGTGGGTGCAAAGTAAGTGGAAACACAGGCAAAATAAGCAGTTGTCAGAACAAACTGCAGTGTGTACAGATGCCATTTTCTGAACACCTCAGTTTAGCAGTATTTTCAAAATGTAACTCAAAACATTTAAAATCCATTCATACCTTTGTTTCGAAAGAGAATTAGAGTATAAACAAGTGATAGAATCTGACATTTTCTGCAGACGATGCCTTCTTGTTTCATCTTCTGTGTTAACTGCCCACAGAGAACCAGACTGGGTTCCTGCTACAATCCAGTTCTCCTTCTCAGTAGGAAGAGTCACTAAGGCCAAGCTTATAATTTTGCTGTCTGCAATATCCTGAGTCAGAAAAGAAGAAGAAAAACAACGTGGTCCTGATTTCAGTAACGGTAAATGCTAGTAAATTACTGATGATAAAAATATAACACAATCTTCATGGACTCTGGACAGACCCTTGGTCTAACTTCCCCTTTAAGAAATCTAATTCCCTATTAACAGAATACATCATCAACAGGGCCACCTATCTTCAAAGTGCTGGGAAGGAGCCCTCAAACAGTACACAGGAAAATCAGCTGAATGCTAACAAAAAATATATTGTTTTTATTCTAATCAAGACCTCCAAGCCATCAGAGAGCTGAAAAAATGGAGCTATTGTCATACTAATTGCTAACAATGAAAGTATTGGCCTAATATTTATTTTTCTCATTTTACTTTTAGAAAAACAACCCACATAATTTATAACAAAGCTACCAATTCAGATGCATCATGGTCAACAGATGGCAGATGGAAATAGAACTGAACCAACTCTGATGATGAATCATGCTCAGTTCTGGCACACATGTTCATCACAGTACATCAGTCCTAGGTAAAACTTTTCCCCTTTGCTGATGGGATAGGACTGAGATACACCAAAATCAAATGAAAAGAGCTGGAGGGCATCACCACAGTAGCACTAGGAGATGGGATTTGTGGGAAGTGAGAAGCTGTTAAGAGACAACCTGGATTGTTAAAAGGAAGTAGAGATAGGAAGATCTGCTTAACTATTAACTCCTTTCTGAGGTCTCCATGCTAGAAATAGTTTCCATCTCAGTAGAAGAAAGTAATCCAGTAATGGAAAGATGGTATTATGAGAAACTTCAGGCTGGATAGCAGGAAGAGAGTAAAAAGCAACTGCTTTTCTACTTCATTTCATGGATACAGTGATGACTCACTTACGAGCAATCTTTGTTCTCTCAAAGCTTAGCTTTCCAGAAGTAATATCCTGCTGTAAAAATGCAATTAATTTTTCTGAAATACATCTTTCTGCCAGAAAAAATAGAATAAATGTCAACTTTCCCACATACCTCACAAGTATGTCCATCTGTGTTTAGGTTAACAAATGAAAGTTGTGCCTTTTCTGTGTTCCCATTGCCTATCCAGACCCCTGCCTTCTTGCAGCTTTGATTGGCAGCCACCATGCACTCTGCTGTAGATGTGCTGGGTATGGAGACATACCTCATCAAACAGATAAGCTCTGCAGAATTCAGGATCTCATAAACCTATAAAGAAAGCCACAGCATGCCCATGATGACAACAATGGCTTGTAAAGGGATAAATAACAAGCAATGGATAACAACATTTTTTAGATATGGACACAATATCTCAGTAGGCCTGGTCATTTGTACTGCCACAGAGCAGTGTGTAACTGCACTGATACTAGTTAACAAACTCCTTTTTGCATAGCTCTAGTAAAGACCAAGAAATAATCTGAATTGTGTTTCACTACAACTGCTGCACAGCAACCCAGGGGAAAACAGCAAGCTAGAACACGTGGTTGGTAGATTTCAGTGGAACAGTTTATTCTGGATGGCGAGAGCAGGCAATATTTCATGGCAGGTTCCATTCCAGAGAAGAACAACAGAAAGAAACCTGTGCTTCTCATTAACTTAATGCCTGATTCATTTTCAGAAACCACAACTTTGTACTGCCATGTATCATAAAAAACCAAATAAAAAAACTAAGTAATACCTGACAAGATGTTGGTCGCTCCTGAGGGTTTTCCTTCAAACACTTTTTAATTAAATTTTCAACTTCAGGCCAGGGGGAACACCCATATTCTTTGACAGGATCTAGAATGTAAAATAACATAACTTATTACCCACCATTTACCATAGTTCTAACTAACATTCATATTTTTAGAATTCATCTAATCTCTTACTGAACTGCTATAAGAAATATCACATTCTTAGGTAAAAATGTCAGCATGAACAACTTGGAATTGCTCATCTGCCATTATATGCTAGAGCATGAAATGCTAGAACTAGAGTCCTTTTAATTAATAGCAATTAAAGCAAATAGATTTTGCTTTATCTTTTTCTTTGCCGGTCCCTGTGCCTGGGACTGAATTGCAGATGTACGTGGCTTGTTTCCCTTAATGCTGACCATTCAAGGGTATGTCACTTCAGTCAACAGTTTTTCAAATTCTTGTAAATATTATTTTCCACATTCATTCTTCTGAGTATGTGGAATACAGATGAACTTCCAATAAAAGATACAGCAAATAGATAAATAACTCCATAAAGCATTTACATGATATGGAAGTTTAAATTCCCACTCACTGCTTGGAATATGTATCTTATGACTATAGCTGCTGAACTGTCTGAGAAAAGATCATTCATGATGGTACCTGTATTGCTTTTCCTTTTACTTCATCATAATCCAAAGGAAATATTCCAGTTCTACCTCAGACAGAGGTACCATTAGTGATGAATACCTGCAAATGAACTTATTCAGTGCTGCAAAAGACAGGCACTGTTTGCTTGAGAGATCAGCCAGCCCCTCTTTTGGTGGAAATATAGAAATGATGAGCATAGGTGGAAGGAACTGTACTATCTCCAAAAACTAAGGCTTCAATTATTCCACAGAGTTTATAATACAGTCAATACAGCTGCATTTACGAGACACTTAGTCATCAGTTTCTGGATATCCTCTTCAGGAAGGGGGTGGAAACTGTCTGAGCTTAGAGCTGGACTGTTCTTCTTAAGGAGCAGAAAATGTATGAACACTGTCTCTCATAATGGAGAAGCTGTGCCAGACTGAGTGATGCTGCTCTTTCCTAAATGAAGCAAACCATTCCTTAAAGAATGTTTCATGAGCATACCCACTATTGCTGGGCAATAAATAAGAACACCAGACATTAAGCTTGTAGCACTATAAACATTCAGCAGCTCTCAACACTTTGGCAGAAGTTGCCCAAGTTACACTATCCTGAGTTATATTGTCCAAATGATTACACCATGCCCAGCCTGATAGCCTGTTTAATCTTCCTTCCAGCAGCCAATAATTACGTATTGTAATGCTGAAGGAATACAAAGAATGTTCTATTTTTCCAAGTCTCTTTCTATGATGACTGTTAGATACAACATAACTCATAAGATATGCTATTTCTGGAAAATGCTAAAACTTTTAGAAACAAGGCATACCTGGTAATTTTCCTTGTATTGCTAATTCATCAAATTCATTTGGAAACTTCAAGCCTTCCATTATTCTACCTCCTCCTGTTAAAATGTCATAAAGCAGCAAGCCAAATGAATAAACATCAGCTTGCTGATTGTAAATAACATTTCCTCTGGCAACCTCTGGTGCTCGAAATCCTGCAAATAAATCATTCATTAATAAGTATGCTTCATATCAAGATGAAGCCATCTTTGTACTTTAAAAAGTAAACAACTATTGATAAAAATGACATAGGAAGTGCAAGGAAAAACATCAAACTATTTCTGGGCTGGCAATAGCTTGTATTTGGCAATTGTCCAAAAAGATCAGCAGTAAGTATAAAGGAAGGGAATAGCACATCAGTTACAGAGGTCCCACTCCTTTTAATATAAAATAATTATTTTATCAATGAATGCTGAAAATCAAGGGCAAGTCTGCAGTCTTTATTGAAGGTCTAACATACAACACTTGAAGTGACGCTCTCAAGCACAATTTAAAAGACCTAAAGGAACTTTTCAAAGTGGTTGAATTGTCCAGTGCTTCAGAATGGATGCTAATAAGTTCTTGCTAAAGCTGGGGAACAGTGAAGATATTTATTGCTTTTTTAAAAAATTAAGATTTATGTATGCATTACTGGAAATTAAAGCAAAAAATTTTAGCAGTATAATTTCAATATCACAATAACCATATTAAGACAACAAAATATTATTATGAATGCATGTAATTTAATTTCTTTTTTTAAAACCTTTAATATACTCCTTGAGTCTTCTAAAAGGTGCTAAAACATGAACAGGAGGAAAGGCCTAGAAGTATAAATCTGGCATCACAACTTGTAATATGATTAGGACTCCTTGTTGTGATTTTTGACTAGAATATAGATTTGAGTTACTTCTTACAGACTACACTAAAAATATATTAGCTATTTTTGGACATAACGGACCTTAAATCAAATGATATTTCCGTACCTGGTGTGCCTTCTGAGGTTTTTATTCCCATTCTGCAACAATACTGGGAAATGCCATAGTCAGCTATTTTTGCAATAACAGCTGAATTGGGATATAAGGTAAAGAGCAACACATTGTGAGGCTTTAAATCACGGTAGATAATCATGGCTGAATGCAGGTACCTAGTAATCAAAAAATAGTTATTGAAAGTATTCATAAGTTAGGGATGCATCTGTATACACACACAGAGTGCACTATTCCCACAACAGTAAATTGTGCTTTCAAACATCAAATATTGTGTTAAAAATGTCAAACATTACCAGCATGACACAGCCTTTCTGGATAATGACTTTTGAATTGTTCTGAAATACTATTTACTGTTTACTATTTTACTATTTACACTGCAGTATTTTAGTACCAAGTTTTATCTGAAGAGTCACTGATAGTTTGAAAAATGGATCTTAGAACCTTAAGCTTAACCCTCTTGCAGGTTCTATCATTTTAAAGTTACACTGCAATGGGGCGAGGTGATTCATGGACTTTCAGATCTTGAAAAATGCACAAAATTAATTTCTTTGACATTTCAGTAAGAATCAACAGCCACATGGAAATTAGGCCCAGAGTCTTGCAATTTCTCTACTTATATGAGCATCATTCGTTAGCAGGAAAAAACCCAGGTAATCTAAGTACCTGTTACATATCAGTCAATCAAACATAAAAATACAATCTTTTTCCTGACCCAAGAAATATTCTGATTGAGATGTGAGAGAACAGAAGCTTTTCATTTGCAGTATATGATATTTGAAGCTATATCCTGTTTCTACAGCAATACAGAAGTCACATTTACCTTAAGCCATCTGCTACATGTAGAGCTATCCTGTGCTGAAGTGTTCTAGTTAAACTTGCATTGTCTTGTTGAAGCAAACGATCAAGAGATCCTTTGAGGGCCAGTTCCATCACCAGCATCCGGGGACGGATTGCAGCAGCCAGCAAAGACACTAAACTGGGGTGGTGGAGGTGACAAAGCACTGCAAGCTCCTGTAAATTGTGAAATCAGATGAAATAGTGCAAATAGCATAATCTCTACATCTGAAGTAAACTGAGAAATGTTTTGGAGTGAGGGCTTGAAACTTACTTAAACTTTTAAAACTCTTCACTAGGGTTGGTATTCCAAGAACAGCACTATAGAAAAAAAAGGCACTATTTCTTACTTGTCTTAGGAGCCTGAGGGAAGTATGTTTATTGAAAATCTTAACAGCAACCTCTTCACCACCATAGGATGCACGGTACACAGATCCAAACCCACCATCACCTTTGGAACAATAAAATTGAAGAGTATTATAAAAAGGGATAAGAACCATTTCTCAAAAATAATAGTTGAAAGGGTTCAGTTTCAAAAATATGTGAATCATCTACTGTGTTAAGATTCATGATCCATAAACTGAACACATAAAAACTAGTGTCCTAGTGCACAAGATAATGGAAAATTCAAAACTCAATAACCTGAAATTCAGAATACCTTCAAACACATTTCTTCAGAAAAGAATTCTTTAAAATGCTTTTCATATGTTGCAGAACTGACTTCAATAGATTTGTTTGCATAATCTCTGGAAAAAAAAAACCAAAAAACTACAAAATAATGCTTACCTAAGAGAAATTCAGGAGCTTCATCAAATTCCAGGTCATCATTGTTCAACATAATATTTCTAGGCAAATCAGCCAGTATCAGATCAGGAGCAATCTGAGCAATTGGAATGGTCTGTCTTGGTTGATCTGGATTTACCAAAAGGTCACCTAAGAAAAACAGAAGAGAAAATGAAAAAAAGAAGCAAGGGTAGGCGTCATTGAAAAAGCACTGAAAGGCATGAGGATCTCTGAGAATGAGTAAGATCAATGTACCCAAAATTAGATTCATATATGTGCTTACACAGATATATGCATGCACACAGACATAGATACTAATTAAGTTTGTCATTCAAATTCTTGGCTCTTACATGTTTAAGTATTTTCAACATTCTATATATGTACCAATCAAATGTGAAAAAATTTGCTGCTATGGTAACACCATGAAACTAATCAAGAGATTATTTTACTGTCTGTAAAAAGAAAGAATGCTGTTAGTATGTAGAATGCCATACTGAATATTGTCTTTTAATTATTGTGCTATGTGATCCAAGCAAGAGATCAAGTATTAGTTTTACTATCTGCTGGATTCAGTTCCAAGAATGAAGCTGCATTATCAGTATTACAACAAAATGATTCTTTCCATTATTGATATTTTTATATTACTACACAGAGTAGATGCAATCTGTCTCATATTCTATACTTATATATAATAGTCAGCTCTTACATAAAAAACCCCAAGTTGCTTTTGACTTACACTAATTTTTTCTTACGGAAATGAAGCATTTTTAAATAACATGAAGTACCCAAATTTTATAAAGGGGATGTTGCACAATATTTGTGTAGATACAAATGTACCTCTATATATCTCAAATGGCATAAATATATACCTTCCTCAGCCTTCCTAAGCAAGTCATCAAGTAGTATTTTTTGGTGTCCTTCACCATCTTGAAAGCTGTACAGAGCCCATTTCTTCAACAGTGTTTCCCCTTCACCACACACATCTATTTCCAACAAACCTGGAAACCATTCTTCCATAAGAGAATCTATGTGATCCACTACTTGCCCCAAAAGGATGCACCCTTTAAGAAACAAAAAGAGGGAATTACAGACTCAATCTGCCATATTTTTAATTGCAAAGATAAACTCTATATTCCAAAGGCAAAAGCACAACAAACCAAAATGCCAAGCTGCAATCAAACTGGAGCAAAATTCAGGCTCAGGAATAATTAACCTTTTCTGCAAGAAGGTGCTGTAATTTTCAAAAAACTGTCTGGGTTGTTGTCAAATACTGCTGATTCCACTAGACAATAAGCTTCAGGGGACCAGTTCAAGTAGATGCCTTGTCTCCAGTACATTCTATTAGGACGAAGAGCTCGCTCTAGAAAACACAAAATTAGATTAAAAGTCTGATCTCCAATATGAATGTCAATTTTAAAATATTCAGAATAATCCATGGTACTTTGAATCTATAATTATGATTGTAGGGATATACTTACCCAAATAACAAACAAAATAAAGGACTCCCTGCAGGCAGCATTGTCCCACAAAAACTAAATATATGTCAACTTGTGTTCAGTTCTAGAAGGCATACCCACAAACTCTAAGTATTTCATCAGATGGTAAGTCATGCAGCAGGTAGGCATTATAGGAATGCTTAGGTATATTCAGGTTCAAGCACAAAATATCTCAGGCAAAATATGAAAAAAACCTGTGATTTAAATTTTTCCTGTCACACACTCAGGAAATAGCAGGATGCAATTGGAATTTGATGCTCAGAAGAAACTCAAATGCCAGTACATCAGGCATTTACAAGTGATATTTGCAAAGCATTAGCATGGAATTCTTGGTAAAAAGCAAAGACATATCCCCTCTTTCTGATAAAAGCAAAGTTTTGAGACTTATATAAAGGGAGAATTAATGAACCTGAAGCAAAGCAATTTATTTTTCTGTGTGGAAGACATAAACCTTCCTGTATTCTTTGTGGAAGCAAATAGCAATATTGCATAAACATAAGGATTTCCCCTGTCTCTAGCATGTGAAGGAGAGGAATGGACCACTTACAACCTTTACTTTCTTTTGCACATCACTCTGAAGATCAGGCACTATCTGTTTCTGGATACTTCTAAGTTACAAAAATGACCACTGTCTTTTTCTTACATTTGTGAAGTGTTCAGAATTTAGCTAAAGCAAAACAGTGTTGGGGACTAAAGCTTTAACATGCAGGTGTTGGCATTCAAGGCAAACTTGCACACTATTCCTTTTGAAGATAAAGATTTGTACCTCTTCCTGATAGCATGTAAGGTGATATCTCAAGCAACCTGTTGATCAGCCTGGACCAAAATCCCATAGGAAAGTAAGGCATCTCATAAAGCCTGATGATAATTTCTGAATTTTCACAGTGGGGAAGCTCTATAACAGGTCTGTGATCAGACAAGCTGAAAGAATAAAAATATTAAGACAGTATTTGATGATGTAATATATCTGAGCTGATGACATATATTATTTATCATGTAAAATGCATTATTTATTAATGAATGGTCACGGATGGTCAGGGATCTAACAGTGCATTTGTTTATTCTGCCTGCTTGTGTAAAAGTGAAGTTCTGACTGTAATTTAAACCCAACAGCACCTTGCTAACAGATCATTAGATAAATGCAAATATGAGAAAAATCTGAGACATACATGAGGCTGGTAGGTCATTCAGATAAAATCTTCCTATCTCATGGCTTTGAAGGACATAAAAATCCTAATCAGTGCAGCCATGAAATACTCTCTCCACTTGGCAATGTAAACATTACTAAACACATTAGGGAAATCTGTAACTGAGGCAGAGAAACTGAGTTACCTGCTTCAGATAAAACAAAAAACCTACATTCAAAGTAATAACACTTTTTTTGTTACCACATTTAGTATTTACACTTTTGGAAGGAGATACTGCCTCAGTAACTTATCTGTGGTTCTCACTTCACACAAATAGGTTATAGAAATGTTTTGTTATCTTTTAGGCTGCAATAAATATCTGTAATGCTGGCACACTGCTGTGTGAAGCTAAATTATAATCTCCTTGCTGTAGTCTTGAAGCACGGAAACTGTAAAAGAAGTACTATCCTCATAAAGTATTCTATCATTTATAGTTTCCATTTATCCACCATGTTGATACAACATGAGCTTTATCTGCTACAAGATCAGCTTAACATGTCTCTTCTGAAAGCATTTACTAAAACATAATATACAAAGAATATGTCATACTTTCATGTACAAAATTGCTCTGATGATCAGTGAAACTAGTTAGCCTGATGGGAGATTTCTATTTTGATCTACCTCTATGGCTGCCATTTGTGGGTTTAGCTCCTTGCTTACCTGCTTGGGATAAGTAGCTGGTCCTCTCCTAATGGCAAAGCAATCTGAAACTTTTCCAGAAGCTTAAAGTATTGTGACATATAGATTTTAGGGAACTTGTTCTTCTTCAAAAGGAATTTTTCCACATCTGAACGCTTTACAATTCCCTTAGGGTATTTAGAAGAGCCTTCCACTTTCACCGTCAGAATCTTTTAAAAAAAGTGAAACTATTTCAGGTATACATTCATCATTAATTGAAAGTTTCAGAGGTTAGAAAACCTGGATATATATAATAAATATTGAGAGTGTTTCTAGATCAACACTTCAATGATGATTTCACTTTAGCAGTCAGTCTGCTGCTCTCCCATTCCAACTCCATATCCACTCACTTTTCTCTGCCATCTGTACCTTACATACAATTACAATTCTTCCCCCTTCTTACAGCCTTTAGCCCAAAGTTCCTGCTTTCATCCCAACTTGTGGCAACATATTGCAGGATTACCTTGCATCCATGGGGTTTTTCTATTCTACATGTATTCTTGTGTCCATTAGAATTTAAATTATTTTGGACATTACAATGTAAGAACAGATAAGCAAGGACACAGTCAGTTGTCCAGAATGCAATTGAAACAGAAAGAACCAGGTAAAAAAATGTGAGCCTTAAGAAAATTCTAGATCATGAAACAATAAAGAAATGGTGAAGAAGCAACACTGATGAGTTTCAGTGCCTTTAGAACATGTACCATAAATGTACACACAAAAAGTAATCAGTCTGACCTGTGCCATGATTTTACACAGCCACTTTGGATCTACGAAATACAGATCTCTTAGCTGTAGTGCTGGATCTTGGAAATGAAGGAGAACACCTGCACAAAGAAAACTGTAATTAGCAATGTATTGCTCAAGATCAATATTAAGCAAAGTAAGCACTCCACTCTGGGCTGTTTTTATTATATGACTTGACATAAACAATTTGAATAATAAATACAGCTAATTTATGTCAATATCTCAGAACAGTAGAGTGTAGGCATGGCTCGTTCAGCTTTACTTTTATTTTCAGACTTTTTGTTAGATTTTTATCCGACTTGCTTTTTTGTTAAGCTCTGTGTAGCTTATTATTTAATCTTAGGAAGTCAGTACTGCACTGAGTTAAGCTGTTACATGTGTTCCTGTAAGCACTATTCTATTTGAGCTACCAGAGCAAATGTATCTTTCATCAGTGACTGTGCTGCCTAACCAGCAGTAGAATGTTTTCAAGGAGGGATAAGAGAGAGCAAGAGATAGAAATTGTTACAGTACTGATCCCTGACATCATGGAATTTCCTTCATAACAATGTGGTTTAACAAACTAATGTTACCCAAGCTTAGACACTACAGCTTACCATTTTGTGTCAACCTTGTGAAAGACTTAAAAATGTGTACAGATCTGTCAGCTGCAGATTTACAGCAAAGTGCTAACAAACACACATTGAAGAGAATATTTTACCTGATTCATTCAGAAAGTGAATTGCATGAGGGAGTTCATTTTCATCCAGCTGTAACTGGCCTTCTTGTACCAGTTCCAGCAAGCGTTTCTGGTCAATTACAGGAAATTCCACTGGGACATTTTTACGTTCTAGCAAAATTCTCTTTTCCAGCTCCAGGTAGCTGTCAGGAATTAGCTGACCAACCACTGGTTGATCTCTGATCTGTAAAATTGGGAATAATAATCTTAAATGTATTAATTCATTCATGTGAAATGCAGAAAATAAAACTAAGATATAAAGTGCATGTCCACTCAGTAGCAGAAAGGAACAAGAACACTCATTTATTGACTAACATGGCTTCTGAAAGGTAGATGCAAGTAATTATTCTTTCAGTATTATAATATTTTTCTATAAATAAATACTCAGAGAAGAAAATAATTCCATACTACTTGTACATTAAAAATAACAAATGAGGTCTCTCAGAAGACGTTATTTCAAAGAGAAACTTTGGTTCAAAGTGAAAGGAAAATATTCACTGTATGAACAGATGATATCATACATCTTCAGTTAACATACAACAATAGACAAATTAATAAAAACCCCCTATACTTCTTGTAATATGTAATATCTCTGCCACGTCTTTAGGTAAACTGAGGGGAAGAGGGTAGTACCTCAATTAAAAGTCTCCACTGCTGGCAGTCAGTGGACAAGAGATAGAATGAAATAAATTTAGCCACATGAAGTGACACAAATGGGTCCTTTGTGCCTGTTTCCTGAGCCTCTGTCCCTTCCTGCAGACACTCTTTGATATTTGGTAATCACTAGTACCCAGTCAGGTTTTCCTTTCTCCATACGTGCTGACCTACTAACTTTTTTGAGAAATGGGAAACAACTTTCCCAATGTTTACAAACTGGCTTCTTAATTGTAATCTTTCTCTCACCGATGCACAGTGATGTTTTTAATGTGTCAAAAATGTAATTGGTACCTTGTGCAGATGAAATTAGTACCTTGTGCCATTTCAAAGACTTTGGAGTACTTGATGACAAGGCTGAATACTTAACTCACTTTGTAACCTCTAAGCAGATCCCTTGTAACATTCCTTTCACCAACTACCTACATAATTTATGGTAATTATCTCATTTCCTTCAGTCCACCTTACATCTGTGTAGTAGTTTACACATCAATTTAAGTCATAGTCCCAAGACATGTAGACATTAAAGGAACAATATTTTTCAAAAAGCAGAACTTCTCTTGAGGGTTGAATAGGTATGGTGAGACACAGAGCCACATAAAAACACCAGTTCTATTCGTGCCTGCTGGATCTATGAGAAGAGGAATTAACCCATTTCACTTGAAGAGGGCACCTCTTTGCCATTTAGGACTGGTTAGCTGTTCCTTGCACTGTGGAACGAAGTTAGGGAGATTTTGGGTATGGCTAAGGTGCTAATTCCTGAAAGAAACAAGAGAGCTGTGTACACTTTAACTCATTTGTAACACCACCGGTGTGAGGCTAGTCATAAATACATCATTTGCACTACAAAATCTTCCAAGCAGTCATTCAAAAGAAATTTGGGTTCTGGTACGATTTATGAAGCTCTGCCCTTGATTTAAATAGCACAGGACATCACCTTTTCTCTTCCATATGTTATGACATAGATGAAAAATGTGTTGTTGCATAACTTAAAAAAAAAAGTATACTATTTTTGTTACAGATAAGATCCTGTCTTTCTACAAGCTCCATGCCTGGCCTGGTCTCTTCATTCACACTTAGGGCCTCATGCTGTGGCTAAGGATAGAGCACGGAATGAGTTGGGATGACTTTGGAGACAACAGAATTACAAGTGCAGATGTTCCAATCTAGGAGGATCACTCAGTCCACAGGATCTTCTTTTCCTGCATTATTTCACTTTCCTCTTTATAGAAATAGTTTCATGCTGTGTAAAATGAAATCAGTAAATGGGAAATCAGTTGGTTTTCACAAACAACAATATATCTCCTGTCCCCTGAAATCTTGTGATACCTACTGTAATTACATGATGCTGCTCAAGAAACTGAGGTTTTAATTAAATTTCTTTGTAAGAACAAAGATGGCTCATTTTTAAGTAAATACTTGATTTATGTCCCTAGTGCTTGAAAACACAACTTACCTGTGATTTTTACTAAGTTGATGTTTTGGGAAGAAAAAAATCATATTAAAACATATTAAAAACATATTAAAAACATTAAAACAAACCTGGTGATTTTTCTTCATTATTTTGCTGTATGTAACATTTTATAGAAGGCAAGATGACTTTGCTATCACATGGAAATCTAATTAGTTATATATTAATGTTCAAAAATGTATTCACTTAAGTCAAACAAGGTTGTTTTCAACATTAAAAGCAGTATGTAGCTTACCTTGAAGTGAAGACTCTCCTTTATGATGATTTTCCGAAGTCTGATAATGGAATCAGATTCCTCTGTAGCATTGACAAAGTGGTAATCCTGGATTGCTGGGAAGCCTCGCTTGTTCAACAGCTCTCTAGTAATTTTAGCCATGCAGGCCTTACGTTGCATTTCATCAGAAACATCCAAATGAGTGCCAACAAGAATGACAGGGGATGTTGATGCTCGAGCCTGTTAGTGAGATCCATACTGTTGATTAACTCAATAGTGAATGTTGAGTTTAATGTTTTACATTTACATAAAATGTGAGAAATTTAGTCACACATTCAGAGAGCCATCTATTTCAAAACAAATTATAAAAAATCAGCTTTTTCTACAAGGAAGGAATGTATATCTGGATTTCATTCCTTGCAAATTAACAGTATTGGCAGTAAAAGAGAGGGACATTATTCATTAAGAACATCCAACAAAATGAAAAAGCCAAAAGAAATGGTACTTTGCTAGCCATTATTGGAACAGGGCAGCAGTGAAACATCAGCAAGTACTGCATATCAAAGGAGAACACATCAGAAGTGATTTTCATCAACATTAAACTGACTGCAACACTGTGTCCTGTACCACTGCCCAAGGTGAAAAGAGTGAAAAAGACAAGTTCATTAACAGGATCAGTAAACAAACTCTTTATGTGAGTGTATTGCCCAGTCATGGCTAAGCATCCTACAAAAGAAAAGACAGTTAATGCTCACTCACCATGGAATGGCTCCATAAATAGAGATAAACACGTAGAAAAAATGACAAATATACAGGCAGATTCTTAGGTCAATTCCCTACCATAGTTCTGGAATCATTAATAATAGGATACTAAACATACACTTAATAGCATGATTTCAAACCTGTATCTAGTCAGTTTTCAACTGGTCTAATTGTGATTTCCCCAAAATTTATACTGGTGTAAAAGAAAAATGCAAGCTTAACTCATTATTTCTTTGCTACTACTCCTTTCTTATTTTTATCAGTAAATTCAAAATATTGCCAGAATATACAAACTGTTCTTTTGCACACCACTTTGTACAATTTTAAGTCCAAAATGGCGCTGATCATGTCTTTTTATGTCTAAAAATACTTTCATATCCAATATATCATGTATTTCAGCTCTTGTTTAATATTACTATTCTTACTTTCTGAAGAATGTTTTTTCTTCTTCCTCTATATAAATATTTTTGGTTAATTTGCTGTTCACCTACAGCTCCCTGGAAGGGAGAATTCCATTCTGTATGTCTTACCTTGATGTTAAAAAGCCATGGCTTCATAGCATCCACCTCTGCTTGTCCCTTGCTGAGATCATAAACAGCAAGATATAAAGCCCTCTGCGTCATGAAATGAGGATGGGTACTGTAGAACTCTTCTTGTCCTAATGATCAAAAATTTCCATTGGTTAGTACTTCCCTGACTGAACATCTTCAGATCACAAAAAGGCAGAGGAACACATGTCCCCAGACCACGAGTTCAAAATGAAATTAATGTTTGCAGAAATGTATATAAATTGACAGGAACCTATGAATTTTAGGAAGGAACTCTGTGGTAGCTCATTGATTGAAGCATCATGTTAAAACTCATACGCTGGTTTTATATCAAGTGTAAGATTTAACTGGATAAACACGGTTGCTGCATAGACAACTTAAAAGGCTGTGATCCTTTTAAAACTCCAATGCTGAATTTCTCCCTCAGTCTTTCCTTTTCTACCTTCTTCCTTTCCTTTCTCCTACACTTTCAGTAACTTCAAAATAAATTCACATAATCAAGCACTTAAAATTGCAACTAAAGATGGACATCCAGCTCGAATGGCGCTGGTCTGTGCTTATGCATTGGGATAGACTGCATTTAAATGATGATAGACCTCTGTTTAAAAATAACTCTTCTGTAGCCTCAATTAGCCCTGGATTTTAGAAGTGCTTCTGTAGTCTCCCAGACTTAGAAAGTTTTCCAGAAACACAATGTTCAAAGACTTGTCCTAAGTGCTTTGTTATCTATGACCTTACAAATCTGTGATACTTCAGAGCCTAGAGAGACCCGGACTACAAAAGGGAGAAACAGAGTTGAATGAAAGATTCTTCTGGTGATTACAAGCAGTTTCTTACTATTCTGAAATGATTATTCTGAAATATATAGTTGAAATGAGTGGTCAAACCACATGTGGTGAGAAGAAATTCCTGAGGCTTTATATTAAATTTGAGGGACTAGCTGCTAATTTACAGAATTCACTAATCTATAAGTGGTCATTGGACTTTTGGTGTATGCTTGTGATTCTACTGTCTCCAGTTTGAATTACCACAGGCTGACTCAAGGAATAAGTAATGCATTAAAATGTTGGAAAAGACAATAGTAAAGGAAAATAAACTCAGGAAATACCTCCAAAGTCCCACACATTTAATATAAGCTCCTTCTTCATTTTGCCTTTCCCTTGAATGATCCAGTCTTTCACATCAATGCCTACTGTAGCTTTTGGAGAGCCCAATTCTGTTCGTTTGCTTTTCATTAGTTGTTGTAGCAGGGTAGTTTTCCCACTGCCAGTGTTTCCAACAATCATGAGCTTCATTCTGTTATAAGGCACAGCCTTCTTCAGTCGTTGTTGAAGAAATCTGGTAGAAAAAAGTTCGCAAAACTCACGGAAGTGTATAACAGAGAAAAGACCACCAGAACTCAAGAATAAAGAAAAATCTAGAACCATTCCATTTTCTTCACATTTTCAGTATCTGACTGATATTACTGTTCTTTAAACTGTCTACTCTAATTTCTGATTTGAAAGCTAAAATTTAATTTAGAATGTCTTTGTTTGTTCAGTAATTATCCCAAAATTGTGCAGTGTGCAGTGCACTGGGGACCACAATAAATATATTACAAATAATTGGTAAGCACCATTTATTGCACAATTTATAGAAGCATCAAATTCAAGAGGTAATGCTAGTATGGTCTAAACACTCTAATCTGTGTTATCTGTGTGTGTGTTGATATCATAAACCCTTCACAGAACAGCATGCTGGATTTCATATGACAAACCAGAATGTCTTTTCAAAACAGCATGTTATTTTCTCAATGCTTACTGCAAATCCCAAGAAAGCAAACCAGGAATATTCAACAACAACAGGGCAACAAACCTGATAATGTCTCTGGCTTTGCATCCTACATGTTTGAAGTCTAAATTAAGATGGAGTCCTTCCAAAGGAAGATCCCAGACTTTGGACAGTCTTCCCATTTCATCAGGAAAGAATCTCAAATCAGGATTATGACTTACATCCAGAGAAGTCAAGTTCTCTAGGAAGCCAATCTGAGGAGGAATCTAAATAAAAGAACATTTAATGGGCAATTAAATGTTTAAAAAAATGAGGAACATGAATACATTAATTAACAGAACCAGGTATTATTTTTACTGCTGTAGTTCACTTTTTTTAAGATAAACGGGCCTAATATCCCACAGTAAGAGAGGAAAGACCTTTTAAGTAATTCAGTATACAAACTGATTATATGACACATTGCAGGCATAAAAGCTGAATAAAAGCAATTTTCCTTCACAGAGTACTATTTGCACTTACACACCATTTCACTCATACAGTGTACAATGGTATGAGAGGCGACATGCAAATCAAATGAACATTGAAAGATTGCATTCAACTGAAAAGCAATTAAATTTTCTTTAGGTAGAATCTTTACCTCCTTTAACTTGTTGTGGGAGAGGTGTAGCTTTTCTAGCCTAGACCATGCACATGCCTTTTCACTCAAGTCCAAGACACCTATTTGATTATGATTAAATAACAGCTCTCTTAAATTTAGTGATTTCCAGTGCATCGGTCCAGGCAGGCTTACGATCCTGTTTTGGCTTAAATCTACTGATCGCAAACTAAAAACATGAAAATAAAAGAGAGAGATTAGCAAATGAAAAAAATAAAACTCAGATTAGCTGGAACCAAAGCTGTATTAATTTTTAATAAACAAGTGGATTAGAAGAGATGGTTTTATGACTGAAATCCAAATACAAGTAGATATGTTTGCAAATACATGTATGTACAGAAATTACACGATTCACCCACACCTATTGGACAAATATGCTGTTTATGTTACTATGAAACATGAGGCATAGTAAGATGCATAAAACACCTCTTGATTTGTCTCAGCTGGGAGAGGTAGAACCTGAAAACTGCATTTCTTTCAACACATCCATTAAATCTGCTGCTGTGAATGTTAGCATGCTGAAATTGTGCAGTATCATGTTAATTTCAATAATATAAATTCCCAGATCTGTGGATCTGCTCTCTCTATGGTGCCATCAGCACTCACATCTCCCCACACCTATGGGATCACCCCTTCCAAGCCACAATCTCATTCTAGTGATCTGTTAAGGTCAGCAATTTCTATTAAAAAAGCAGAAGTCCAATTTTCACATAAGTAATGCTTTGAAGGTATGGCAAAATAAATGTCATGTGCATCTTTATCATAACTCCTTCTAGAGGAAGTGTTTTTCCTTGAGAATAAGTATCTCATATTATTTGGGAAGTGAAAACCTAATCTCAGGAGTCTTGTGCAAAAGTCTGCAGAACTGAAAAAGGAAAAATTGCTGATAGCTTTTTATTGTTGGTTCCAAGGAAATATGAGATCAATTTTAGTATTCTCAGCAAGAATTGTCAGCTTCAGGTGTCAAGGAATATATTTTCAACAACAGTGATTTGAATCTGAGGAACAGAATTTTTCAGAATCATGAAGAAAATGTGACTAATTTCTCTTCAGTTTTAAAGCTACCAAGTTCTAGATTTAACGAGTGAGGATTCCCTGAAAATCAGTAAAATATGCAGAATTTTCTGCTTAACAACAATTTTGTCATCAGATTTTCTTTATCAAGAACTTGATAGTAACATCAATGAATAAAAGAGTAACTTACTGTGGTAGAAGAAGAATTGCTTCTGGAACATTACTAAAACAATTCTGGGATAATTTTAAACTTGTTATGCTGGATGACAAGTCAGGTATTTTTTCTAGAGCAGAAAAAGAGGTTAATCCTATGATTTTTAAGAATGGTTTAAAAAATTTTTAAGACTGGAGTTTAGACAGACTAAAAGGTCACAGTCTATCTTTTTCATACAAAGGTATCACCTACCAAAGGCAAAGTTCCAATCCTTTTTTTAAAAGCTTATTAAAAACCAAGCTCCCCAAATCAATTAATATATTGGCTTTTAACAAATTATACATTGTTATCCTTCATCTCCTAGAAGCATTAAACACCAAAATAATCTTACTTACACTTTACTGCAAGTATACAAAAGATTCCCATGTGGCCTAGGATTTGTTGGGTCTTATTCACCCATTCATTGTTATTCATTCTTATAAAAATGAGTCTAATGGTTCAGCTGTGTTTAATGCAAATTCTAAGAGTTACCATCTGAAATGTGATAAAAATTTCTAAATGGAAGATTTCATGTCTTGAAGAAAGAATAAATTCTAACAGTAACTTACGAACTCTCACAGTATAATTGAAAATCTAATTTGTATAATTTTTAATTTGCATAAATAAAGTGATTTTGACACCTTTGCAAAAAATATGCTAAGTCACTGACACGCATCCTGGATGGACTCAATTCAATTCCTTAACACTGGGTTCTAGTGAAGGTGGATCTGCCCTGTGCTACCTGAGCTGTCTGCACAAGGTTTAAAGGCAGAACACAGGAGCTAATGGAAGATCTGCCTTTTTTGTAAGCCCAGGGGGGTGATTCAGGGCATCTCAAATGACACCTGCATGCAGGCAATTGAACCAAACATTCTCTCTTGTTCTGAAGATAATGCTGGATATAGTGTGGTAAATATTTAATCACACCATCATTTAGGTTGGAAAAGACCTTTTAAGACAATTGTGCCCAACCATTAACTCTGCATTGCCAAGTCCACCACTAAAGGCCTAAAGGTCACATTCATGTACCTTCTAGAAACCTCCAGAGATGGTGACTCAACCACTTCTCTGTGCAGCCTATTCCAGTGCTTCTTTCAGTGAAGAAATTTTCCCTAATACCCAATCTAACCTCCCAAAGAACAACTTGAGGCCATTTTCTCTTGCCCTACTGACTGTTCCTTGGGAGAAGAGACCAACCTCCATCTGGCTGCAGCCTCCTTTCAGGCAGTGTAGAGACTGATAAGGTTCCCCCTGATGTTCCCCATCAGACTTGTGCCCTAGACCCTTCACCAGCTCTGCCCTTTTCTGGATTCACTCCAGCACCTCAATGTCTCTGTCATAGTGAGAGGCCCAAAACTGAACACAGGGTTTGAGGTGTGGCCTCACCAGTGCCAAGTACAGGGGGACAATCACTGCCCTGGTCCTGCTGGTCACACTACTGCTGGTGCAAGCCAGGATGCTTCTACGTACTACAGTACAGTATTAAACCTGTATTAGTCCTAGATTTGCAAGCTAAATCTGAATTATTTTCTCTTCTTTGAACCTTCCTCAACAGTGTGTACAGTCTCAAGTACACTCAATCATTTTTACAGCATGCACTCCAAATGTAGGAACAAGATGAGTTAGGTGAGTCAGATGAAATGACTGGAAGCATACTCTATGCTTCAGTGATCAAAAGCTGATGCTTAGGAAACTGTATAAAAGTACATGTAGTATTACTCTTTTCTGGTCTCCCAAGATTCCAAATGTTGGTGGCAGAGGAATTTTGTGACTTGGAATCATTTCTAGAAGGTGAATCCTATTTTCACAGATACTTACCAAGAACATTCATCCTGGCATTGAACTGCTCCAGTTTTGCACAGCCCATGAAGACATTCTCAGCAAGGGATGAAATACTGTTCTTACTAATGTTTAAAATTTTCAGGTCTTTCAAGCATAGGGGTGAACATAAGCATGAAATTTTGTTTCTATGATGACAAGAAAAAAGATAATCCATGTTTTATTTAGAAACTATTAAGTAAAAGTTGAACGTAGCGTTGATCTGACAAAGTCAGCCTTACACCAGTAAAACAAGAAGAAAGTTTTATCTACATAAAGACTGACCAGTCAGCAAAAGCACTAGTACATATGGCAACATGAATAACATGACTGACATTAACATCAGTTTAATCAGTTTGGAGACCAAGTGTCAAAATGTATTGCAAAGTTTAATTTTCTGATTACATACTGGAGCTCAATCCCACACAAAGAGGACTGTTGCATTTGTGAGACGTTCTGTGTACTAAAAATATGTGTTTGCAATATCATAATTACAGAATTACTGACAACCTAATTTTTTTTTAAAAAAGGATTCTTGTACGGAATGCAATTTAGGATGAGCATTTAATTTAATACAATGTATTCTGGGGAGAAGAACACTAGAAAGAGGAAGGGAAAAATCACAAAAATACAGAGATAAAAGATACATCCACTGTTTTGCCAGGGTAGTATTACTAACAAAGTTCACCATCTTATTTAGCATGAACTGAAGAAAATGAATGAGACAGTCTCTGCAGTTTACAGAGCTATTACCAATTACATTCTTAAGAATTCCACCTCACTAAGAATTACAATAATAATCATAATAATAATCACCTCACTGAGAAATTACCTCACTGAGAAATATGATAATAAGTGCTGGCAAATAAAAATGCTACTCATTTTATCTGTTTCTGTAATTTAAAACATATCCATACCACTACCTGCATCCATACCTAAAACTGCATTACTACTACTTCCAGGGAAGCTTTCATGCATATGAAATACAGTGGAAACTGTATTGTGTATACAGAAAATCTAGTTGAATATGTCAGACTATGCTGCCCTGTGGATTAATAGTATGGTAGCAGAAAGAAACTGAACTACAACATATCAACGTCCAAAGTCATTCTCATTTCTTGTATTTTGCAATTCAACTAAGAAAATTGTAGCCAATTTACACAATTTTTGGAAGACAATGTCAGTATTTCAATCCTTCTCATGCTTTAAGAGTCATCATTCTGAAGGACAAATATATTATTTCCTATTATGTTTGTTATGCTACAGTTCATTTACTCATGCTACTCACCCTTCCAGCAAGAGCTGCTCTAGATTTTCAGCAACACTTGTAAGAAATTCAGGAGTGCACACCAGCTGATTGTATGAAAGGTTAAGTTGCTTTAGAGTTGGACATCTGAGGCACGGATCCAAAGCAAAGGAAGGTCCAATGTCATTTCGTGAGATATCAAGAGTTGCAATACAATTCATTTTCAGTAAGTAAGTTGGGAAAGAAGTAAATCGGTTACTGTGCAAATCCAAATAAGTCAAGCATTTCAAGTTCTGAAAGAAAAGGATAATTTATTAGTAAAAAGTTAAAAGAAAATACGAATTTATATGTTTGTAATTGAGTTATATTTTTATACAATTTATTAATTTATTTATATTTATCTCACATACAAAAGCAGCAGAAAATAGTGATCATACTAATGTAACCTATATTTCTATGAAAAAAATAAAGTATAGGGCATTATTCAAAAACAATTAACTCAATTTCATCTTTAAGGTATTAATTGCCTGCAGTTCTCTGTTCCATTGCCATTATTATGCTACTTAACATCACATAGCTTAAAGCAGTTCTCTGCAGTAAGTGACTTAAAACAATCCCATGAAAACACTTATTTCTAATGCACATGAATCCACTGAATGAAAGTTGAGTAAATGTATGAGGCATGCCAAAATACACACCCATATTCTTGAGTAATATTGCTATGGATACATTATTATAACATTTATGGATTACATTAACAAAGATCAACACTTTATTTTAACTAATTTCAACTTATGTTACATAAAATTATGCGGAATTACTTCACACAGTTGTTCTGGAATGTTTGTAAGAGCATTTTGGTGGAGCTCCAGTTTCTCAAGGTGTTCCAGATGACTAGTTAAGCAGCTATTCTGGCTGATGGCATCAATGTTCTCCAGCTCATTTGATGAAAGATCTAGTGATTTAATATATTCTTTCTCTGAGATCAGTGAAGAAAGACTGTCTGATGATCTTATATGTGATGACAATTTTGAGATGCCCTCTATTAAAACAAAAATGTGAAAATACCATGACTTCATTTATCGCTTAGGTAAAATTACGATCATTGAACTTGAGATCTAAAGATACAGAAGAGACTGAATGTTTGGATATTGGTTAAGATCCAAATCCATGAAGAATTCTATTAAGACACAGAAATTTATAAGACAGGAAGGGGAAGAAGTGAATGTTTATGCACTGCACAACAGAAGGAGCTTTTGAAAACTAATAAGGGCACTCTAAAATTCCATTGCCTACATAAATTATTTGTGGAGCCCAAGAAATAAAAACCCCTATATATGCATTATTTGTACTTCACTGTAGTATTTCCATAATACATCTTCCTCTTAAAGAAATATATAATCTGTCTCAAATCTATGCATGCTATGCTGGTGAAAGCATAAAGGATGCAAAATCTGTTATATACCTTAAATTGTATAGTTTACTTACTGGGGGATTCATCTGAGAGCAAGTATTTTCGTCTTTGTTTTACTAATGGTTCATAATCTGAGCCAGGTCCCTGCAAAATGCAAGAGAAAAAGCATTTAGGAACATATGCATGTTCTGAAATCATCCAAATTCAGTAAAACTCTTTTTATTGTGATTTCTTTTTATCAGAGCTTACAGAGAAAACACAAAGAAACTATACACTTGAACTCAAAAGAACAATAGGGCACATCTTTATCAAACATATTGATCCATGCAATATGAAAGAATGGTAGATTTAAAGTGCATGGAAGTAGTGCATTTCTGGCAACTCAGAATGACTTTCACTAGGGTGCAGTAACAGGATGGAGCAGAGTATTACAGAACATAACTTTCTCTAGGAAAGCCCGTCTCTCCAGTTTCCCTTTACAGTCAATGGAAAGAGACAAGCTCCTACCAAAGGAACCTACTTGGATTCCATCAATTTGTCCTCGTGTCTTCTTATGGAATCAGTCTCTCCCCATTGATCGTTACTGAAGATCAGCTTCACTAAGGGGAAGTCTCTGTGAATGGGCCCATGATCCCTGTATTTCCATTTGAACACCAGACTGGAAATTTGAACACTTCAAAAGGGTGTCTACTTTTCAGTGACCATAATTTTTTGCTGACATAAACTCAGCCATCTAGTGCACCACAACAGAACGAAACACTGAATGGCAACAGTGAGACAAAGCCCATATGGTTACATGACCTTTCCTAACACTTGATTGTTAACAATTTTGGAGTAGGCCATGTGGAGGGACTTAAAAACCTGGAAGGAGCATGGATCTGACTTACCACAGAGTAGGAATGTCGCATCAAAGTAGGAGAACCTCTCTGACATGCCATTTCCCTACAATATAAATCAGCAACTGCAATGGAATTGGACTTCTTTTTTGTAAAAACTGAACCTTCACTTCCTTGAACACAGGAACAGAAATAGATAAGAAAATGTATTTAAAGGAGGCTCAGAATTTAACTGTGATATAGATGCTGACATACAAAGAAGAGATACATTTCAAAAGCATCAATACTGGCAGCCCTCACTGGTCAATTCTATGTGCAATAGGCCAAGAATGTTGTCAGTGTGTTTTAGAGCAGAGGGCCCATACTCACCAGACATTCTTCAAGTAGGACCTGCAGGTGATTGCAAGACCTGCACTGATGATTTATGATATAAAATTTCCATTGGGTTGGGATTACTATGCATGTTTCATAGCACATCTTTATGCTACTTCAGTGTAAATAATTCTTTAAAATAGAAAAGGGTTGCATTTCAATAGATAAATTTGCACTCCCACATTTATTGAGAGTAAAATATCAAATGCCACTCTGGATTTGGTGATTTAGGAGACATTTGGTGTCATTATCAGGAGACATTTGATGTCCCTCTTCTCAAAGCTACTTTTAAAACTCCTAAAATCACTCCTGCATTTTTTTATGATAACAACTTTTCTACATGGGGCAACAAATAGACCTACAGAAATTAAAAGTGGTGCTGAATGATATAAGGAAAGAATAAAGCAGAATCAAAAAGTTCCTTAGGATTCTCTCATTCCAAAATTCAAATTCTTCATCTGTGATGATTTTAAGTAACCAGCTGTTCTAAAACAAGAACAACATTTGAACAACAAAAAAGATATGTTAAAAATTAAGGCTACTTTAATTATTAAGTTGCTGGTATTCTAGACAGAAATGTTGTCTTTCTGTAAGTTAAAGGCATTCAAATGTCCTGGTGACAAAGAATGGTGTTGGGCTGAACATAAACCTGTCACTTATACTTTCTGATCAATTAGTTATCTTTGGGATAGGGCTTGTTTCACCTGCTTTATTTGTTAATAACATAGTCCTTTATACCAGATCTGGTTGTACGAGCTTTATTTACAGACTACCCAGGGAACAGAGGGGTTTCTAGATCACAATACAACTGACTTCATGATGAGAAAAATTAGGTTGAAGCTTTTGCTTTTTGTCATTGATTATAAAGGCAGCTCAGAAGCAAACAGAAAAAGTCAAAATCTAAATTCAGTTGCAAGAATCTTACTCTTTCTCTCTACAGAAACTGAACGCATGACAAACTAATTCTAAATCTATAACTGAATAATATTATTCAAGGTCTTAGTTTTGTAGATGAAGCACATACCCATCACAAACAATTTTCTAATGTTACCCCAAATAAAATTTTAGATAGACCTTTTTTTCCTCATGGGAAGTGTTAAATCTCAAATACAAATAAGCAACTGTTTTATGGCTATAGTCTAGCCCTAGTACATTAGATTGGGATTACAAAAAGCAAAAAAGAAAAGGAAAAAAATTACCTTCACTATCAATATCATCACTCAAAGGAAAAATACTTTCCACTAATGGGTCAGGTATGAAATTCCAATCATAGTTTCTGTCCATGCCATCTTCAGACAAGTTTGGATCAGAGGAGGCTCTTGATCTATCCTCTGAAATGTTCTTCATCTGGAATTTGAGCACCATCCTTGCCAGTGCAGAACCTGCATCTGTATGTACAAGAAATGGAAAAGATAAAATAATCCCCAAGAAATCTAAGTAGCTTAAAAAAAAACCCCAGAAATATCTTGATTTATTTTCAAGTTTTGCCAAACTTGGTACAGCAAGCTAAATACTATGAAGAGATTCTCAACTGAAAGTCTTCACTTAAACACATTCATAATATCATCAAAAGATATTGACACATTTTGTACAGCAATTTCTATATATACTCACTCTGTTTTCTTGTTTGAGTAAGTTTATCTGGGAACAATGGAATGAGCCAGGAAGGCTCTAATCTGCCAAATCCAAATCCTCCAAGACATATACTGCTGTTGGTGACATCAAGGCTAAGTTTCTTTAAGAGCAAGCTGATGATTTGGCTATCTCCTCTCTTTATACTGATGGTCAAAGCACTCCGAACATCCTGCTCTCGAGCACCATTGGCTAATAACAATTCCACCAATTTAGGATTATTTCCTTTCTCACAAACCTAATAGAGAAAAGCAATTAAAACAAACCAAGAGTATGAAGCATTAAACAGCTCAAACTGCATTAAGATGCTTGTCTCAAATTCAGAGTGACTTTATTTTAAGGATTGTGTCTCTTTCTCAATTTTGCAATTCCTTACTCCTTGGAGCATATGCCTGCCTAAGGTGTCTGAGTACCAATTCCCCCTTTCATGAAGGCTTTGCTCAAATGTATCAAATGCTTTAGACCTGCAATTCTAATTTTTGTCATGAGTGCACACAATTTTCAGACAGAAATGAATGGTAGTTTATCTAGTTTGGTTATTGCATGTGGTCTATTGCAACTCCATTTATGTATCTGTTTAGTGGAAAATAGACAGTTAAGGGTTATCATCTGGCTATTTAATGAACAGGCAACAATAGCCAGTCTCATGAAGCCATGCCTAATGATAGTGAACTCAGCTCTACTAGCTTTAACTACATGAAAAGAGAGCGTAGCTAGGTAGAGATCAGCCACTTCTCCCAGGCAACCAGTGACAGGACAAGAGGACATGGCCTCAAGCTGCTCCAGGGTAAGTTCAGGTTGGACATCAGGAAGAATTTCTTTTCATTAAAAAAGAGTTTTTTTCATTAAAACCCTAAGTGGTGGTGTTCCCATCCCTGGAAGTGTCCAAGAAGTAACTGGATGTACCATTTAGTGCTCTGGTTTAGTTGACAAGGTGGTGTCCAGCCAAAACTTGGACTTCACTATCATGAAGGTATTTTCCAACCTTTATATTTCTATGGTTCAGTCAGCTCCTCCCAGTCTCCAAGCCTGCATTGCTACACAGACCAGGGTTGATTGTGAATATTAGAAATATTTTCTACAAATACTTTCAGTTACTTCAATATCTCCACTGTGGTTGGCTAACACTGATTTGCCTATCTTACACTCTATGAATGGATGGTCAGTTCCAAACCCAGCTGTGCTTCATCACCCAGACAGTTCTACCAGCAGAACTGAAAACTTCCTAATTCCCTTCAGGCAGTACTGGTCCAATTCTCTCAGACTATTTAAAACTTTGACACTGAACCAAAATAAAGAAGTGCTAATGCATATCACTTAAAACAAAAAACTTAAATTTAAAGGTGGTCACAGTTAGCAAGAAGCACTTGTGGGCAAGTGGGAGCAGCCTCTCTGTTCTCTGTGTTCTGCCAAATAAATATTACAATGACAACAGAAAGGAACCCAAAAGCACAAATTTTTAAGCAATATAATTGTATATATATTTCCATGTATTACCTGATATATCAAAGAGTTTGTCTTCGTCTTCTTATTAATATCAGCTCCCAGCAGAAGTAAACATTCAGCCATAATACTATTGTACTCCATACATGCTTTTTCCAGCATAGTATTTTTTAAATCATCATTTTCAGCTATTTTAGCAAAACATTTACAACACAGGCTTTGAAACTGAATGGGAAGACAAATAATAAAAGTTAGGACAAAAAAAACCCCATTTTTCAGCTGGAAACTGTCAGAGAAAGAAGATACCTGTTGATCTCGCTGGTCAGTGAAACACATAGACATCTGGTAGAAAATGACTGTGTCAAATGATTCATTTACCAGCAGCTTTGCAAAACAAGGTGACAAACCAAGAATTGCCAAGATTGCATGAAAACCCTAAGAACACAATAAGAACATGGAAAGAAGTACAGTGTTAAAAAGTGTCACTTTAAAACAGGTCATGCAACAAAATCAAATTCTAACCACACGATTCGTGCTTTAATTTTTTTGTCTTCCTTTTAAACATGCAATAGTTAGAAAATAAGAGAAGTTTGGGAGAGAAGGCAGAAACAGCAGGTATCTCTCTTTTTACAGCTGGTACTTTCATGCTTGTTTAGCTGACCCACTTAAACAGATATTAACTGACATTTTGAAAAGTCAAAAATGCACCACAATATCTGACAATGTCCTGCCTGGCAGTGACAAATATACTTGTGATTTCCTGAAAATGTGAAGAGGAAATGATCCCCCTCTAAGGATATGGAATGAAGATACATCCCCTGTTTCAGTGTGTCGCTCCATAATCCCTGAATTTGAAAAGAACTATTAGACTAAATGGAAAAATTAAGAGGTGTATTTAAAAACTAAGAAGAATTATCCCATGATTCTGCAAGTAAAGTTCACCTAGAAGGGTGAACATGGTAAATTATGGACTCTTTATCCAAACCCAATTGAAACAAAATCACATAAAGTAACTTCCTAATTCCAGCACATTATTTTTATTTCTCTCTACATTGGTTGCTAAGCTAAATGTGGAAAGGCTGGGGGGAAAACAGCAGCAAAGGAGGGAGGCTGTACTTGCAATATTTTCATATTCATCTGAAAGACAAACCTAGAAACTGATGTCACATGCAAACTCTATCCCACTAGAAAAATGAAACTGGTAACAAACAGGGAAAACTTCTGCAAGCAGTGTAAACAGAACTTTACACAAGGATTAAATGTATGTTTACAGACAAACTTTCATTCCATATACAGATGTGGGTCCAAAGTCTGGTAGTATTTCAGTAATATATTTTCTTAAATACAGCATTCCTACACTAATTTTATTCCTGGCAACAAGGCTGGGACCTAAGTTATCTTCTATGAATTCTCAAAGAGCAATCAGTACTCTAGTGATTGTTACTTCATGAAATGGTTACAGATTGACAGAACAATGGATCACAACTGAGAAATTTGTTCTAGTTTGAAGATGTCAGAAGTTTTAGATAAACAGCCTATGCTTACACGTTCTGGATTGAATATATGCCTCCAAGAAAACCATTTCTACAACAAATGTCTCAGTTTATTTACAAAGGTTTACATTAATCTAGTAATTTCAATAAAGCCAAAATCAAGTAAGTAAAATATGGAATTATACTTCAAATATAATTAAAATAATTTTCTATGGTTTTGAGTTTTGTTTTAATGTTCATAAACAGAAGTGACACATACATGCATCTGGATTTCAGTGACTTCTTTAAATCGTCGCAGAGTAGAAACCAGAACTGCTGACAGGACATGCATAGTTGCAATACACAAACTCTTCCTTGTAATCAAAGAGCGGAGAAGACTCAAACCCAAACACTGTATATCTAGAAGAAAAATAAATATTATTCAGACACCTATAATTCAGACATTCTGAGTGGAATAAACCCAGATTTAAGTAGTCTTTTAGTAACATCCCAGAAAGTTACTTGCACAAGCTATTATAGGGCCAGGCATAACTACAACGTGGGTGAATCTGAGGACTGCGCAGCACTGCAGCCTTCTCTTGTCATGCAACCTACATCACATCCAGCACTAAAGAGAGCAACAGATCTGTTACAAACCCTCCTGCTGTGCCATTCTCATTCTGCTGACCTTCCCTACCTTGTTCACCTGGATACATCTGTAGGGTGTGAAGCACAGTGTCAGTAGCTCCTTGCTGCGTTAAAATTTCTAGTGCACCAGTGCACTCAGCTACAGAACCAAGTAGTTTTAATCCACTCTTCTGAATGCTAGGATTTCCAATAAACTAATGGAGAAAGGAAGACAAAAGCAGATCAAGATTGTTCTGCTTACAATGGCAAGAAGAGTTACTTGTTCTTAAAGCCACTCTGTAACAAGTGAATGTTGTTCTTAAGTATGTGAAATTACAGCTGATATGGCAATAAATAACAACAATCACAATTCCAAAAAGATTTTCTTACCAACCCATCAGCTGTAGCTGCTCATAACTTCCCCAATTTTCATCTTTGATTCTGAAAATATTCCCTAGCAACTTTTCTGATGAAAATTGCGTTTTTTCCCCTCAAATTCTCACTGATAAGTTTACACGATTTTTCTAGGTCAAGCAGAGGGAGAAAATGTGCCTTTGAGGTTAAAAAGGAAAAAAATGGTTTTTTTGGTGGTGTTGGTTTTTTTTTTTGACAACTGGAACAAGTGATAAACATTCTGGCAACTGAAAAAATATGAAAAGAAAAAGATATGAAGAAACATACCTATTACCACCCCCTGCTTTTAGATGGAGGAAACCTAGATGAGGCCTAGATCTGAGAGTGTCACAGCTATCACAAATCTGCAGAATTATTTCAGTGGAGTCATGCCCATCTTCGTCCTTATTCTGTCTCTAGTTTTTAATTAAATCTATCAATTTCTAGCCCTTTTGGCTGATATTGTAGTACCCCAAACCACAGACCAACTGCACTGGAAAATGCAGTCAGGATGATCATGAAATACTGAAGACCTTCTGAAGCAAATATTATTTTACCTCCTTTGTTAGCTCCTATATCTGATACCTTCAGGTCCAAATGTCCTTTAGACACCCTAGAACTATTTCAGTGATACATTACTTGCTGTGACTTCTATAATAAATATAAGAGACATAAATTTCCTTGACTGAATCTGTTTGGTAAGCTTAAAATTCCTGAGAGTGACTTCTAAAAAATTAGGAAATGCTACATTTTGATTGTGATCATGTGAACCTTGAAAACCTTGTAGAGACTGGATTCTTCTGAAGGCCATGAAGTTAAACATTTCCAGTCACTAGGACTTAAGGTTAATTTGCTGTGCAAAGTTCCCAGTGTTTCCTTTGCGTAGACTGAGTCTGCTTCAGCCTTTCATTTTTTCAGTTTCTCCTTCAAGGTACTGTGATGATTCTATTTTACAGGGGCTGGAAAAAGTTGAACAGTGAAAAGAATGCAGAAAACTGAGTTGTCCACTCAGTTCTATGTGTAGCTGAGGTGTAGGCATGAGGACACTTTTCATAAATACATTAGTCTGTTTTAAGAAAAAAGAAATACCAAATAAACTGTATCCTTGGAAAAAACCTAGCTTTTTTTAAAAAAATATCCTTCAGAATTACTGTATAAAGAATCATCTAATACACTCCAGAAAAGAAAGTAAGAAGAAAGTAAAAAGATTCATGAAACTTGGGAGTTAAGATTAATTGTACCAAATCAGTAGGAAAATCAATGCAGAACTAAAACTTACAAATGATTCACTGTGTCAAGCATAAAATAATGACAAAATCCATTAGAATAAAGCTTTAACCATACCCTGTTTAAAGCATTAAGCACCAGTGAGTGAGTTCCCTCCAACAGACACTGGCTTTTAATGACTTTTCCTGTCAGTGCAAAAGCAGCATCTCCCATGTCTCTGGAAGAACCATTCTGGTGTTCATTCTTTGTATCTGTAACAATGGAAAACAGCCTTCCTCAGAACAGCAGATTTAACATTCTCCCCACCATTAACCCAATAATATGATCTAAAAATCAAATGAACACTGAGGTGACTCAGTGAGCGTATTTCAGATCTTATGGTACTTTCAGAACACTGTATTGCAGAGACTGGAATCCCTCCAGATTTACATTGTAATGTGAGTACATTGTGTTTGAAAGGAAAATTTCACCACATATTTGCTCACTACTTACTATGAAAATACAAAATCATGCCAAAGAATCTTTTCTTAGGAACATTGCAATATATTACTTTCTTGAGCTATGGAGTTTTCTGATACCTACTTCAGAATGCCTCTTCCTTATGGTAAAGAGACACTGTAGAGAAGCTATAAACTATTTGTTCTTGCTCACTTGGCAGCACATCATAGGACAAATTTTACACACAGATGACATTAAGTGGAATGTGAGCACATACAAAAAAAATAGAGAAAGGTCTTTCAGATTTACCTTTCTTGTAGCTTTTGGCACTTGCAGTCAAGTGACACTACAGAAAGTACCCAGAGATCCATTCAAAGTCACTTCAGCATTCATATTTATTGTGATTACTATTTTTCCCATGAATCGCTCCTTTATTCCCTAATTAACCTGCAAGTTTCAACATCCAGTTGGTGCTCTCTGTGTTTGATTACACTTTAGAAGGGCCTCACTTCCATGATACTGGCAACCAAAGTGCCTTGCCTCCATGCTAGAACACAAATATCAAGTCTAAATCTTGCTCTTCATTGAAAAAAGAGGAAAGTATTAGGATTAGAACTCAAATAATAGAAGGAAACTGAAAACCTGCAATGTCTGCATATTAACCAGGTTACTATTTTCACAGTTATTAGTCTTGCAAATGTTCAGCTAAAACTGCTGAGAGATACTTGCAAAAAGTTGTTCTGAAGAAAGAAATCAGTACCCCATGTCTGTACTCCTACACTCAATGTCAGAGGAAAAAAGCAGGATATATAGCAGTACACTGACAAAAAGAATTAAAAATTTTCCAAAATTCGACTAAAGGCATAAAATTAATAAAGAACATTTTTTCCCCCTCTGGAATGCTGAAAAAGGGTTTTTTTTGGAAAGGAATTTCTGAACTAGTGTCCTGGTTGAGGGTTTCTCCTTTTTGCTAGATAGTATATAACTATATTTTACATGTTTAAATATAAAGATCACTGTCCAGTTTTTATGTTCCTTCCAAGAGATACTATCAAAACAATTGCATTTTGTGGTACAACAATGCTCATGTCATTATCATGGTTTGCTCTCACTTAAAGGGAATTGATGATACAAATGCAAACCATAGTAACACTAATAGTGCCACACTCATTCCCTGAATTCCTTAGAAGTAATGGAGCTAACTCTTCACTGATGAAATCAAGCAGAAATCAGCAGTGATAATTTTGATCTGTTACCTTCAATACCTCAAATATTTTCTCCCATCTTCTACGTTCCTAAAGACTTACAGCTGTTTTCTGCTATGACAGAACTGCAATAACTTTTTTAAGTCCCATTAAAAGTAGTCTCATTAGATAAGAAAGACTAAAATCAAGCTATCTGATTCTATTCTCTGATTTGGTGTATGCCTTTGGATGACTTACTGGGGATCATGAAGTGTAAAAGGACTCGAAGTGCTTCCAGTTGTACAGAGAGTGATTTTTCATGCTTTCTCATGGCTTTTACAACTTCTGATACTGCTACTGTCATTACATCCAGATGAGGGAAACTGAAACAATTTTTATAAAATAAATAAAAAGAATGCATTTCTAAATTTCACATGTATTTGTCCTTAATTAACACCATGTGATAACCCTTTGGAACAGTAAATCTGAAACATAAATTAAAATGTGGTACTTTCCTTCATCATAGCAAATTATTTTCATGCCATTCCACTAATTCGGTCTATTAAATAATTGCATCCTAGCCAACAAGAAAGTAGTATTAACAAAATGCTATTTTAACAATCAGAGGTAATTTTGAGGAAATTTTGAGGAAATTTCTTATCTCTCCAATGTATTCAGTGTGGCTAACAGGAGGGGAAACCACCCAGTGATTGTCTATTTGAATCTCACTGCACAAGAACCACAAAGGGAGAACATGCAGCTCCCTACACACACCTCCTTGGGCTTTTGACTACACGGCTTAAGGGCTTACAAAATTCCATGTCTTAAACAAGGCTGTCAGTCTGTGGTCAATTTTACTATCAGTCAACAATTTAAATGTAATCACTCATGGCACAGAATCTTAAAACTCCTCACCATGGAAGAGGACTTCTAATTTTATTACCTTCCTTCAAAAACATGATTCAGAATCCTGCAGGCACTTTCAATCACTTCAGGAGAATGTGGATGTTTCCTCATTATATCCAAAACATTCATATGTATGCCTTTTGCCAGAAGTGTCTTCCGAATATTGACTAAAACACAAAATAGCAAGCATCCTGTAAGTAAATCTTTCTGTATAGTTCCCCTCCAAAATGTTCCCTCCTTTTTTTTTTCAATGTTTTTGCCTCACCAAACAGTCATAATAGTAGATATTAAAATGGGAAACAATTTGAGCTGAAGCTGACTTCTGTTTACATAGCTTAATCAAACACATTATAATTTCTGTCTAGTAAATTTCTATACATCTGCTATTTTTTACTTAGGTAAAGTTAACATATGGGAAGGAGAATGTATAGCCTTACTTATATTTTCAGAAATGATTATTATTAAACTTTTTCCTTGTAATTGCACTCTGTGATCACATAGGAAAGCTAGAGCTCAGAACTTTAAAAAACCTAACTTCTAAAATTAAACTTCAGAAATGAACTGATATTTATTAATTCTATTTACTTTGTTAATTCATTTTTTGCAAATTCAAATATCCAAGCACATGTTGTAGAGTTACTGTAACTAATAAAAATTAGAACACTATTAAAATTATCATAGTAACTACTACCAAATCTTGCTATTTCCAGTTCAGTGCATCCATTTCAGATGGTTACTTCAAGCAATACTACATTATGCCAGAAGGTTTTACTACGCTTCTTTATGTCTATCATTTCTGCTGTAAGCACATTCATTCAGGGAAAAAAAAAAGAATAATAATTACAAAAAATTACTTGCTTTAGATTTCCAAAAGGAATCAAAGGTTCACTTGTCAGTAACATGTTATGGAAATCCTGGTATATGACAATAGTATGCATACATTTATGAGATCTATTTCTCAGTATAGATATATATTGATCTCATAAATAATTATAAAACCTTTTCTGTGTCAGGTTTTATGTACTTGAATGGCTCAATAAACTGGTGATAAAACAATGCTTTCTCATCTAGACAATGGTAATTAACTGCTAGGATTTTTCTTCCTATCTAGCCAGTGGTTTTCAATGTGCAGTCTGCAAACCACTTGGTCCATAACCATTTCAAAGGATTCTGTGAAAGTTATCTAATAAAAGCAGGCCAACTGTCAGTAGGCTTAAATACTCTACTCAGGGGTCCACATCTCCACTGAAAAATTTTGAGGGGGTCTGCAAATTGAAAAAAGTTAGGAAACCATGTTAGGGACACAACCAGGAGCAAAGAAATCTTGAAAAGTGTCATGCACATGTGTAAGTTTCTACACAATTTGATCCACTGAAGTCAACAGGACTGTGTTAAGCAAGAAAAGTGGTATTTGTTGGGCTGTGCTCCTTATTCACGTGATTTTTCAACAAATGCTGCTCTTGACGAAATTCAAACAAGTGATAAATACTTAAACAAGCATACAAAGAGAGCACATTTTTTCATGTCTCCTGCTCCAAAAAGTAGCAATTGCAACACATAAACTGGCAGAGGTCTTTCTTTCCTCATATTTTTTGATACTAGCCAACAATAACTTTTTCAAATCAAGGAATAAACTTCCTACTTATCACAACATAATATTCTAATCACAGGGAGTGTTATATTCATTCAACAGTATATTAAATTCTCTTTAATATTTTTGCAGTAACTTTCTGCTGAATGAGAAAGAAAAGACAATTGAAGTCCCTTACCATTTTGTTGTGACAAAATTGCCAAGGTACTAGCAGCTGCCTGAAACACTTCTTTGGAAGAGGAGTGCATGAGCATGGAGAGCATCACTGCTCTGTCTATTGGGAACCTTTCAGAGAGAAAGAAATCACTTCACATCACCTGTATTACAGCAGTTACTTCATAATTGCAGTTCAGTTTCCTAAAAAGGTATTACATAACTTAATGAAAATTTCAGGTGATTGGTCTTGGTTTCTAATATGCTTCCAGAGCAACAGCTGACAGAAAACCCTTTGTAACCTATGCAACTTTGTCTAGTCTGAGTCTCACTGAATCCCTTGGAACCACTTTCCAAGGGACCTGAGGTCCTGAAAGTGGTATGAACAGGCTTACAAAAATTGTGTGACTAAAATTTTAAGGAACTCAGAGAAATAGTTTAAGTAAAATGGAAATTTGTGTCTTACCCATGCCCAGTAGATTCTCCCTAATGAGGCAGTATTTCCTCTACAATGCCTTTTCATCTGATTTGTGGGAAAATGACCACTACTTTTCTACCCTCCCTACATCCTAGGTATCTTAATCTTGTCTGGTTTCTCAGTTTTTACATTCTTTATCCCTGTTGCAACTGAAGACAAAATTCCTTATGAAGTTTAAAAATTATCTCTAACAGGCTGTGTTCTGACCCTTTATGAAAACACTACAGATTTTTCTGAGTCAAGGTTAGCACACTTTGGAAGAAACTTTCCCAGGTGTGGTTGATCATCATGCATTTCATCTACTACAAAACTAAAAATAATTGAAAAGTGAAACATCAAATGGCTTAATAACAGGCACTCATTTTTTTTCATTTCAAAAAATCCAGTTTAAGACAACACTGACTGATTATCTCCATCTCCAATCTTCTCATGAAGGTTGTGTTGATACAGAAAGAGATTCTTCAAAGCCCAGCACGCAGCCTCCTAAATAAAAGCCGAGACAAAAAGATTAAGAGAATATACCTCTAGAAGATTAAAAATATATGAAAAAACTTAAAGAGTTTGACTGCTTTTCAGTTCACAAAAGAGGTACAAGGTACTTTATGTAGAAATAGAACAAAATGTACATTTTAACATTCTTTATGGCTCAGATAGGCCCAAGTTACAAACATGTATGCCAATCTCATTATTTGGTTTGCATTTTGATATCTATTTTAGGCCAAGATTAATTCTTCTGCTGATAGGCCCGTGTTTGGCTGTTGAATACAAAGAAGTTGTGTAAACAACAATCTTTGCATGGCCAAAGCTTCAGGTACAAGCCTCATCTTAACTGTCTACATTTGATCTGAAGAAGTAACTAAAATCTCTTGAGATCAAAGAAAGGCAAGAAAGGTAAAATTTATTCTAAATCTAATCCAGACATAAAGAACTTTTTTTGCCTGAGGAGATAGATGAGAAAAGCATGTTTCTAAACATTTTATTCAATACATAACACAGTCTTTCCATATTCCCATCATCCACAATTTCTCACCAGCACATCTGTATTTTTTCGGTGCAGTTCTAATGCTCTGTAACAAGCTTCCAACCAGCACAACTTTTCTTCCTCCTCCTCTTCTTTTCTTTCCTCTAAGTCCCGGTTTAAGAATATTGTTTCAGCTTGAAATATAAAATATTTACAATAAATTCTTACTGAGAAAACAAAACACCTATGTCTTAACCTTCCTGTAGTCATGGAGGCACTCACAGTGGCAATGTGTGAAAATCAGTGGGAAGATAAGCCTTTTCTGGGAAAGGAGAAATCTTTTGATATAAACTCTGAGACAGACTTGAAAAATGTCTTCAAGGTTATAAAGGGAGTTAAAAACTTAAGTTTAGTGTAGCAAATGAGTCATATAGTTAAGAGATCAGTCTAGGCTTTGAAAGGTCTGAAAAGACCTGCATATACCTCTTTTTGTTGTGTATTTACATACAGAATACCACAGACATAAAAAATAACTGTGAATCATTTGCCTGTAACCACTTATTACAGAGCCATCTACACCCTGAAGCAATGTCGTTAAAAAACAAAATGCAAATTGCAGTTGCTAAGACAGAAATATCTGGTCCCAGAAAATGCAATACAATTTGAAATATATAATTTTCTACCTGTGATTTTTCAGCAATTAAGGGAAAGACAGAGCATAATATCTGAGGCAAAATGGAATGTGTACTGATTTCTAATCTTTGCTATTTTGGGGACTCTTAAACAGCATTTCTACTGACTTTTATATGGAACAATTACTAAAGGACAAAGAGGATCAGATTCTTAGCTTTTCCCCCGCTAGCTAACTAATTTCTGTCTGAACTGTACTTGAGGAAAAGTGTACATCTTTTAATTGATTTCAGAACTCATGCACTGGTACCAGCATCTGCTTGTTATCAACTGCCACAATGCGAGTGCTGTCATACCTGGCAAACACAACAGCAAATCAGTGTTATTATCACTGGAGACTTTTTGTTAAGAAGGGATCATCCAAAATTTGTCTATGAATAAACAGTTTGCTCTGTTCAGATGCAACTTACCAGCTCTGAATACTGTGCAGATGTTGGGCATATGATATGAACACAGTCTTATCATAGTGAAACAGCAAACTGTAATCATGTAGGAAATCCAGCTTTGCTGAAGCTGTCCTGCCTGAGGCTTTTGTGTTAAAGAAATGGAGTTTAATATTATTACAGGAAATTACTAGAATGAAAAAAATTAACAACTAGACAGAGATTTACTCACTTAGAAGAGCTAAACAACTGAGAGCTGCAGCTTGTAACTTTGCATTTTCAGGATACGTTATAACAGCCTTCACAATGACTTCTGGAACCTTATGCAATACAAGGATATTGAAAAAATTTCCTGAAACCAGATAAGATATCAAATTAATACAAACACATCTGGAACTTTGCATGCATTTAACATAAATTTCTCAGCACACAATGCACAAACATTGTACCAAATGTTGGCTTTCTTATTAGAGGGCTTGACACATCAAAATTTTATTTGTGGAAAGAAGAATATAAGGATAAAAACCAGCTGGGATCTACATTCTTTGTGGGCTTTTTTTTTTTTTT
>VYXD01010892.1:209131-225761 GCA_013397195.1 Hylia prasina
AAAAAAAAAAAAAAAAAAAAAAAAATAAGTTGTTTTTTATTTTTTTTTTTTTTTTTTTTTTTTAACAAGAGACAGAGGTTTAATGCAAAATGAAACACACACTGTCATCAAAATAAGAAAAATACAGTTGGTGTATCACTTGCAGACTTCCTGCCAGGAAGCACATTCAGTCCTGGTCCTGAATTCCTACAATGATTTGATATCCTATGACGCAAGTAATTTAACCCTAGTTTATTCTCTGGCTTCGCCCTCCTCATAAACAAATCAAGGTCAGCATTATAAATACAGAATAGATTCCTTCTGGGACAGAAGAAAGCCTTTGGATAATAAATATATTTAAAGCATAACAATTATTATAAGTTGTACAGTATTTTGTATTATAGGCTGAATATAAGGCACTCTCCAAAAAGCAAAAAAAAAATCAAAAAACTCCTCCATTGGAAGTATCATGCAGAAAATAATAGACCAACACTCCCTTTGTCAAATATGATTTGATAGCTATGGCTTCTATTTTGTTATTCAATTTCATTTAAATCTTGATTAGCGAAAATGAGAACCAGAGTAGTAATGTGAAAGATCAGTCGTGTGGTCATGTTATATCAGCATTGTTGTTTCTTAACATATTTTAATGGAAAAGGTATGTTTGTAAATGCATTACTTTCCTAAAGAAATTAATAAACCTAGGCTATGTGATGAGTAATTCTGTTGGACTTGTGGCTGGCCAAACAGGTATCAGCCAGTTAAAATTTCAAAGACAGTCAAATCTAGGATAGTCATTACCAGATTAGCAAGAATGGATGATAGCGGTTTTGGGAGCTAGTAGATGCTGACTTCACCATTTCACGGCCAGTTAACATGGATTTAGGAAGGCAGTGTCCATCAGAATAATCTGGGAAGCCACACTGGCTATACATACGAAAATCTTCCAGACTATTTCCAGAAGAAATGGATCTTGTGGCTGCTTTTCTGCCACTCTTGATGGTTGGTCAGCAGAAACACATGGCAAACACCTGATTGAAACCAGGCTGGTTGCACTCATGGCAAGATCAAGGCCTGTAAACCAAGTTGCTGTGTACCCACAAGTGCTTAGTTTCCCTGCCTGTTTCAGTTAGCCTTGCACAGCAAACTGTTCATGGTTAGCATCACCTCTTGTCAAAAACCCCAGCAATTACCACCTCAGTTGCCACCGTATTTCCTTAAAAATCATATCTGGCTTTCTGAAGGGGAATGGGAAATTGCTCTGCATTGCACTCAGGTCTGATCTGTATTTTCTACCATATCTGCATGAAGAAATGGAAACAGATGGTGAAAGGATGGGACCAACTTCACTGTGGTGAGTCATGCATGCACTGGTACCAGCATCTGCAGTAGCTTGAGGCCACCACCTGCAAAAATTGGGAAGTCTAACTCTTGATGAAGAACCAGCCATGGACTGAGGGCTGCTCAGGCAGCTGCTCACAGTGGGTTTGTATGCAGCAGGGGAAAAACGTATTTATTTTCATTGGAACTTCCTACTATGTGTGCAAGTGCTCAAATGGTTTTATTATAGTTGCAAGTGTGAGAACAGAGCTGCTAGGAGGCACAACTTTTTGCCAATGTCATAATTTCTCTTGATGTGACACCAGCCCATTTTAGCCCAGACAACCAAAGTAGTTTTGCTCAAGTCAAGGCAAGTCCAGAACACAGTGATTCATTCCCAGCTGCAGCACAGGGGGCCCAAACACAGGCATCATCACTGTCAGGAATGCAGCACAGGTCTGATGATATATGCATTGCAAGGAGGAAAACCAGAGTTTTAGAGAACACTTTTCAACTAATTCTGCTGCACTAGTTGTTTCTCACACATTCACCACTGGCACTTCAAAAAATGAAATCTCTAAGGAATTTTCCTCTTTTCTATAGTAACTTTATACAGAATCAGACCTGCTAATTGCCCATTCTCCTATTGTGCTTCTCACCCTTTTTTGTCTCATAACTTCCCCCTAACTTGAGTCTTTTATGGCAGCTGCTCATTATTACTTATATTTACCACACAAGGACACCATACTGACTGTAGCCAGGGTTTTGCATCATTACACACAAGGATCTATGCAGCACCCTGAGGATTTACTGGAATAGCAGCTGTTGCCTCTAACACTCCCAGTTAACTCCAAATCTTACACAGTCAGAACAAGCTGACTTTATATAAACAACTTCGTGAACTTACCCAATGTAAGCTTGTGCAACAAACAGCAACTCACTTCCTGAACTGCTTCACTACTGGGGAAACTTTTCATCATTTCCACTATAACATTGTAGCAGCGTACATTTCCCGACATGAGCACTTCAACATTGCTGGCTAAAGACAGAAACAGAAACAAAAACTGCTTCTTAAGAGAAAGGGGAAAAAAAGTTGACTGGATTCTAATTCAGGCTTTAGTAAAATAGATTTATTTAGAGAAATGTGACTATATTGCATTTTTTACCTTGCGTCTTCAAAGAAAGGTGGCTTTATTTCTTGATATGGCCATAAAAGACATACATGGCAATGTACATTTGGAAATTATTCATTAAAACAATGCTTTCTCACCTAGGGAATGATAATTTAACTGCTAGGATTTTTCTTCCTATCTAGCCAGTGCTTTTCAATGTGCAGTCAAAATTCAGATTAACATTTTTGGTTTTCTCCCATTCTGTATCAGGCCATGTAACAGAAACCTCCCCCCAAACTAATCTTAGGTAGCTTTTATCTTAAATGTGAACCAACTGTTTTGTAAATACTATATCAATCTCATAAATGGTGTTTCTAACATGATTGTGATCAACTACACATTTTACAGTATTTCAGTAATATCTCCAGGAGCATAAAATTAAGAAACACTTTAGAAATTTTTTTCACATAAAATTTATTTTGTAGTAATTCTATTTGGTTTAATCATGTATTTCTAGGCTTTCCTTCTTTTTTTTAGGGGGCAAGTTATGAAGTTATTATTTTTATATAAATTAGTTCTACTGTATACCTGTTGTATACTGAGGATACTGAAATTTTCATCTAATGTTTCTGCAATATTTTGAAAGCCATTGCACACCCTGTATTTCACAGAATCACAGAAGGCTGATGCTGGAAGGAACAGCTAAAAGGTTACCGTGTCCAACCCACATGTTCAAGCAGGGCTGCCTATAGCAGGTTGTCCAGATGGCTTCTCAGTATTTCCAAGGATGGAAAATTCACAGTCCCTCCAAGAAAACTGTGCCAGAGCTTGGTCACTCTCACCCTGTTTACTGTTTATTATCCAGGCCAGATACAGCAGGACAACCATGGGAGCCCATACAAAGACTGAATGTACCCATTCCAAATGAGGACAGAGTGATCCCACAGATAGTAATTTCAGGCAAAACAACATCACGGTAGTTAAAACAGTGTATGAAAGCATCCTTGTAGTATTTCTATCCAGGGTATGAGACAGAGTATGACCCCAAGAAATCCTGGCCAAATCCCAGCTCAAATGAATGAAAGGGAGTCCTGTCACCAACTCCAAGGGAGTTAGCATTACTCTGCTGAGGTCTATAAATTTTCTTAATTGTTCTTTCAACAGCTTGGCTTCCCTGGATACAACATCAGAGAAATATTCACAACTGTATTATTAAAGATAATTATCCTTTTTAAAAGAGCAGCAAATCTTTAAAATAATACATCTCTAAATATTAAATAATGACAACCTACCAGAAGAAAAAGCAAGCTGTGGGTGGGAAGCATTTCTGAAGCACTTTGTTTGATAGTGAAGGAAGGTACCTTTCACAATGCTTTAATAGGACAGCGATTTATCATGTCCTTCTCAACTGAAAACACACATTCCACAAGACAGTATTGCATCACTCCACACTAAGTTATGATTTCAAAGGTGATACTTATGAATATAGTAAAACTGTCAGACAATTCCAAAACTGATCACTATGGAGATGGCATAATGAATTGGATGCTCAAATCTGCAAGATCCAAGCAATGGCACATCTGCAGGGAGTCACTGTTTCCCAGAACAAGTTAAAGAGGTGGAACAGATGTCATTTAATCTTAACCACCAAAACTTGGTCATCTAGGTTCTCTCAACAATTGATGACAAGATCTGAGCAGTCTGTGTGGTGACTCATGCCAGCTTTAGGGTTAGGTAAATTTTCTCTTGGGGTGACTGTTTCTCCCTACTAAACAGAGCTCCCCATGCCTGCCATTTAGATGTCCACTTTGGAGGACAGTCAGCAGTAAAGCATTTTTCTCATGCCACATATATTACTGAGATTTAAGAGTTCTTGTACAGCACTGGAATAAACACTTATTCTACAATTTCTTATCACATGAGCCAGAACCAAGTCTAAGTATGTATTAATGAAAGAAGGCATAGTGAGGTACTCATTCAGAATAGAGATATGAACTTCAGGGTATGAGGAGACATTTTGCTACTGGGTAAGTTACAGTATGTACTTACACTGAATTATCTTCTCCGTGCTGGCCTTAAAGGAATATATTTCATTGAGTTCTTGAGGGATGTCACCAACCAAGAGTATGAATACCAGCTTTGCACATTCATGTGCAAGTAGTCTCTGTCCCTCTGGCTATTTTCAATATTTCATATTAGAAATAAGAGTATTAAATACCTGCTTTAGAGCAGGTCTTTTTCATACCTTCTCTTGTTTCACTTTGTATGACTATTTACTGTTTTGAAAAGGATTTAAAATCTGGCATCCTCCTCCCTAGAAAGCAGCAGTAACTTCTAGGCTAGGGTAAAATTATTTCTGACTCAAGGGATGCTAAACTTTTTAAACACAAACTGGAACAGCAAGAATTTTGAGAAACAGGAACTAGGTAGCTTGAAGTCTGATGAAATGCGGGACACTCCATCTAGTTTTTGTGCAGCGGGTGTTCATGGGGCCAGCACAGTTCCTATAGAGCCAGACAGGATGTATGAGCAAGACTTTGTAAGTGAACACATTTGCAGGAGGTACACCATTATGCACCTCATGAGAGACATGGAGAGCAGAACCCTGCTCTGTGCTTCCCAAGGTTTGTCACCAGGAAGCTGACAAAAGCTGCCTCTGTGTCAACAAGATCAGATTGCTGTCAACAAATTGACACCATCAAACATATTTCTTAGGATCTGATTTTGCATATAACAGGGAATGCTGTTACCAGAAGACAAGAGATAACAAAGACATTTTCTTAAAGTCTTACTGCACAACAACTGAGGACACCGTAAGACTACCACATGCACAGTGCTACCAATGCTTGCCGTTGTAGCCACACCTGAATAACCACAGAAGCTGTCTGAACTCAGATATCTTTTCCCAGGCCTGGCCACTGGATTTGTACGGGAAATTTTCCCTTTGTGGGACAGACTTTGCCAAGAATATTCTTTATCTGCAACCCCAACTCATTGAAGATTTATTTAGTCAATAAATATATCTTATTTTTCAAGTAATAAAAGATGACAGGGCAGAGTCTTGAACTTCAGTCTCTACAATGATAAGCATCTTTGCTACCACTTACTCCAAGTGGAAGAAAGTATTTTTCTGTTATTTAGGAGAGATTTCTGCTTTAATGGTTAAATATAAAAAATATCCCATTAAAAAAAAATATTGCCCAAAAAAACCCAGGAAGGTGATCTGTCTGGCAGCTCCCAGCCAGTTCTCAACGATTTTTTGCAATCACACAAAGATTACGTTTTACAATCACAGAAAGCATGAGCTGATGCACACTGTGGGAGAAAAGGAATTGAAAATAACTTCTAATACTTACGTGGACCAGCTAAGGAATGTAATGAATAAAGTGCAGGAACAATCACCTCTTCTTTCTCTGGAAACTCTTTAAACACTTTCAGTATGATCATATGGTCTTTGCTTTCAACAAATTCTGTCAGCTGCTCTTCTGGAACTAAATTGAAAGGCAAGAGATACAGTATATCTTGAGGAAATAATTCTTATCCTGGTACATTATGAGAAAAGACAACTGTTTTTTATCAAGTTTCCTTACATTTATTGTCTATGTTTCAAAGAAAGTAAAGTAATCTCCTTTTTTTGACTAAAAGAATGTAGTTAAAAGTTTTTTAACTAAATGGTGGGGAAAATGTAAACTAAAAACTGAGCTACTTTATAAACTCCTTTTTCTAGCTTACACTTTGTGTATGACTTTTAGATGCTGCCTTATGCATCTGTATTTGAGAAGTCTTTTAGCCTTTTTCAGAAAACGGTAGTCCAAATCAAGTTGCCATAGATAGTCCAAACCAAGACAGTATATAAGTGAGGGAAAAGCTAAGCATACAGTTAAAAAAAAAAAATAGGGAATGCCATTTCACATATTCTGATTTTATTTAATTTTTCTTTTTGCTTTATAATGGACTTATTTCCATAAAGCCAAGCTTTAATAATATCTTACCTTAATGGCTTAAGGTTTCTCCCTTCCTGACCCCTTTTATTCATACTGACATAATTGTGTGGCTATGCAATGAACCAGATAAGGGAACTGACCCAGGATGAGATAGAGCACCTTTTAAATTTCACAAGCAGAAGTGTTTTCTGAATCTGGCTCAAGATAAAGTTATGCAAACATCCACACAACAAAAACTGACAAGATGGCTCAGAGGCAGAGCAAACGAGGCAGGAGCAGACCAGGAACTTGTCAGATTGGTGCTGCCATCAAGGAGAAGGTATGCAGGTCTGTACCCACAGCCAGATCTGTGAAAATCTGGCACTCAGAAAAAACATGCACAGAAAATACAAGAAGTTCAGACTTTTGTGGAGACTGAAGAGAAAATATAGCAGGGCAAAAATATTTAGGGACAGGAAGGAGAAAAGGAACAGAGAAGATAATTTCAAGCACATGCGGGAGAAAGACTTAAAAAAGCAATATAGAATGGTGTTGAAAAGACCAATCTGAAGAACTGAAGACTATCTTTGAAGCAAAGCAGTACAGCAGAGCCATAGCATTTCTCAATATTCATTCTGAACCAAGAAACTCAATTCGAAGCAAGGGGACTACAACAAGGAGACTTCTGGCCGTAACATGCACATTTCCTGAGATTTCTGCAAAAATTCAATATACGGTGACTCCATTTTTCAGGATAAATGGGAATATTGTATGGACACACAATCACCTTTTAGCATTGTCAGGGTAAAAAGCAGAGTCAGATATTTTTCGAAAGTAAAAATACTTTGCTTGATTTTAGAACTGTTCACGTCACTAAAATTTACCAGTCTTTAAATACACAATCCTGTTTTTGAGAATTGAAATCAAATGTCACTATTCTTTATTCCACTTACTGACCAATGTTAAATCCCATCTTTTCAGTTAACTCTGAAGTTAGAAATGACGGGACATTTTGATTTTTTTTTAAAGATGTCATTAATTTATAGAATTTGTAACATTGCTTGGAAAGTCTATTTTGTGCTAGCTCATTTAAGAACAGACGTAATTCACAGACCAGTGTGAAATGCAAAAGTTCATTTAAGGCATTTAAATTATTATCTGCCATCTCTCCCAATCCATACATTTTTCTAATATTATAAACTACAAGATAAAATACCTTTCTCAAAAAGTTTGTGTAATACTTTACATCCATGCTGCTGGATCTCTTCACTTTTAGGGAAGGTGTGCATCGCATGAAATACCAAGGAAAACACATCCACCTCTTCTTCCAAGAGCAGGAAAGCAATTATATCTGAATAGCAGAAGAGATTACGTTGCACTGATTATTTCTCAACATTTTCATTGAAACACCATAAAATCCCAAATACTTTAATACTGTCCTTAAAATTTACTCTGACAGTTCAAATCCAGCTTTGTATAACCCATGACAAAATTATCTCTTAAGGTAGCATTTTGCAATAGTACTGATGTTCTAAAACTTGACCACCAAAGTCAGTTCGTACGTGACAGTTCGTACCTACCTGGTAAAAAAGGTGCAAAATGTTACTCTTATTATGTTGTATACAAGTATAAATGACAAGTGACTTACTGGAGTAAAACAGAAAAATCCAGTCTGCCATGTACAGTCACACACTTTGTATCGGCTCTGTGTTTTAAAGGCTTAGACAAAATAGGAAAATAAAGCACACCATACCTGACATGAGGAGTAGATTTAAAGCTTTTAGTCCTACTACTGAAAGATTCATATTTCCTTTGTGGACTGTAAGCATTTTAAGAATCTGCCTAAAAATTAAAGACAAAAAAAGGGGAAAATGAGTTATAGCTAAAGAAATATTGACACATACAAATTTTTATCAAACATTTACTTTGAAAACAGAAGTAGTTACAGAAATTAGCAAAACCTTAAAAATCCCTCTAATAATTTTTAAAAAAAACTTCTATTTCAGTTTATATTTTTTTCAAGTTACTAATGAAGTAATATTGGAATTTCAACTGTGATCATAGGTCATTAAAATACTGATGCGTAATTTATCCATTTTACTTTAACTTTTAGTCAGTTATATAAATTAATTCTGCAGGGTCACTTGGGAGGTGGTTACTCTCCAGAGCACCAGTCTGTGGAGCACCATGGAGTGCGGACAGTACAGCACTGCCCTGCTTGCAGCAAGAGCTCAGTTACACTGAACAACCAAGTATTTGGTGGAAGAGAAGCAGCAGTTTCCCAGCTGAAGAACTTGAACAGCATCCTGATGAACTCTACACTACTTTTCAGCCCTCCAGCACTTACATGATGCTGGACAAATCACTAAAAAGAAACATTTCCTAGACTGCCAGTTGCACACTCTACTTTCTGTAACTCTGTTCTGACTTGTTAAACAGAGAGAGCCAAACAATGCCAAGTACTACAAAATTCAGATTATGTATCAAACTGGGCACTTAAAAATCAGTAGGTATTTTTAACATATTTTACTCAAACTACTACCTGTAAAATAGTGACTAAAAATCTGTAACACCTCTTCAAAAAATTAAAATTTTAAAAGCATTGATATCACACTGAATGAAGCTTATCTCAAAATGGGGGGAGGGAACTGTAATTAAAAACTAAATTAAAATGCATAGATTTACACACAAAAAATTAAAGAATTTTTTTTTTACTTTTCCTTATTTTAGAGAGCTTGATTCTGCAATTTTAATAATCTTCAAATGTGAATATTTGCATATATAATATCTAATAAAAATAGATTGTGCGGTAGTTTGTGATACTTTAGTTGATATTCTTGACCTGTCTTGAAAAACATAAGCAGCACTTGAAGTTTCATCTGAATTTCATATCCCAGCTCTGGCAGTGATGTTGTTTGCCTTGCTGAAGTCTAAATTTATAAGCTGGAATGAATGTATCAGTGTTTTCCCTTCATACTATGATGCTACTAGTTTCTCTCTCCTCTGTTGTAGCACTGGAGTTGTAGCTATGATGACCAAAGTAGCCACGAGAGGCAAAATCTGATGAGAGGTATAACATCCATTTTCTAAATTTACCTTTAGAGAATTCCCTCCCCCCTATATCCTCCCATTTCAAGTATAACCAAGAAGAAACTTGGTTAAAACTTGGTAAACTTCTTCTTATGTTAAAGGAACTTTAACATAAGAGATTACAAAACATCTCATGAAGTCTATTTAAGCTTGTGGAAAGAATGCAAATACATACACTGAAGAAAATTTTCTTTCTCTTCAGAGTGATAGCAACTATTTAATTATTACACTGTCTGTCAAAAACACCTAAATCAATAGCAAACTACCATTTGTAAACATAACTGCAGTGTAGTCAATTTGGATCATAGCTGAGAGACAAAAGAAATGCTTTTTCTAGTTTAATATTCCTATTCTCCTAAAATAGTTACACACACAAAAGGGAAAATCTCCTGCCAAAAAAATTGACCTTTTTTTCTCTATTGTAACTGTTTCCTGCCTTGCTGTAAACAGCATGTATTCATTATGGTGTTGATTCACTGCAATTCTAGTACAATCCATGCTCAGGGAACATGAAATGTAATTTAGCTGGCTTGCTCTGCCTCTAGCACTGACAGAAATGCCTGAGCCCACTCCCCCACTAAGTCGCTCTTCAGCAAGGAAAACTGTCAACATGTCAAGCAGGGATACACAGTTGGCTAAAATATTGGTACTGAGAAAGATTCATGTACAGCAATGCTATCATCAGATCTTTAGTGAAGTTTGAGTTGAAAAGCATGCTTTGTTAACCACACACAGAGCGTGGGTGCTTAGGAGGTTGTGGGAAAGATCAGTCCCAGAAAGTAATTTTTCTGGGACCTGAGAGTGAGCAGTAGTATCTCCAGCTCTCAGGATAACTTTCAGTCAATTCACAAGCTTTTAAGCTGCTAAATAAATTGTAACTAGCACGTGCAGCTTCAGCTCAGTTATTTCTTGCTCATGAAAAGCAACCCAAATCAATTTTCCTTTCCAGCAAAAACTGTCAACCCATCTTTCAAGGGAGTTCATTCCCCTACTGACCATGTATTCTAGCCACTATAAAACAAATAAACAATCCCCAACAAAATCAAAATGCTTCTTCACGCTATTTTTCAATAGCAACCTTTCCAAGGAAGGGTGTGGTGAGGACTATGGAGGCAGATTCATGGGGTTATAAGGCTGTAAGTGCTTGCTGCCGTCATTATCAGCCCTGAGGGCAGCAATCTGTCCCAGAGTGAGAACACCTAACCAAGCCCCCAAACTAACTCCCATGTGCATTGTGCCTACATCTACAATTAGCATTCGTGCTATTGGACAACAATTCAGCCAACCTATGTGGGTGTTCAAGGCATCTAACCACAGACATCCAGAAAACACTTGCTTAGGCATCCTTCGACAGCTGATGGGTGAGAGCTGAGCAAGTCTAAACCACAATTTGCTCCAGTTACTAAAAAGAGAACAAACCATCCCTTCTAAAGGTAATTGTCCAGTGAATTCACAGGTAGTTGAGGTGATCAGTGTAAATACTTACCTTTAACTGTAAATCACAGTAGTGATTCACACTACTTTAGGTTTCTGGATATAATTCCTCACATTTGAAAAAGCACACATGAACATCCAGGTAATACTGCCTCTGCCAAAAAGGTTACTTAGGATTTTTCTTTTTTCATATGTAAGTGGAATTTCCTATATTTCAATTTGGGCCCTTTGCTTCTCATTCTGCCACCAAGTGTCACTAAAAATGGCCTGACTCAATCTCCTTTACTTTCTGTACCAGGTATTTTAATACACAGAAAAGATCCCTGTTTGTGTGTGTCACATTCTGAAGGCTAAAGAAATGCACAAAAAAGTTGATGTAATAACTTTATATATTTCATTACATATATATGCTGCCAAAATGACCAAGCATTCTGGCAGACTCTATGTAGACAAAATACTTACTGGTGAACACCCAGTACTTCCCAGTCCTTCCCAACATCCTTAGGAGCTATGTTTTGTAGAGTACTTGGACAAATTTCTATTAATTTACAAAGCAGTGACCAGCCCATCTGTAAAACAAAAATGCAGATATTTTACAATAGATATTCTGCTTGGAACTTCTACATTGTTTTCTAATATCCTTGGCTTTTGCAAGACAGCTGTTCTGTTACCTAGCTAAATCAGTACGGGAAAATTAATTAACACAAGACAAATGGCATGGAAAGTTAAATGATGGAAGTAGAACATATGCTAATGATTCTGCATTGCTTGCAGGAACACATCACTCTCAATCTGCTTCAGCACTGGTTGAGGATAAAGGGCACACAGTTAAATGAGCTGCTGACAAACATATGATGTGATCCATAGTATGTTATCACTGGCCAGGGAAAACCCCTGCACCATTACAGGGGGTTCAGCTTTATGCGTTTGCATAAGAACTTGCCATTTAATTGCAAATTCTAAGGATAAAGTACAGGTTTTTAAAGGTCTTCAACATTTTAAATGGGGATGAGATACGTGAACAATTACCATACATCTCATATTCTTGCCATCAACCCTCGGTACTGTGAGCTTTCAAAATGTAACAAAGGCAGCAGAAGTTTTGAGATCATGCAGAGTGAAAGACAACTAAACCCAATGTATTCATTCTTAGTAACTACCTGTTCCATCCTATGCAAATTCTTTAACTTTCAAACATCTGTAAATAATGCCAAAAGCTAAAAATGCTCCCCTCTGATCTTCTGTATTGGAGAAAACTGCTCTCTTATGAATGTTTACAGAGTGATATGACTGAATTGGCTGCAGTAAGGAAGCAGTAAGCAAAATCTGTACAAAGAAATAACTGATGAAAAAAAATTCCTCTGTATTGAAAGAAAACTTGTGAACTGTGAAATGTCAAAAGTCAAGATGAAGCAGATTTTACAAAAAGGAATTATAGCAAGGCATGTGAGTTCCTTGAGCCTGTAAGTACATAAAAAAGTGGAAGCAGGCCTCTGTGCTTTAAGAATAGAGTCAAGGCAGAAGATAATAAGTCACAAAGACTCTGCGTGTAACTGGATCACTTTTTCACAGAAGAGTTATGTAAAGCAAAGAGGTCAAGATGGGACAGCCAACAACAGGAATGTAAACGGCTACCTCCAAAGAGTTTAACAGCAAAGTTCATATAAAGTCCATGATCCCTAACCCTGCAATCAGTAAGACTAGAGACATGGAATTACAAGTCTGGTAGAGTCACCCACAGGAACAGCATAAGCTTGAATCTAGACAGCTTTCCTGACAGCTTTGTAGAGCGTGCAAAAGGTGATGTAGCTCCCTGGGGACTGGAGTTCCGCTTCTGTCTTTCATGTACTTGTTTGTAGTGTGAGCACAGCCCATATCTGCAGTACTTTTGTTTCTGTTTCAGTTTAGATTTGCAGAAACAAACATTTAAAGCCAATTACAACCTTAATGTCTGCAGGTTGAGCTTGACTACGAGCCAATTTCCATGCACTGCTCTTCCTTGGATAGCAAGCTGCCTTGCCCTGCATGGGACTACAAATCACTTACTATGGACATTCAGGCTGGTCTGTGTAACTGAGTCCGAACAAAGTGTAGGTACAATGAAGAGTCTTAGTAATCATCAGTCCAAAATGAGGATACGTATTCCCTATTTTTCCATATTCCAAGCAAAATAGGGTTTACTGGTGACAATCAGTCAGGTACAAATTTAAAAAACATCGTAGAGGTGTCTGTTAATTGATGAACTCCTTATTCCTTAGAAAACATTCTATTTTAGAAGTCCCACTTTATAAGAGCATCCTAACTGTTCTTATAAAGTTTAGAATCTGATGGAAACTCCCGTAATTACTTCAGAAAATTCCTTTCTGTGCCAACTGTTTCTGGTGAGTTTTATATTCCCAGTGAACATTTTTATTTGGATTGTTAGGACTCCAAGTATTGACAAACATTTATCAGAACTGTGGATCCAGAGAAGACCAATGGAAACATCTGACATGCTGATATGTGGTCTATTTTACAATATGAAAATCACAACCTGAGGTAACAGAGAGCTTATTAGCTGTTTGATAATTAAGTAAGAAAGCAAGGGTCTTTTAAAAAGCAGAAATCCTAAAGGTTACAGAGAAGGGAAATAAAGCAAACAAAGATGTCCTTATAAAGAAACAGTTGGTAGCAGCACTGAAACTCATTTTTAAATCAGACTCTTTTTGTTGCTAGCATGCAATTAATTTATATTACATTAGGTCCCACCATCTACGTAAGACAATAAAGCTCTGCTGAGTGCTCTTTACTCAAGTGCACTCATATTTTGCTCCAGAGTTTCTCAGCTGCTCCAATCATTGCCAGAGAAACTGCAGAAAACTACCCTACTTAATTAAAGACACATATTTTACTTCCAGGAACTACTGGCTTTCTACACCAGTACCTTCCTATTTCTGAAGGAGCTTTCAGGGTTTTTGCCTGCAGTCTGACTTGGGCCAGTACTTGCAATATTGATCTACTAGGCAAATTAACCCTGTACAAGTTAGTGGAAGAGCAGCAAACCACAATGCTTTGTAACCAGTTAAGGAGGGGAGGTAAAGAAAATTCTCATTTCAGATACGTCTCTGACTGTGTTTATTCTCTCAGGTGAGTCAAATTTTTTACAATGCCAAACATAAAAGGAGGATGATTAATTATTTATTCAATAAAAATCATTAATAGTGCAAAGAGACTGCACTGAAATCAGGACCTCATTACTTTGCCACTGCTGTAAAGTGAGAATTTATTCACAAAGATTACAAACAAATAGTAGCGAATGAAGCAAGAAGACAGAGCTCTAGTTACATAGTGTGAATGTTTATAAACATCAGAACCGAATGTGAAAGAAGAGCTGCCCAAGACATTTTATGAGGAATGGGACTTGAGCTTTGCACTGGGAATGAATTTCCCACTGTGACACAAACATAGCAAAAGAGGTCCAGAACTTCTAAATTGAAACACTGTATGACTGCAAATGTAGGCAGGTAGAAGATTAAAATTAATTTTAAAATTCTGCATTAGAATGAGGCATTTTAAGAGCGTTAAAATGAAAATTAATCCTGTCTTCCTTATGCAATTCTGAGAGTCTTGTGCTATCATTTCACAACTACTTCTTGTTGTGATTGATGTTTTACTTCCAAGTTTAGACTTCTGGGCAGAGGTTTTATAAACTGCTATATATCTAAAGGGCTTTTTCTTGAAAATAACTGCTGACTCATATTCCTGTATTTGTCAATAACCTGACAATCAAATAGTAAAACAAGCAAAACTTAAGACACCGCACATATATTTTGTCTTCAAAGAAAACCCGAGATCACTGTTATTTCAGATTAATCACTACAGAAATACAATTTCATACTTAATCTAGATTTTGGGCTTTTAACCTCTAGCTAAAGTCTAGTACACAGAAAAACCCCCAAACCCAAAACCTTAAAATATACTATTATTTAAGAGTCATTTGCAATATAATTCATGTTATGCCCTCCAGTTGAATTGAAAAAACCCCAAAACATGCCCCAAATATTGTATCTATAGAAATGGGCTTAATAATTAAAAAAAAAAAAAAAAAAGTGAGTTGCACAGAAATCTGGAGCTTATAAACATACTCTATGCATAGCATAGTTAGAAATTTCATATATGCCTGCCAGGAAGGACCTGCTTCGTATGACAAGTCTGGCAGCTGTACCATAAGTATAACATCAAATTGTGCAAGTGCCACACCTAGTCCAAATGGGCCAATGCTAAATTACAGGAGCAAGCAGGCAGAACCTCAAACTGCAGAACTTACCCGTAGCTAAAGTATTCCCCCTGCCTTTAAAAAAAAATGTGCTGGCACAAGTCTCAAGGATATGGCTACAAATATATGAATTCATAGTAAAAAACCAGTGCTTTTCTGAAGTTTGTCTAACCATGGCAAAATTCAATATGGACACGTCAGAATTATATTAAATAACATTATTGGTAATTTAGAACCCTACATGACACAGTGTTCATATGGCTCAGTTTTTATTTTCTACTTCGCCTCCTTTTGCCGGTAAAAACGGAGACGCAGCCAGTGGCGTTGGAACGCTTGGTCCCTTTAAATGCCAGCGGTGACAGCGCCCTTCTACAGCTCAGAGCAGTCCATGAAGCGGCCCAGGAGACAGACAGCGAGTTAAGGAGAAATCAACAAACGGAACAAGAACTTTATCCCGGGAAGGGCCGCGCTCCCCCATCCCGCGGAGCCGGAGCAGCCGGAGCGGGGGAAGCGGCCCCGGCCCCGTCCCCTGACCTGCTGCACGCCCGCCGCTCCCGGGTACAGATCCACCACCAGCAGCAGGGGCACGTGGACGTTTTTGCCGCTGAAGAGCCGGGGAGCTGTGGGGGGATAGAGACAGAGAGACCGCGTAAGCGACCGGCGGCGGGCGGGACAGGGCAAGGCAGGGCAAGGCAAGGCANCGGGCGGCCCCGGTAACCCCTGGGAAACGCCCGCGGGCCTCGCGCAAGCGCCCGGCAAAGAGAACGGACCCGCGGGCAGCTCCCCCTCACAGTGACTGACGAAACAGCTGCCCAATGGAGCTGCCGAGCTGGGCCCGGGTCCGCCCAGCAGTGCCCCGGTATAAACACGGGGGTGGTGTGGCACGGGTGGGTTTGGTTTGTGAGTTGAGTGAGCTTTGGGGGTGAGGATCTGTGACCCTGCGGGATACCTACACTGAGGTAGTCTGTTCCTGAAAGGCTGCGCCCTGTGGGAAGGTGTGGAGTTGAGCTTTGGAAGAAGGGAGGGGTGAGGTGAAGGTGTTTTAAGACTTCATTTCCATCTCTAATTGTCCTATTCTAATTTGTTTGGCAATCAACTGTTTCCCCCAGTTGAGTCTGTTTTGCCTGTAATGGTGATTGGTGAGTGATCTCTCCCTGTCCTTATCTTGACCCATGAGCCTTCTGTTTTCTCTCCCTCCTGTAGATAAGAGAGCTGAGTTAGAGAGTAGCTTTGCTGAGAAGCTCGTGTCCAGATGGGGTCAAACCCACCACAGGCCTTTTTGGCCCCCACCATATTAATCATGCTGAAACCACAGATGTCTGAAATCTTCAGTGTGTATCTTCTACCCACAGTATTTATAGTAAATACTGTGTAGTTGAAGTCTCTCTGCTTGTTCCAAACTCCCAGCTGGCTCAAAGACCTGGATCACTTGTAACTCCTTCAGTAAATAATTTGTTGCAATTGTAGGTTCCTGAGCTAGACAGCTTGACCCTGAGATAATGTTTCCTCTTCTTTCC
>VYXD01010892.1:225880-273667 GCA_013397195.1 Hylia prasina
ACCGGCGGCGGGCGGGACAGGGCAAGGCAGGGCACGGCAAGGCAGGGCAGGGCGCGCCCCGCTCTGCCGGGCCGCCAGCTCCAGCAGGTCGCTCAGGGTCTGCCCTAGCGTCTCCAGCCGCTTCCTCTCCTGGACGTTTTGGAGCCGGACGACCAGCTTCCTCAGGGCTTGTTCCTCCCCCGCCACCGCCTCCCCCTCTTCGGGGCCGCCGCTGGCCATGGCCGACCCGCTGCCCTCGCTGTGCCCATCCGCCGCTCGGCGGGACGAGCGCAGGGCTGGGCTGGGCGGTGCGGGCCTGTCGCGCGGCTGCNCTTCATTTCCATCTCTAATTGTCCTATTCTAATTTGTTTGGCAATCAACTGTTTCCCCCAGTTGAGTCTGTTTTGCCTGTAATGGTGATTGGTGAGTGATCTCTCCCTGTCCTTATCTTGACCCATGAGCCTTCTACTGTTTTCTCTCCCTCCTGTACTTAAGATAGCTGAGTTAGAGAGTAGCTTTGCTGAGAAGCTCGTGTCCAGATGGGGTCAAACCCACCACAGGCCTTTTTGGCCCCCACCATATTAATCATGCTGAAACCACAGATGTCTGAAATCTTCAGTGTCTCTCTTCTACCCACCTTGATAGTAAATACTGTGTAGTTGAAGTCTCTTTGCTTGTTCCAAACTCCCAGCTGGCTCAAAGACCTGGATCACTTGTAACTCCTTCAGTAAATAATTTGTTGCAATTGTAGGTTCCTGAGCTAGACAGCTTGACCCTGAGATAATGTTTCCTCTTCTTTCCACTTAAGTTGGCAAATAAAAACAAAAAAACAAACAACAACCAAAAAAAAACCCCAAAAAACCACCAAACCAAAACTGTGCTACTGTTTCTGAGGTTCCTGAATAAATAGAGGAACTAGCTTCTAGAGATCAGGTATCTCAAACACTAATCTTGCAACATGTCTTTCTCAAGGTTCATTCCTCTGGAGGTAGCAGTTCCCTGGAGTGCTGGTAGGAGAGGATGCCAGCTTCTGCTAAGTCTCTGGAAGTCTGGTAGTGTTTGACAGAAGTCTTCAGAAGACAAGAGGAGAATGGAAAGAATGAGGTAGTCTTGGTAAGCATCTATATTGTAGTTTTCCTGGATTTTTCTAGGAAGATCCAGTGAAAATATATTAATATCTTCACCAGAATGAATGGGGAGAATGGGTTCAAATTAAAAACAGTAAATTTAGATTGAATACTAGGAAAAAATTCTTTACTGTGGGGGTGGTGAGGCTAACAGGCTGCTATGGAAAGTTATGGATATCCCATCCCTGGGGGTGCTCAAGGCCAACTTGGATGGGACTCTGAGCAACCTGATCTAGTGGAGAGTATCCTGGCCCATAGAAGAAAGGCTGGAATGAGATGATATTCAAGGTCCCCCTCCAACTTAAACCATTGTATGATCTGTAGAAGAGATTAGAGGTTATGAGTGAGCTGTCTTGTGTTGATGTCTGGCAGGAAAATGGAGCTCTGATCATGAAGTGTAGTTGTCTGAATGTCACTCTTACCAGAGCATGAGAAAAGGGCAAAGGACCTCACATCTGGAGCACCTCTTAAACATTTTTCTGCTCTGGAAGTTTCATATGTTTCTGCCCTCTTTCTAATGTTCTATCAGTGAGTATGGATAGCTTACCGTGAAGACCACAACACAGGGTCCAGATCTTTAAATTGTTAAATTTAAACAATTTGTTCTTTTTCTGTTGGGTCTCAGTGTGTTTATTCCATGTCTTCTGTTCTCCATCAGCTGTAGCATGTTGTGATGTTTTATGCACATAGTTTGAAAAGACTGTACAGAGTCACAGAATTAACTGGGTTGGAGAAGACCTTTGAGATTATTGAGTCCAACCTATGACTAATACCTTGTCAACTAGACCATGGCACTAAGTGTCACATCAAGTCTTTTCTTTTAAACACCTCCAAGGACAGGGATTCCATTTCTTTTTGGCCACAGGCTATTATTCCACATCATACAGTGTTCTGGTTTGATATAGCAATTTCCATGGCCTCATCATCCAGTGTATAATTCAAATTGTTATATTTCTTGAAATTAGTGTAATGTTACGTGTGAATAGAGGATGCATTGACCCTCATAGACTTTCTAAGTGAACACAATGTTAGATTTGAGTCTACTGTAACTGTATTTTGTTTTAGCTCCATGTAGAAGTTGATTGGGGTAGGAGCTTCTGTTGGAGTAAGACTGCAAAGGGGACTCCAAAGGAAGGAGCAAGCTGCTTGAAAACACACCAGAAGACCCACAAGAACTCTTTTGTCTTAGTTATGGCCCTAAGGCTCATTCCATTCCTAGGATTTGTTTTGGAAATGAAATCCAGTTTGGAGCTCCAGGTTGATGCAGGTTGTAAAGGGGCCATTTTTGCCTTCTGTTCTCAGTCATCTCTAATGTCTCTTCTGAAAATAATTTTCTTGTCTTGGGTCCATTTTCCTCTCTTGGCTACATACATTTTCATGTTTGGAATAAAATTTTCTGCTTCATGTTTTAATTCAGTCTGTCCTTGATATTAGCCATCTCTGACTGGCTTTTGCTATCAGTTGTGTACCATGTCCCTCATTTCTTCACCCTTCCTTGTTTTGGTGTTGACACTGATTTAAATGTTCTGTGGTGCTTATAGGGTGAGATATCGGGATTCCGAGAGAAATTCTGGGTCAGCTGTGAAAGGACTGTATGTTGCAATGTGATACAGGTATATTTCAGAACTGAAACTTCATCTTTTTGACAGGAGAGGGAGGCTGTGTGCAAGGAAAGACTGTAGGCTGTTGTTTTTGCATTGCTGGGAAAGAAGATGTTTTTCTGGAACAGTTCTTTTCCCTGGATCATTGTTAGTTCAGTTGGGGTTTTTGGAGGCGGAATTCTCTTTGGATTTTCTTTGTTTGCTTTTGTTGGGGGGAATGTATATGAGAATGAGCGGGTGTTTGTGGGGGCGGCTCTGAACTGGTTTTAGTTTGGTTTCATTGTCTGAGGGTTTGTTTTGTTTGTCTTTTGTTGATTTTTTTCCCCCCTTCCTGCTCTCCCATGATTTTATTTGCAGAGTTTTACACCACCTGGTGAGCCTGCAGAAGCTGTGTTAGGTATTGCCTGGGGACTATCCTTTGCAAGCTATTTCTGACAGAAAGCAATGTCAGTCAGGTCCATTTTTTCACATTCAATTTTGTCTCATGCTTCCTCTAGAGAGGAGAATGAAAATTTAATTACATGAGACTTTATAACCACCTTTTTTTGGTTTTGAAATCTGCTTTGAAGAGCCTATGCATATTTATCACTGAAGGCATAATACTCTGAATAAATATTCTTTCCAGTGTTATATCCCCATTCTGTGTGTTTTAACCCTGCAGCTGGAGAGCGGGTGGTATTAATTTGAATGACAGAAAGTGCTCAGACAGAGCCTGTTCAGAAGTGATATGACAGTTATTTGATTCACTCCTGGACAAAATGCTGATAAATGGTCCATCTGCTTTTATGTCATAACCAGCAGGGGCTCTGTGGTAATGAATTCATTGCTTCAGAAAACAGTGGCAGAGCAGGTATTCTACCTCGACCTTTTCAGCTCTCATTTTAGCTATTGGGGATTTAAATTTTGAAAAGATTAAGTACTGTCCACAGGCCCATACTTGTTCACTGCTCTCTGTATGTGAAGGTGCATCATCTTCACAGCTTCCAAATGGATGGGCTCAGACAGGCAGTCTCTTTGCTGGGTAGGAAACTGGCTGATGGCTGGGCCCAAAGAGTGGTTGTGAATGGTGATACATTCAGGTGGTGGCTGGTCACAAGTGATGTTCCTTGGGGGCCAGCATTTGGACCAGCCCTGTCTAATACCTTTATCAATGATTTGGATGAAGGGATCAAGTGCTTCCTGTCAGTTTGCAACAAGGTGGGACCAAAGTGGAAGAGTTGATCTGCTGGAGGGTAGGAAGGCTCTGCAGAGGACATTGGACAGGCTGGACAGGACTGATGGGCCAAGAACACTTGTGTGAGGTTCCACAAGGTCAAGTGCTGAGTCCTGCACCTTGGTATCAACAACCCCTCAACAATGGAATGCTGAAGGCTGGTGCAGAAAGGCTGGAAATCTACCCAGTGGAAAAGGACCTGGGAGTGCTGGTCAGCTGCAGCTGAACATGAGCCAGTGTGTGCCCAAGTGGCCAAGAAGGCAAATGGCATCCTGGCCTGGATCAGAAATATTGTGACCAGCAGGAGCAGGGCAGTGATTGTCCCCATGTACTCGGCACTGGTGAGGCCACACCTCAAACCCTGTGTTCAGTTTTGGGCCTCTCACTGCAAGAAGNAGGGATCAAGTGCTTCCTGTCAGTTTGCAACAAGGTGGGACCAAAGTGGAAGAGTTGATCTGCTGGAGGGTAGGAAGGCTCTGCAGAGGACATTGGACAGGCTGGACAGGACTGATGGGCCAAGAACACTTGTGTGAGGTTCCACAAGGTCAAGTGCTGAGTCCTGCACCTTGGTATCAACAACCCCTCAACAATGGAATGCTGAAGGCTGGTGCAGAAAGGCTGGAAATCTACCCAGTGGAAAAGGACCTGGGGGTGCTGGGCAGCTGCAGCTGAACATGAGCCAGTGTGTGCCCAAGTGGCCAAGAAGGCAAATGGCATCCTGGCCTGGATCAGAAATATTGTGACCAGCAGGAGCAGGGCAGTGATTGTCCCCATGTACTCGGCACTGGTGAGGCCACACCTCAAACCCTGTGTTCAGTTTTGGGCCTCTCACTGCAAGAAGGACACTGAGGTGCTGGAGCAAGTCCAGAGAAGGGCAGTGAAGCTGGTGGAGGGTCTGGAGCACAAGGCTGATGAGGAGCAGCTGAGGGAGCTGGGGGTGTTTAGCCTGGAGAAAAGGAGGCTCAGGAGAGACCTTATTGGTCTCTACAACTGCCTGAAAGTAGGCTGTAGCCAGATGGGATCAATGTCTTCTCGCCAGTAGCAAGAGATAGAACAAGAGGAAATGTCCTCAAGTTGTGTGAGAGGAGGTTTAAATGGGAAATTGAGATTTTTTTTTTTCCCTAAAAGGGTTGTCAAGTCCTGGAATGGGCAGTCCAGGGTTTGTTGGTGTATGGCAAAAACAGGATGGGACCACTGGGAGATGTTCCTCAAGCTTTTATTGCAACATCAGCCTCCTAACAGGTTGAGACAATTGAAAGATGGCAACAGCTCACATCTTGCCAGCAGTGGCTAAAGATTGCTTTGTTACAGGGCATTTTAAAGGTTTTCCAGCCAATAGCATGTTACTAAAGCTTACAGACAATTGTTCTAGCTAATCACTAAAAGCACACGTACATGCCTGCCTGTATGCTTTCTATTAACACAATACTCTTATTAAGCTTAAAACCTTCTACTACCTTACTAGGCATATTTTTCTGCAGTCTTAAGGTCTATCTTAGCCAAGCCTAAAGACTCAAACTATTGTTTCATGTCCTTGCTTGCTGTACTATTGTAATTTTCCTACTTTCAAGCTTTTCAGCTATAGCTAACTCTAAATTCTTCTGCTCTTTCTGTTTCTGGGGCCTGCTTTCACAGCTTCTGAAAATCTTCTTACCTTTACTAGTAATTTCCCACTCAGGAAAGTGGTTAATTCAGCATCCCTGGGGATATTTAAAAGATATATTGATGTGGCCCTTAGGGGCATGGTTAATGGTGGACTTGGCAGGGCTGGGTTAGTGATTGAAGCTGATGGTTTTAAAGGACTTTTCCACACTAAATGATTCTATGAAACGTGCCTTTCTGAATACTCTACTTGAGTTTCAAAAAGATTTTAGGTATTCAACATGCTATTTTGAAATTGTCATTAGGCATGTTCCTTTCAGTCAGCTTGAGTGTTAGAAGTGTACATACACATTATATAAATACATAGGAACATTTCCATTATGTAGTTAAAAGATTATAACAAAAGTGACATTTTGTTTAAAGAAATTTGTGCATATGTTAAATTGGACTGACACCTAGTGGTGGGAATACTTCCACTACAGTAGTAAATGGTCTATGGATCCTTTGGTTCTGTGGGTATTTTAAGTTAAACCAAGGTGGCTTGAAGCTATGCTTTTCTTAGAAAAGGCCAGAGAAGACCTGGTTTCCTCAAAAGAAGGGCTGTCCCTGGAGTTCCTGCCCTTTATTTTTCCTGAAAATAATCTTCCCTCTGCCCGTTTCCCCTCTCATCATCCTTTGGGGTACACTGCATTGCTATATGATCTATATGCTAACAGAACAGATGAGTACTTCAAAGCCCAAGTAAGCTTTCCTGCTGTTTCCTGCTGAATAGCTGATGATGCACTTCATGGTTCTAAATTAGAAACTGAAGGAGATGTTCAGGATGTTTTCTGCCAGTATCCAGCTGATTAAACAGCTTCTGTTAAAGGGACAAAGCTTTCACTTTATAGAATCATGGAACTGTTTGGGTTGGAAGGAACCTTAAATACCATCAAGTTCTGACCCCCCCATGGGCCATGGGCAGGGACACCTTCCACTAGACAAGGTTGCTCAGGGCCTCATCCAACTCAAACACTTCCAGAGATGGGGCATCCACAGCTTCTCTGGGCAACCTGCTCCAGTGCCTCACCACCCTCACAGGAAAGAATTTCTTCCTCATACCTAATCTAAACCTGCCCTCTTTCAGTTTGAAGCCATTCCCCCTTGTTCTGTCACTACATGCTCTTGTAAAAAGTCCCTACACATCTGTACCATGCCTTCAAGTTATTATTTGCATCCCATGCCAAGTCTAGCTCCAACTTCACCTTGGCCTTCTGCCCCCATCCCTGTACAACTGGACTGCATCACTATACTCTTCTCAGGTTACCCATTCTTGCTTCCTCCAAGCTTGACCACCAGGTCCAGATTCAGTGATTCCCATCTCCTGCCTTCCTTGTCAAATTTCTTGTGCTTGGGGATCACTAATTTGTGTGCTCCATAAAGATGTCCTTAAAAATTTGCCAGTTCTGTTCTGTTCCCTTGTCCCTGAAGAAAATTTCCTAGGGGATTGTATTAATGAGTTCCTTGAGGAGCTGGTTGTCTTGGGTTATGTAACCAAAAAAAAAAAGTGTATTCTATATCATCTGTTGAAAGCAGTTGGGTAAATGTTTATCTCTTGTAACTCCAGGGGAGGGGGGCAGATGCCTTCTGATAATGGCTCAGCTGTTAAAACCAGGTGGGTCAGTGTTTCTTCTCTCTTTCACTACCTGTCCACCCTCCAGGGGGATATCTTCTGCTAATGGGCCATTAAGGCTCATCAATGACATTATGCATTGCATCATCCCATTGTGAGATGCTCCACGCAGTGAGGGGGAGCCAACTGTTCCTACCTAGATAAAAACTGAGACATAGGAACACCAGGTATCTGCTTTTTCCACTGGATTCCCAGAGGACTCATCTCGCCGCCACCTCTGGACTTTCTATAGGATCATCTCTATTCTACAGAACCACATCTGTTACTCCAGGAGAATTTATCTGGACTGCTTCCAACAGCCTGACCAACCGGATATCAGGTTGTATCCCTGACTCTGTCAGGGTTTTCTAGGATTTTTGTTTGCTTGCTTGTTTATTGTATTACTATATTTGTATTTTTTAATATTTCTAGTAAAGAACTGTTATTCCTATTCCCAAATCTTTTCCTGAAACCCCCTAATTACAAAATTATAATAATTTGGAGAGAAGGGGTTTACATTCTCCATTTCAAGGGAAGCTCCATTTTTCCCTGACAGATACTTGTCTTTCCAAAACAAGACACTGGTGTTTACTTTCCTGAAGATAATCAGGCCTTTAAGGGGCGAAAAAAACCCCTCAACTGAAAAATTATGAAGTGGACTTATGGCTGGTCTCTAAAGAAGGTATAACAGAAAGCCTGAATTTCTGCATCACTGGCTTCAAGATTATGTTAAAGAGAACTGTGAGGAGGAGGGTTGGGGCCCCTTGATCCAGAGTATGTAGCACTTGGCCAAGACAACTAGTGAAGTGATGTTGGCTTAAAAAGGAGACTTCCACAGCTGAGGATAAACCAGCACTGAGTGCTTGAAAAAGCATGAAACAATCATCACTTTCAGAGTGGCTGAAATATATGGACCTTGGATATAATAGGATATAACAAAGCCATTGGTTTCTGCAATTTGGTGAATTTCATAATGTTAGCTCTACTAGAAGGTACTGCCTCTACTCATGCTACTGCCTCATAAGCAGAGATACTACAATGCCTACAGAAATGAATTTGCTCACCAGATAGAGGCCAACACTGTCTCTGATCTGGGTCGCACTGCTCATCTTGGGATTATTTTGCTTCTTATTTATTTAATTTTAAATTATTTTCTTAATAACTCTAGCTATTACTATACAGCACCAGTGGGTTTACAGGGCCATGTGTGATGCATTTTGCCTGTGTCTAGGGTTTTGCATATCTTTTCTAATTTAATTTTTATGGGTCTTTTTCATTGTACCATAATGTCTATCTGTCATCAGCTTTTATAAAGAGTACAAATAAAGATGGTAATGCAAATGAGTATAAATCCCTGAAGCAGAATTCAAGAGTGTGGCACCAAAGTAAATCATAATCCAGCAATATAATTTTTCCACTCTCTGTCTGTTCAGTTATTAGTGGATTGAACACACTGGTTTTAGTAAGGAAGAAGGTTCCTGGCTCTTATGTGGACAGTTATTCATATGGCTTAATTACTTACTTTGGCAACTTACAGAAAACATTTCTTATTGGTTTTGTCAGTGATAAAATGTAAGCATTCTAATTCCCACAAACTTTTTTAGATTTACTAGATGTTTTTAGTTCGTCCAGAGAATGCATTGTTTTCCAGTACATGTTTTTGCACTGGTTATAAATGAAAGCAATTTTCTTTATAAGAATGAAGAGAAGACTTCCTAGTGACCTAATTGCAGCCTTCCAGTACCTGAAGGGAGCTTACAAAAAAGTGGGAGAGAGATTTTTTTAAAAAGTATTTGGTGACAGGGCAAGGGGAATGACTTAAAACTGAAAGAGAGCATTTATTTAAATTAGATTTTAGGAGGAAAATTTTTACTGTGAGTGTGGTGAGGCACAGAAACAGGTTACCCAGAGAAGCTGTGGCTGCCCCATCCCTGGAAGTGTTCGAGGCCAGGTTGGATGGGGCTCTGCACAACCTGACTAGTGGAAAGTGTCCCTACCCACATCAGGGAGGTTGGAATTAGATGGTCTTTAAGGTCCCTTTCCAACCCAAGACTTTCTTTGATCCTATGATTCTTTACAACAGCTTATTTCATTAGTTTGAATGTAAAAATTGTTCTAAGCAGCACTCACTGGATTTGCAAGTAGCTAAAATGATTGTCTAATTGTCAATCAGTGTTCCTATATCTGTCCAAATGTTCTGGTGCTGCATCAAGTAACTTATACATGATATCTGAGCTATCACATAGCAGGTCTTAGGTTACCACTGAAATAGCATAAAACTTCCCATTCCCTTTACCAAGTGGACATCTTTCTGAATTAGTTGCTTATCCATATATTGCCTTTTTAAAACTAGAAAAAAATACCAATCCACTAACATTCTCAAAGTAACATAACTGAATACTAGTTGGTAATGCTCTTAATTAGACAAGGACTTTTCTTAAAATATTAAAATTGGTTTAGCCTTTATCAGCAATGACAGTGGTAAGGCCTGTCCTCATTATTTCCTCAGTTAAAGTAGCAGGAGTAGTGTTAACTTCATTAATGTTCGTGAGAAACTGAGATTTTAAATGCTTTAAACTTGTTTCTTGTCACTGCAAGAGGCTTCTAATCAATATTTTCTCTCTTTATAATTGGAACAGCTTTAGTACCAATGTTTTACTGCATGAATCTTTTGACAAATTACCTACTGTATCAGAGTAATTATTTTTGCATGGTTTTGTGTACCAAAATGCTGCTCAGATTACGCAATATCATTATTCTAATTTCACAGTAGTTCTTAATTTCTATCACCAGTAGCAAATCCAGGGTGAAGCAAATAACAGGACTGGAAGGGAATAGTCCTCTGGTTTAACCCCAGTTCATAATTTTACAAGGATATGTTAGCATCCCTCTTTTCTTCAAAGAAAGACTGCATATTCTCAGTCCGACTTCCAGCAGATTCTCCTGTCTTTGCTCTCTACTCCTTTTCTTGTCCCTCAGAGGACTCTTCTTATTCCCCAAGACATTTCTTGACTTTGGCATGTTTGTTTCCTGTGGTCCTTCACCAGACTGCTGCAGTCACAAGTGGTGCCTGTCCCAATGCCAGGACATGTGGCAAAGAAGGTCAAGCCCTACTGCTGCATCTGGCTGCAGCATCAGTCCTCTACCTCTTCCTGCTTGGCCAGGTGCTTGCCATCTCTGTTGCTACTCCTAATAGCAATTGTCTTGGATCTTCCATAATGCTGATACAAAAAAATTATTGTGGCACTGTCAAATATTGAGATATAGCATTATTAAACTGATTTGAAAAGCATTAAGGTGTATTAACTTCCTAAAGGTGCAATTCCATCTACTGTGTGTAAATGATTGCAGTATTGAAATTACATTGCAGTTGCTAGAAAACTACTTCAATCACTTCAGTAAATGCATTGCTGTGTGAACAGTATATTGTAATACTCAGTATACTGTCGCTGACACTGAGCATGTAAACATAGCACAATTATGTAGTTCCTGTACTTGTGGTGATAGACTACAAAGTCTGTTTACTCTGGCTGTTCTTATCTTAGCAGTAAGATAAAAACCATGAGCCACAACAAAGTCAAATATCTCAGTTAATGTTTATTGCAAGTGTGCCAAGTCGTCCATGCTTTTGCCTCTTTCCAAAGAAGGTAAGTGTATCAAAGTGCTCATGAGAAAGACAACTGAGCCTTTGGCACCAAGGGTGCAACACCCAGTAGCACAGCTGCTTGCTGTAATGTGCATTTATCTTGGTCTATTGGTAATACTGGCTGTGGTTGGCTTTCTGGCAGGCTTCCTACCACATCTGTGGGTGATGTTCCAGCTCTGGAAATGAAAAGATACAATTTCATTTCTTTCTCTTGCAGTCTGTTAACGAGAGTACTGAGTACAAAGTCCTCATTATTTTACTCAGTCTTGCCAGTGTAATTAAGCCTCTCTCAGAATTGATTTGTCATTCACTTCAGCCACAGAACAGCCCTCTAAGTCATATCAGGGACTGGTTACCTACAGCAGTAGTTGTTTTGTCCAGCAGCTTCCAACAGGACCTGCTAGCAAGGGAACTGTGTAATAGGCTCTGCAAGATCACAGGAAATAAAAGATTTATTTGGAGTAAATGAGTGGTCCTTTTTCAGTCGTGGTGTTAAAGGAGAAAAAAGTTAGCCAGATGTTCACTATGGAAAAATATTAATTTAAATAAGCTTTGTCCCAGATGAGTTCTTAAATAGAAAGGAAAATGAGGCCTTCACATATGCTGGTCATTGCCCTGTCCACCTAAGCAATGATGCCTCAGGAATGACTGTTCCCAAGCCACTGCTCGAGTCCTGGCCCGCATGATGTGTGTGGTGGCCATCAGAGAGGTGTGAGGACCAAAGAAGTTTGGCACTGTGGAAACTCAGAGGCTTTGCTTTGAGGAGAATGAGGCAGGCCTGACTGGGAGGATGTGATTCCTTTCAGAGCATGGTCAAGTCGAGGGCCTAACGTAGAGGCCATGTCACTTTTCCAGTCCTGAGTTTCACTAGTAGCAGAAGGCCTTAGGCCAGTGGCCAGGCACAGTCAAATGCTGCTGCATCTGCTTGCAGTTAAACAGCAGGGAAAGGCATCTGACCATCCTTCCTGGTGTGTTAGTAGCTCACTATTCATTTTCTTCTGTGTGATGCTGGTTTAGACTGCAGCACTGGGCTCGAATGTTCTCCTGCTATGGTTGCAGAGACAGGCCCTGCCACAAAGTAGTGGGTAAAACCGTTTGCAGTTTGCTAAGTTGGTGACTCAAGAAGGAAAGGATGAATATAGGATGCCTTAGAGTATGATGTTGAGATGTGTCAGAGCTTGGGAAGCCAAAATCTATTGACACAGACATGGTGATGTGATATTGGCCAGATCTTGTCCATGAAACTTCTGAAAAGCAATCCCTGCTATTATCTTACCCTGATCACACTGGGGTTTCATTCTAGACTGAGCCACTTGAATTTCTGGGGTATTTAATATGTGGATGAGGTGTCTGGCTATTCCCAGGCTTGCTTCTTAGGATTATTTTGTAACATGAACACAGCTTGTAAGGACTTTTTTCTGTTACCTTTGGGAGAATGGTTTAATCAGCTGGGGGTTCTTGCAATAGGATGCAAAGTGACACTCAGCTGCTGCTGGTTCAGAAAGTTTGCAGCTGGTCATGTGAGAATCTCACGTGTCTCATTCAAGGTGAATGACATTGTGACGAGTGACAAAGTACCTTGCAGTTATTTTTCTTTTCTTCCCCTAAAGACTAGGAGGAAAGCAGAGCTATTCCTTTCTGTTTCCCTTATCCCCCAAAAGAGCAAGTCTGTATTTGATCTATTTTCTTTTTTTTTTTTTTTCTTTCTTTCCCTGATGCACAAAACTAGGTCATGAAATCCATCTGTAGACTGCTTGGCAAATTTCTTTGGACTTGCTTGAAGAATTAGCCACAGTTTTGATGTAGTCAGTGTCTTTAAACACCACTGGTTTTAGAAGGTATATTGTTGGTATAGACAAATGCATCATTGCTTTCTCTTGGATTGTCAGCCAATAGTACCACACAACACAAACCAGCAGGTAATTTCTCAGTCACAAGTACTGTGTAACAGTATTATTTGAGCTGATTTTGTCTGCTGTGTGCAATAGACTAATACTAAGGACTCACAGACTTCTGTTACTATTCAAAGCATGGTGATTTCCCTGAAGAGTTTCTAGGTGGGTATTTGATCTTGGTGTTTAACAGTTTCAGGAAGTCTGGCATCCTCCTCCCTCTATGGAAAAAAGTGAGATTTAGTTCCTGCAAATATACTCTGCAATAACACTTTCAATTTCTTTTATTGCTTTTTCTAATCAGTGAAGTGGGACTTACTGTTGATGTATGGCCTCAACCTTTTGATGAACACTGCCCTGATATGTCTATTGCAAAGACAGCAATAGATTAGGCCTAAAATTAGGCCATATTTAGATGCATGTGTTTAGAGTATAGTGACAGGAGTGAATGCCTAGGTTGTCAATATATTGGCCAGTAGTTGTACTTTCCATAAGATAAACCTTCATAAATGCTCTCAGATAATAACTCATTTTTTCTGCACAGAATGTTTTAGTCCCAACAAAATTTATCTGGTGCTAGAGAGAGTCTCATTGACAGAAGCCACCTCACCACAATCCTCTTCTCTCACTGCAAAAGTTCTCTTTTCTCAGTTATGGCTCATTTGGAAAGCCCAAATCTCAAATATATCCATTCTGTTAAAAGAGGTCAGTCCCAAAGTCCAGTTGGATAATCTCATCCCTTAGTTGTAGATTAAAAATTCTTGGTCTTTCATTAATTATTTGCATTTCATTTCTGATCTCTCAGGATTCATGCACAGTAGGGCTCATGTCTAGTCCATGTGCAAAACAGTCATGTTTAATGAAAAACCGGGACAAAATGGACATAAGCAAAATTTTGAACCTAGATGATTAGTATGAATTATTATTGTAAGGCCTATTTTTAAAGTACCAGTGAAGCAAAAACAGTTCAAGTTTTATAAGCTATTAAAATATTTATGAAAATCACTGAACAGAAAAAAGATTCCTCTTTTATGCTGACTCTGTGTGTATTAGTGGCTGACAAATTTCAGTAAGTCTTAATCTCCACTTATGTTAAACTCAAAGATTTACTATTGCTTCTTAATTCTGTGTGGTTTTGTGCCAGTCACCTGAATTGCAGGGTCTGCAGCCAGGCAATATCCAGTGTCCTAGTCCAGTCTTGCTGATTGGCACTGCTTTTCAGTCTGTCAGAGGTTTCCAAATATACTGTACTGTCTCTAAGTTATTCAATTTTAGTTAGAAAACTGTTTTGCTTATTTTTTTGTCATGTATTAAATGAAATCCTTGTTTTGTGCAGCTCCTTGCAGTTGTATTTTGCTAATCTTTTCCCACAAAACAGTGGATAAAATGTACTATGTCAATGTATTTGCAAGCATTTAGAAGTCTTTGAGACTGAGAGTTCATTTTAATACTCAGGAGCTGAAATTATTTCATTCTTATTACAAATATATTTCTTCATGTGACTGTATTGCTTGCTGCACTGAAATAATGTTAAAATTCCTTGTACTGCTACTATAGCTTTATTTTTCTGCCTTTGATCATATTGGTTACAAATGGCTGTAGATATTTTATTCCTAATTCATCAATTGTGCTTTGTTTTAGTCTTTTTATAGGTAAAAAAATGTGCTTTGAGCTATTTTGAAGTATGTGCACTGGAAGATTTTGGATTTAACCATTTTTGGCATATCCTATTTTCTGCCTCTCTGAAGATTGTTCAAGGTTTTTACTGTACAATTAATCAGATTTTGACTTGGGATAGAGTCATAAAGAGAGACTGTCAAGAACTTTGTATCACAGTCAACTGCTTCAAAGTGCCTGTTACAGAGCTAGTTTAAGAAATGGTAATTAGCTATCTTTTTCAACATTCCACCACAAATAGATTTTTTTTTTTAAATTAAGTATATAGGACAAAATATTTGTAGTGGAACATAGACTACAGAAATATCCAAATCTGGATCATGGCACATGTAAATATTGATAATATTCCTCTGTCAAAAGCCTTTCAGAAGTTAAGGTAGGTACACGAATTGCTTTTCACTTGTCCATTGATCCAGTCATTCCATTGTAGAAGGCCACCAGGTTAGTCTGGCACTATTTGCCCTTTATGAAGTCAGAAATCACAGAAAACAAATATGCTCTAACTTGCTAGGATTAAATCAATATACAAAAGATCTCTTTGCTGCAAATGAAACTTAGTTAGCAGAGCACCAGTTGTGTGTATGACTAACATGGACTATGGACTAACAGTCTAGATTGTTCAAATCTCTGTAACAATCATATAAATGCTAAATCTAGTAATTATCACAAAAAATAAAAGTAATATAGTCAATATTCAAGTATAAGGTTTTTCAAGGTTAGGGCTGCAAGAAGTGTTTAATAGAATATCTATGATGTTGATATTACATTAACATTTTTTTGTCATTAGCAGTGATTTGACATTAGTATTGTTTCTGTCAGATTGCTTTTCTTTAGGAATTTAAAAAAACCAAATATATAAAGTCTGGTTTTGATGCCAAAGTTATTACTGTCCCTTCCTTTTTTTTTTGACTGATGGAAAAAATCACAGATGAGACTTAAATGTGCCATGTTAGCATATCCATATTATCCTCTTAGTGCAGACAGGGTCAACAAAATGTTCAAGCAATTCATCCTAATTAATCAGCCTCACTACACTTGCTGCAACAATTTCTGTATTTAGCCTTGTATTTATAGTCCAATCTTGCATTGTTTTTTCACTTCCTCTAAACATCAGAGGTAAACCTGAAGTTTTATTTTAAGCATGGTCTGTTTTGAGATCTTAATTTTCTAGTCTACTTTTTGTATTAGACCTGAAAGTATTTATTAGGGCAAAAGTGCTCACTGTGCAGATTGTTTGCAGAGTGTTGCTTTGTGAAATTGCTACATAAATATGTTGAACTATCTTTAGCAAATTAAAATCATTGTTTATTTGCAGGGCTTCTAAGCACCATATATATTTGCTCACAGGTCTGCATTTCCTGCTGATGAATACATCTTTGAATAATATGGGCTTGTTTTGGAGAGAGTTACCATGAAAATCTAGTGACTGCTGCCATTCCATGCTAACATGATACTTTACAGGCTTCAATTGCTCTGGCAAACAGTGGAAGCATAAAACTGATGAAGGTAGCAGTCTGAAAATAAAAGAAATGTGTAAATTTCGTGAGAAGAGCTGTTCTTCTGGAGTCAGAATAAGCAAAATTGGAGTGATTGCCAGAATTTAAACAAACCTAATACTGCCACAGACCAAAGTAGCCAGGATTTTTGTGAAAGGGACATACCTGTGTGCTGTGGTAGAGTCAGGGAGGTTTTATGAATGTCTTCACAAAAATCTGAAGCCTTTCTGCCTTCTTGTTTATAAAAGTAATCAGTCTATTGTTCAATATATTTTCTGATGAAAAAGGACTGTAATAATTTTTTCTACACAGAGGACCAAAAATGCACTTGGTCTTTGTATGTTCTTATTTTATTATACACACAGTCAAAAAGTCATTGCATATTTCAGCTGTAACTTTCGTTTCTATGGTCCTGAACACCAACACTGTGGCTATGACTTCTCATGAATAGTTAAATTCTGTGGATGCTCCTTGTTCCTCTCTTTGCAGCTGCTGTTTCTGTCCTAAGAGTCCTTTTCACTGCCTTGTGTAGAAATGCTGCATTTCCCAGGCTTATTCACAGCTCTAAAGCCATCATGCTCCATTGCGAAGCTTAGATGCAATTAACATCATCCTCTCTCAGCAACATCCTCTGCTCATGTTTTTTTCTGTCTTGAACTGTTCATCACTAAATGGATATATTGCTGTATAAATCTATGGTGTACTGACATATTGAACACTTTATAATTTGTCCTGTTATCTCAAGAAGAATATAGTGAAACTGGAAATATTCTGTCTAATATGTGGCTGATTTTGTGATCAAGGAATTGGATGATTCTGCATGGTGGACAGTTTGCTGAATTCTCATTCAGGCAGGTTCTTTGGTCTCAAAGAGACATCTGGGTTGTTATGCACGTGTAAAGCTGTGACTGGCACAAACTGCATAGGGAGCTTCATCCACTCATTCTGTGCCAGAGTTAGTGGGTGTCAAAGCCACCTAGCCCAGGGTAGGGTGCAAAATATAACTCATCATAACATGCTATTCAGCTGTAGAACTGGTCATCACAGGACACTGTGGAAGCTAAAGATTTACAGGTATTCCAAAAACAATTGGATTAATTCATAGAAGAAAAATATCTCAATTACTATTAAGTACTCAGGAAGTCCCTGAGATGATGATTCCTGGAAGCAGTGCTGAAGCTTGCCCTGCTCAGATCAAACTGTACCATCTGGCAGGTCTGTTCTTACTCATTTGTGTGGTTCTGTAATCTAACGCCCAGGGCTCTACTGTGCAAATGCTGGGGAGAAATTTGTCCCAAAATGTCAGTGCAGCTGAAGAAATGAAAGGTATCCTCACAATGAGAGAAAGTCCCAATGGCTCAGTGAAGTTGAGGGGAAAGCAATAAATATCACAAAATGGTTGAGATTGGGAGGAACCACTGAAGTCTTCTGATCCACCCTATTCAAGCAGGGCCACTTAGAGCTGGTTGCCCAGCACTATGACCCTGCATCCAAGGAGGGAGATTCCAGCACCTCTCCAGGCAACCTGTACCAGTGCTCAGTCATCTTCATAGTGCAAAAGTGTTTCCTGATGTTCAAACAATGTCACCTGTGTCTCAGTTTGTGACCCTTGCCTCTGGTCCTGTCAATGGGCACATCTTGAAAGAGTTTGACTCTGTCCCCTTTTCACACTCCTTTCAGGTCATTTTCTGAAAGCTGCTTTCTTAGTTGGGTGTCCTCTGATGTCCTGGTGCATGGAGTTGTTCTTCTCCAGCTGCAGGACTTTGCACCTCTTATTCAACTTCCTGGGGTTTCTGTTGGCCTGTTTCTCCAGCCTGTTAAGGTTCCTTGGGATGGCAGCATGGCTCTCTGGCCCCTGCTCTCAGTTTTGTGTCATTTGAAAACTGGCTGAGCATACACTCTGCACCACCACCCACTGAAGGTGGTAAACAGGATTAAACCTAGTATTGACCCCTGGGGTGCATTGCCAGGTACTGGCTTCCAGCATGAATTCATGCCACAGATCACCACCCTCTGGGCCTGGCCATTCAGTCAGTTTTTGGTCCACCTCTCTGTCTGCTCATCCAGCCTATACTTCAGCAGCTTCCCTGTGAGAATCTTCTGGCAGGGAGTGTTGGAAAGCCTTACTAAATATCCACTGCTCCACCCTTTTCTACCAGGTCAGTAATTTCATCACAGAAGGTTGTCAAGTTTGTCAACCATGACCTGCATTTGGTGAATCCATGTTGACTCTGCCATACGATTCTTGCCTTTCATGTACTTAGAAATGGTTTCCAGGATTAGCTACTTCATCACCTTCCAAGGGATCAAGTTGAGTCTGACTGGCCTGTAGTCCCCTGGATCCTCCTTCTTGAAGACAGGATGACATTTGCTTTTTTCTAGTCTTCAGGCACTCCTCCAAATTTTTATGGGGAATCAAGGATTATAGAGTAGCGCTACGGTGGCATCAGCCAGTTCCCTCAGGTTTATCATCCATCCCCAGGAAAAACTCCATGATATTTGGGCTATCCAGTAAAAGGGAAGTCTATCAGCAGCTCTGTCTTGTGAGTTGAAGCAGGAAACAAGCAAGTGGGAGATTATTGCTAATGGTTGAAAATTACTAACACATAACAAATGAGTTCAAGCTGGAGTTGATAAGTGTGATGCTTATGCTAAAATCACTACTGAAGTTAATAAATAGCATCAAAACCATCAGTGGTTCAGCAGGTAGAGGCCCTGGATGTTACTGAAGATATGGGTAGTCAATACAGAAAACTCATTCAATTGGCCTTTTTAGCTTGATTTGTATGCATGACTTGTGTTACTGCCAGCTGCAGCAAGTTTTGGCTTCAAAAGACAGCACAATGATACTCTGGAGGGAACAGCTACCCTCTTCTGCTCATCAACAGACTTCAAGTGCAGCCATGGACTTAAGAGAAAAGGTTTTCATACTAGAGTCTTGTCTAAGCTCTTTAATCTTTATTCCCTGCCAAAACCAAACTCAAAAGAGTAATCTGTTTGGACAGATGGAGGCAAAGGCTGTCATTTTATACAGTTTCATACTCTTGATATTCTGAGTGTTATTCAGTTTGACCTGCCCACAAACAGTTCACTTAATCTTTCCCATTCTTAAATTCCCCTACCTGAAATTCAGTTTTGTGTGACAGCTCTGACACCACAAAGTTATTCTAATTCCCTTCCTCCAGCCCTTGCTCACTGTCACAAGCGTCCAATATATCTACAATATTTTTTAAGAGAAGTACTGCTTCTCTGCTTTCTTAGCTTTACCTTCTGCTACCACAGATGACAGTTCAGCTGACAATATAAAAATCTGCATCACCCACTGACTGTGCTAACTCCTGACTTCTGGTAATGACCATATTCTTCCAGATGCTGCAAAAACAGATCTACAAGCGTGAATGCAGTAGGCTGCAAGAATTAGAGTATATCTGCTGACTCCAAGGTATGTAAGTAAAGGCTTACTTGCCTTAAAAGACTAACTTCTCCTGTGCATATATTTTCAGTATTATCAGAGGAGTGTAGCTTGGGAGAGTGTCTACTGAATATAGTTAAGCTTGAATTTGTAGATATTCCCCAGATTAACTACTTTAAGGACTTGTAGTAAAGGAGGAGGAGAATGCTGCCTTGATGCATGATAAGGTGGCATGTTAGCAGCTTTTTTGGGGGAATGTTGAGCTTGACAAAGATGCTCAAGCTAGTGGAAGCAAAAGCCATGGTCTCTCTGGAGCCTTATCTAGCCAGAGTAGAGGCAGATTAGAAAAACACAGAGACAACATAAAATTGAACAAGACATCAAAGTCACTCATGCATGAGAAGATTCCTTCTGGATACTGAAGGTAGATGCAGAGGTGAGTTACCTGATACCAAGATGAAGGTAGAATGCAGAAAAACTGCACTTTTATGTGGGTTGCTTTTAGTGATCATCAGCTGGACCCAAGAAAGAAAATGTTTATGTCTTGGGCTTTTGAATGGATACACTGAGAATAATAGCACCATGGTGGGCACTGATGCTGGCATTTCATTGCACCTCTAAGCTTCTCTTAGGATGCAGGATGGAAAAAAAGCCCAACTTTTGAGGTAGTAGTGACTGGATTTGTGCTTAGACCCTATCTTTTGAGGTAGAGGTGATTGGATCTGTGCTGTAAATTCCAATAATGGATGCTACAACTGGAGAAGAGATTCTTTTTCAGAATTAGAGCTGTTGTCCAGGATGACCTGTTCAAACTGCATGGGCAGATGCTGGCCTCCCTGATCTCTCAGCCTGCCTAGGCCATCTTTTTAAACTTCAGTTTTCTTAACCACAGATCTGTATGGCAATATCTTCTGCCTCTGAATGTAGGCAGAAATATAGTCTCCTCAGGACTGCCAGGATTCTCTGCAGCTTCCATGGCTGCCAGACTGTTACTGATACCAGCTGCAGAGTTTTTAATCTTCAAGGTACAAATTATACCTGGAGCCAGGCATCTGGTTTTTTCTCCTTGTGACAACTGCTTCTTTCAGCATTATAATTGTGTGCAAATGGCTTTTCTCTTCATGGCACTGCCGTTTCAATTTGAAATCATAGTAATTTCCTTCAGGAAACTATGCCAGGGACTGCTGCAGAACTTTTGCATATTTGGGGAAGCAGACACTCCTGGGATTGGGCCTGTTGGTATTCATCCAGTCCCTTAAGGTTTGCCATGGTGTAGTCAGTTGGCAAATGCACACACTGGTCAAGGTATTGAGGTGGTCAAGACCATTGGGAGTGCATCAGCGAGTGCTTGTGTGTTTGTATCAGAAGAAGGCAATGTCTGCCAAGCCTTAGCATGGTATTTGAACCTTGGGTGGTAGGCTGGTGTGTCTGTGCCTGGGAAAAGGATCTTGGCTTTACCTTTCTGACCTTGGTGTCTCAAGTGCAGCTGCTGTATTCATCTTTCTCAGCAGTCTTTAAGGGTGATGGAGCCTCCAACATTCAAATTACTCAGTCTTCCCCACCAAACTTGTGGGCATGCATGGGTTTTTCTCTTTTATTCATGATGGCATAGCTCTGGACGGCAATACAGTGTCCTGGAAAATGGGGTGTTAGTGCTAAATAGCAAATGTTAGGCTCCTTGATATCCAGAAAATTGTGGTCCCGCTGTTGTTCAACCTGTGTGTATACATTAGCCATTCCTCTCAGAAACAGAATGGTGATGGCTCAGGTGAGCTGGCCTAGCACAGCAGTACCATATACCCGAATGGGCAACTCAGGCCCTTGACCTGGAGTAAAACCTATGATGTGTGGAGAAATTCCTGTGATCTCGTCTGCAGGAAAAATCCCGGCCCACAAACTGGAAAGAGGAGACGTCAGAGACCCTCTGGAAGAAGTACAAGGAGCAAATGCAGCAGATGTAGAAGTAAGATCGGGGAGAGCAGATGTCATTGTAGAGAGTGCTGCACAAAGGTAGGAGCCTTCCTTTAGGTGTCTGTTTCTGTGTCCTGGGCAGGCAAATGGTGCACACAGTGCATGTGCAGTATTGAAGAATTGTGCAGGTAAGAAGAAATGTAAGAACATAGAATAGATACTGAGCACTGCAAGTGTAGAGTGGACATAACTGTGGTCTGTGTGGTGCTCTTCGGGCTGCAAAGAGGAAATTGCTGCCTGGGGAGATGTTTGTGGTCATGTAGATGTAACCTAAGGTAGCTGTAATGCAGTTCTTGGTACCTAACCACATCCAGCTTAAATATGTGTGTCTAATGAACTAAAGGCATTATTTAAATGTCTATTTAAAACCAGGTTTCTACAGAGAGTTGCCTTTAACTTCTGGTCATCACAGTGTTCTTCCAAACCAGAAAAAGTTTGTATATAATATATGTACATTATTATATATATACTCAGGCTGTGTTACTAGCCTGGTAGGCCAAGTCACCTGTAGCCATCACCATTCAATTCCTGAAGGGAACACATAACATTTGTGTACAGGATGAACCATGTTAACAGACATAGAGATAAATATGTACAGAGAAAGACCACAGTAACAAGAAGCATTTGTTCTGAATGAGGTCTTTTTTAGCTCTAGTAATAAAGTTGCATTTCTGTGCTATGGATGTATTTTGAACTTGTTATGCAAAATCTGTGTTAAAAAAACCCAATAAACTGGGCCTACTTTAATAGCTATTAGGTGGAAATTAGTGTCTTTTGGGGAACAATTAGAGTTCCTCCTAGTGCCTTTGGAGTAATATTGTAGAGAAGCTGTACCAATTACATGCAAAATATCTTGCAATTTTCACAGAAATAAAAAGTAATTAACAGCTTGCCTTAGTAAGTCTCATTATCTAAGTTCTAAACTGTTTCAAGGCCAGGATTTTAACTGGAAAATTATTGGAAAGCTGTCCCTTAAGAACTATTCCTTTTTCCTTTTTATGTCTCTGTCTTATATAAACACATTGTAGAGTACTTGTTTGTGATATTGCTGCTGGGGAAAACAGTTACATCTTTGGTTTATTAGAGTCAGACAAGACAACTAGAAGAACTGGATAAATCTGTGCATTTTCATGATGAGACTGAAATTACCCATCAGCATATGTGATAATTTTCTGTTTATCTTACATTTTCAAAACAAATGTATACTCTACAGGATATTAGCTAGCTAATTGTGGTTAGAACCTAAGCTTTGTATGCCAATGAATCAAACAGAGAGAGAATTCTTCACTATTCTGCCTGAACTCTGAATTCCTTTGTAAAGCAAGATTTTACTATAGCAAAGACATATAAATGCTAAGTAGTACTTTAAGAATAGAACAGCATTAATATTTGTCATAATCTATATAAATATAAGGGTTTGTTCAGCCTGGAAAAGAGAAGAGAAGGTTTAGAGATGACCTAATTGCGGCCTTCTGGTACCTGAAAGGAGCCTACAAGAAAGATGGAGACTTTTTACAAGGGGCTGTAGTGACAGGACAAGGGGGAATGATTCAAACTGAGAGTAGGTTTAGATTAGATATTAGGAAGAAATTTTTTACTGTGAGGGTGGTGAGGCACTGGAGCACGTTGCCCAGAGAAGTTGTGGATATCTCATCCCTGGAACTATTCAAGGCCAGGCTCAATGGAGTTCTGAGCAACCTGGTCTAATGGAAAAGTGTCCCTGTCCACACCAGAGGGGTTGGAACTAGATGACCTTTAAGGTAATTTCCAATCCAAGCCATTCTTTGATTCTATGAAGTATAGTAAAAATTTCTATTAGACAGTTGAAGCATAATGGCAAATTTAGTTTGATAAGTTCCACATGTCCTGTATCAAACTAGGGGACAGGTAGTTACTGAATTTGCTCATGTTAAAATCACCCTGATGCCAAAAGGCAGCAGCAATTACTTTTAGACTGATGCAAAATCCTGTTTTAGTGAAGTAATATAACCAGGTTAAAGCTGGTGAAAGTATTGATATGTGTCAGCTGGACTCTTCTTGAGCTTGATCAAAAAAACCTGATGTTGCATTGGGAACTTTGGCTGACAGTGTGACAGAACTATCCAGCTTTGGGAAACTGGGATATTTTGTCTATTGAAATCCACTAAAAGGAGATAAAACCTGGGAAATTTTTTTTGCTTCCTGGAAGTGTTGACTATGGTTTTATCTCCTTGTAGGAGATAAATTGAGAAAGTCTAGGTAATTAAATGTACTGCTCAAAAGTTTTCACTGTGAATTAATCATCTTGAACCACGCTCTTCTCCTTTCCTGTACTCTTGAGAGAGCAGTTTCTAAAAGCGCACAATTATTTTATGCTTGAGATTACAGAGGATCCAGGGCTCTTGACAAGCCAGTGGACTAATTAGGACAATAGCAGATCACACTAATGAGTGGGGTACCAGTTTTGAAGTGATGCTGCACGTGGCACATGCATGGGATGAAGACTGACTTTGATCATATTTCAGCTCAGTATTAAACTGGTCTCACACACACCACTTGGACAGTTTGTACCATGAAAGAACTGCTTGTGGCACTAAAGCAGGCAACTTGTTTTCAAAGCCTGTGATCTTCCTTGCTGCTTAAGAAGCATTGTGCCTACCTAGAAGGCAGCACTGCTAGGCTGCTATGATAAAACATTACTTATGTAGGGAGATAAAGAATGGGAATTTAAGCCTTAGCCTTTGAATGATACCTCTTTTTCTACCTTTGTGAGGCACTGAGTCCCTCCTTTGAAAGGAGCCCAAAATTGAGCAGAATTACCCAATCCTGGAAACTCAGCTAGAAGAGGAAGCATCTGCTTTTCAGGGATGGCACATTAGGAGCCTTTGGCTCTTGAGATGTTTCTCTTTGATGTTAGTGTTTAGGGCCATGTATATCAAAGGAGGATTCCTTCACTTGCCAAAATAATCTGAAATGAAACAATGTATTTATCATGCATAGAAAAGTCGACTGTGTAAAAGGCAAGTGGTTTTGTTAATATGACTTCACCAGGACAGTGAAGAAAACTTAAGAAAAGATTCTTCTTAATGTTGGGTTAAAAGGCAGATTGTAATGTGGTATAGAGCACAGATGTATACTGCCTTAGCAATGAGCTGATGAAAGCATCATCATTATTAATTTCACTATTTGCATAGAGGATATTGCTCAGTTTGGGTGAGCGAACGTAAATATTTCTGAACCTGCTTGGGCATAATTTTTTAAAGATGTCATTTGGCTTGCAATAGTCCTATCTGCATCAACAATCACAGCTGAAAATGGAACCATATATCTCAAGCAGACATTGAATTCCTGTATCTGTTCAATCCAAAGCTATCACCACAGTAAATATCTTTTTAGTCTTTTGATTTGAATTGTGGTTAACTGCTGACATTAGAAAAGCAAGCACTTTCAGGTTGATATAATGACAAAATTCCTAAATTTGGGTATCTGCTTCACTGCTGTCACCCCTATTTGCATTTGTTCAGGACTTTTCCTGGCTCCTATTGGCACGTGAAATGTTTCTGGTGAATCTGTTCTCATGTGTGACTTTTGACTAAGTGAATGAAAATAAAGCAAAGGATCAGCCTTTTAGTGTGAAAGACTCTGGTGCTTGTGAATATGTTATATTTTTCATGCAGAGAATGATGGATTAAGTACTAAAAGGAAAGCCACACTTTTTCATTTGAGGTGTTTTGCTCAATTTAAGGTCTAGTTCAGGGGTATTCAAAGTACCAAAACTAATGGAGCTTTAGTTGCATTTGATATAAGACCCCAGATATTGAAGCATGTACTCTTGCACAGGACCTTTAGACACAGAACAAGATGTTTACTGTGCATTAGCAAAATATATTCTGAAATACACCATTTCTGTCAGTATTTTGATTGCATGACTTAATTAGTCTGCTGCATGCTATGTAAATACTATCCTTGCCAGGTCAAATTCAAATCATTAATAGTGACATTGATTTCTGGTTGTTGCTGTTAGGTTCAGGTGTTATCAATAGATTGTAAATCTGCTAAATGTATATGTATATGTAAGAACATGGAGTGCAGCTGTTGTTATTCCTGATTAATCACGCAGAATTACTTTTGCTGATGTACAGGTTACCGTGAACAATCCAATTGGATATTCAATATTCATGTTGTCACCCACTTATTGTAGACAGAAAGCTACCCATTTTTAGAATTCAGTTCTTGTATTACAAAATATGTTTGACTGGACATACAAGAGAAAATATTAAAACAAAACTGCAATTGAGACCACTGAAATTTAGGTTCTAGTTTTATCTTTCCTTCCTTCCTTCCTCTTGTTTCCTTTCCTATACATATGGTTTCTAGCATAGGTTTTGATAGGACTTGTACAGTTCCTATCAAAGCCCTGTGATTTACAGCCATGCAAGCATGGCTCTTGTAGTCTTTTCTTCCATCCTAACAGGCAGTATACAGCCCTTTTTCTCTTGGTCAATTGCATACATTCTGTAATAGATGGAGAGCTGGCAGAAAAATGGCTGGAGTAAGTAGTTATGAAGGTGAGAAAAAAACCCAGATGAATTATCCTGCCATGATGTGCATTTTATATTCCTTATTCTTTTCTGTCCTTTCAGTTTTGTTACTTTCTGTGTTCCTAAACCATTGCATTAAGGACAAGAGCAAAAGATAAGGTGTGACCTTAGACCTATTTCCATTAACATGTAGCATAACTTTGCCATATCTTTTCTTTGCTACTGCTGCTGTCAGACTTATTTCTTAATAGCATACTTCAAAGGCTTAAAATTAAAGTAATCTAAAATATGTCAGTGGCAGAAGAAAGCCATTAAACAATAGCAAGTGAAAATCTAAGGGCTATCTTAGGCTAAATGCTACCCACATCAGCTGGTATACCAGAAATCTGATTTTGAATCATCTTGCAGTCTTGATTAGAAAATGATTTTTTTTCCCCATTTATTGATCTGGAATGAGATGGAAGCATAATTCCTGAGCACTTAAACTAGCTCAGGCTATGACTGTGCATTGAAGTAGGTAATGAGAGATTCTGAGGTTTGGGTTTCTTAAGTTTTTCATTTTAACTTAAATTTCTGAAAAGCTGATCACCCTCTCACCAGTCAGCTAGGTTTTTGAAAAGGGTTTGCTCCCCTGCGTGGTAATTTCTCCAGCTTTAAGTTACTTGTTCATGTCTGTTATTCTTAAATGTCATGTGATTAAAATAAAGCATAAAATAAAGGCTTTCTCATAGCCACTTCCTATATTTGACAAATAACATTGCACTGTGTAAATATAAAATTATTGGATTAAGAGAATGTTATTACCAAAAAAACTTTGCAAAGTTGTATCACTTACTGGGTAGGTTTCATAGTGTGGAAAGCACATGGGGGTCCAAATATTGAGAACCAGACTGCTTGTAACACCAAGCATTGCTCTGTCAGGACTTGGGTCCATCTCTTGGTTCATGTACTGTGAAATTTTAATAATGTTCTTATGAGGTGAGTCAAGTGTAGAATTAAACTTTCCTTCTGACACTCAGCTTGAAGGAAAGACATACTTCTTTAGTAAATACCATATTTAATCTCCACAGTTCCAAGTAGCTCTGAGAATGACTAAGATCACTTGCTTTCATAATGATTATTAATGTTCACTCCAAAGCTGGGTTTGCAGATGGGGCCACCACAGTACCAATAGAAAATAGCTTTTTTCAGTGATGACTAATAATATAGGCAAGTTGGGTGGACCTCCGGGGCAGTTTGAAATAAATAATAAGATTGAATTAAGGATCTCCATTTTGTCTTTAAATTTTATTTGAGAGATTAATTTTCCTTTGTCTCTCTTTCTATTACCTTTTATGTCATGTGAATTTTATGGTATTTATAAAAGGTAGTGTTAGATAAACATTACAGGAAGTGAGTAAAATATAAATTCAGTTCAATACAAAATACATTTATAATATGCTACATTGTTTATAAACATATTTCACTGAATCTACATTCAGTCAAAAAGCCAGGCAGCTCTCTGGGCACAGAAGAGAGGCATCAGAGTGTGAGCTGTCCTTATAATCTTGCAAATATGGTTGCTTTAGGCTAAGCTAATCACTGCTGAGGGAAATGAGCACCAGACCTGGAATACTAATAGATGCTTCTGGCCACAGCCTGTGGCTCATCCAGGGAGACATGTAGCTGGGAGAGGGCTATGAAAAAGCATCATGGCAGGATCAGATGGAAAAAGTGGAGTCTCTGTAGTGGTACAAACAGTCTAGTTATTTTGGATTGACAAGCCTGGGACCTGTGCTGGAAAAGGAGAAACAGCTACTAAAAAGCAGAGTAAGAGAAAGAAATTTAAAACAACAAAAAATAAAACCAAACTAAACCCTACTCAATGATGAAAGAACTCACAGAAGAACAATTGCATGGCATAGGACTGAGAACATAAGGTTCACATTGTGTCCAAGTCTTCACTTGCGGCTCCGAAGGAGTTGACTTGGTTGAAAGAGCATGTCAGCTACCTTCTTAAACAAGAGGTGAAAGAGAAACTGATGCAGCAAACTGAGATGAGAGGGGCCAGATAGTATACTTGCGGTGATGTTGCTACTATGTATTTCACAATGAGATTAACATAGCTTTCACCATTGATTTGTCTTGAGCAGAGTAGGCAACCCCGAATGTCATCTGAGTCTGTTTTTCTTATTTTATAGATGAATTTTCTTGGTGTAATAACTTGAAAAACTGTTGAGTTTAAGAAAGCCACAAACAGCTATTTGAGGACTTGCTCTCTGCCTTAATACAATATTTTCTCAGGTACTAAAAACCAAAAATGTAATGTTTTGTAGAACAAGTGCTGGTTTTGGGTGCTGTGTAGGAATCATTGAAGCCTGTTGCAAATTTCATTGGGTTTCCCAGAGTTCAAGAAATGCCCTGTGGTGTCAGACCAATCTCTGATGATGAAAACTGAAAATGCTGTTTAGGGAGAAAACACAAATCTAGCTGCTTTCTGCCATCCATTCCACTCTGCTATTCACATTCATTGTGTGAGAGATGCTGAGGGGAAAGTCCTGGTCTGTTCCTTCAGCATCTGGTACAACACCCACTTGAACCTATTGCCTCTATGGCTTTCTATGGCAACAGATTCCGCAAGTTCATTACAACCTATGGGGGGAAAAAAAAGCAATTTACACATTTTAAATTGATCCCCTTCTATTTTCAGTGAGTGCTCTATACTTCTGATACTTGGAAAGATGTGGTGAAAAACTTGTGCATGTACCTTTTCTTTTGCTTTGTGAATTTGTAAGGTTTACTTGTATGCTCTCTCAGCTTTTTTAATTCTCCTTGCAAAGCAGCTGATCTCTCCCTGTCATCATTCAAATTGCCCTTCTGTGCTTCTTCCCTGTCTCTGCTATTTCCTTCCTGAGCTGTGGAGAGTGGAGTAGCAAATTGTGCTTGAGATGAGAGCTCAGCAAGGTTTTGCATGGAGGCAGAAGAGTGCCCTCTGTCTTGCTCTTCTGCCCTTCTGGGTTCAGAAGACAAACTGCATCATCAGCTGTTCAGTGCTGCAGAGTGCAAACCCCTATCCCAGACATTTTCCTTTGGCATCTTCCTGATCTTGAGGCCATGTCTTTATGGCACTCCCCAGAAGTGAAATAATCAAAGACCCCTGGAATTCCCTGACTCCAGCATATGAATAAATGCTCCTTTTGGAAAGCTGCAAATAGGATTTATTCCTGCCAACCAGAGGCTAACCACCCTTTCTCCAAGAGGGTGTTTGTCTTAGTTGCAATGCAAAATGTAACCAAATCTAGTCATTCTATTACCATCTGTTAAAACCAGGTGGGGCAGTGTTTTTTTATCTCTTCCATGACCCATCCTCCCTCCAGGGGGATATCTTCTGTTAATGGGTCATTGAGTCTCACTGCATGGCTGATAAAATTACATGTCAGATGCTCCACCCAGGGGGAGGAGCCAAGCATTCCTACCTGGATAAAAATCAGAGTTGGAACACCAGGGCCGCCTGTTTCCACTAGATTCCCAGAAGAAGACTGGACCCACCTCACCACCACTAAACCTTCAGAAGAAAACTACACCTTTCTACAGCATCACTACTTCAACAGAACCACATCTGTCACTCCAGGAGGACTGCAGCCACAATTTAATTGGACTTTTCAGATGCCTCACTGTCCCACCAAAGTCGTCAAAAACTGATGCCTTGGGAAGGCTGAAACAGAGACTAGACAGAGCTAGAGAATAAAGTAGATACTTATTGAAAGTCCTCTAGGGTACACCTTGGGCAGGACAAGAGCTTGACCAGGGGTACATGCAAGGTGTACCCAAAATGGTCACAAAATGGTCACAAAATGGCCCACCAGTCACAAGGTCTTACACTTTTTTAAGTTTTGGTCCATTTGCATATTGGGGTTTAATTGTCCAATTACAGCTTCGGGTTGTGAGGTCTCATTCTTCTTGTTTCTCTCTTTGGTCCACCGTTGTTTATGCTTTTGGGTCTGAAAGTTATACTTGTTGTCTTTGGTCTTCAGCAGGAAAAGGAACTGTTACATCTACCTACTCTGTGGAGAGAGCTTACTGGCACTTAATATGAGGCTCAGAACTACCCCCCGAGGCAGCACAGAATCTGGAAAACATGAAAGATAAAACTTAAGGTATCATTACCAACACCCTGACCAACAGGGAGTCGGGTTGTATTCTTACTCTGTCAGTATTTTCTGTTTGTTTGGTTGGTTTTTTGTGCTACTGCATTTTTATTTTAATTTTCCGAGTAAAGAACTGTTATTCCTATTCCCATATCTTTGCCTAAGAGTGCCTTAATTTCAAAACTATAATAATTTGGAGGGAGAGGTTTACATCTTCAAGGGAGGCTCCTGCCTTCCTTAGCAGACACCTGTCTTTCCAAACCAAGACAGAGTTGGTGACCATAATGATTCCCCATGGATTATGTTGGCACAGTCACAGGAGTACAAAGAAAGACTCCCAGATTCCTGCTTGTGGTGGCTCTTTTGGTGGCTCATTGGTGGTTGTTTACACTGCTGGGTAGGGAGGGAATTTCTTATTTCTGGCGATGAGTATTTGACTGTACATCAAATCCCACCATTTATTTTGATTTCTGTATTTTTCATCCATGAAATGTTTAATTCCTTTGCATCATAGGCTGTTTTCTAAATTAGAAATTCACTTTAATATCAATTGCTTTTGAAACTTCCAGATTTTGAGAAGCAATCAGTAATGCTGAAATAGTTTACATGACCAGAAACGGAAACCTAAAGATACTCAGTCGCTGTTGCAAGATTTTCATTAACATTTATCCACAAATAATTATGGATATTTTATTTTGAAAAACATCTAATCCCTAGAGTCATATTACTGCAAAGCTAGAATATACGCTTCTTTGCACAGACATTTCCAACCCCACATCAAACCAGCCTTTGCATTCATAGGATTCTTTCTACAGAAATGATCCTATTAATACAGCAAATAGCAAAATACCAGGCACTATTGGGTCTTGGAAGGTGTATTGCATGCTTCTTGGAAGGGGAAGCATATAGGAGAATCCAGTGGGAGACCCAGGCCCTGAAACCCTGGTATGAAGATACCTGGCTCATGTACTCCATGTGTCACCAGCAAGGCCTCCACAGGACATTTGCCAGTAGGGGATGAGCTATTTGCTCCTATAAGACCTTCATGCCATCCCCTCCTCTCACCAACAGTCTTCCTGGATTTCCAGGAGGTGGGACATAAGGCACTTGCACCTTATTGCTTCTATTTCTCTGTGCTCCCAATGTTCAGAAGATAAGGCACTTAGAAGGCAATGTATGATTTTGGGGTGACATAGACAATCCATATCTTGGCAGCTATACTAAAGAACAAGCAATATTCATGAACTTTTCCTATCAATGTTTTTCTCTCTTGATGAAAAATATTAACTTGAAAATGGGATAAGAAACATGGGTTTTCTTTTACACTTGGTTTTTCTCTTTGTGTAGTTCACAATTCACAAACTACCAAAGTTACTTAAGAGTTTATTTTATTTCCTGAGATATTTTTGTAGCTATGTGATGTGAACAATATTTGTGCCTGTCAGAGCTATGCAAAGGTAAAAATGCCTGTGAAGGCACTAGGAAGCCTCTGGATGCATGGCAGGTGTTGGGTTTATGCCTGAGGCTAACAAGGACTAATTGTCACTGAAAGAAGCTGAACAAGCTTACAAAGCATGTAAACTGTGACTTCTGCAAAGTGAACTCCATACTTTGAATAGCTGAAGAGAATGCAAATGAGACAGAGGGTGTTACTCAGTGAAATCACCTCATTTGAGTTGTTTGATAAACCATTCTTCAAAGTAGTGAGTTAGAAATTACCTGCTATAAAAGAGATTGAAACAGCAGGTTGTCTTACAGAAGTCCTATGATTGAAATAGATCCCTCAGCTTGTGTGCAAGATCAGGATCTCTGCCTTATGGACACACTGCAAAGTCTCCTCTAGGAGGTTAGGAGGAGGGTGTAAGTTGCTTTTGAAGCAAGGTGCTTTTGTTTGTATCCTGTGGGTAATTTTCTATGGTGTCTGAAAGCTTGCTTCCAGGGAGCCTGTGCTGCAGTTCTGGCTGTAAAGAAGATAATCCTAGTGACTTCAGTGTAAATGTAATGTTTTGTACTACACTGAATGCTTTAAAGCATTTATTAAGGAAGGTGGAGGAAGATGAGTACCAGCAATATATTAAAGTTCTAAGGGCTGCTGCTGCCTTTTCTTTCAGAAACCCTCAAAATTCTTCGGTTTGTAACTGGGTTTTGATATCCAGCAGGGTAAACGTGCTGTGCTCCAGGAGTATCTCTTCTGCATTGCACAGAATTTTGATCAGCATTTGGGGAACTGTAAACTGTTAATTGCTATTGCCATTCTCTTCCTTTTAGTCCTTATGATAATTTTAGCAACTGCATAGGAATGCTGCATTTCCCACAAGAGCTTGCATCCCTGGTTCTGGGCCTGCCAGCCACAACAGCTGCACTGAATGTGGTGAAGGAAGATGGTATGGTATGGTAGAGGTCTTCTTTAAGGAAAAGGATATAGATTATAGGTGTAGCACCACATTTGTACTCCCAAAGCCAAGCCAAAGTTAGAAGTAGGCCCCAAGGCTGTTGCAGTGCTCTTGGGCACTATCTTGAGTCTCACTGCAGTCCCTGGGAGTAGCCAGGGCTCCATACCGAGTCCCTGTGTTAACAACCAGCCAGCACAGCTGGTTTTGAAGGTTGGAAGTTGTGAAGGTAGAGGTTCAAGGCTTCAAATCTTATTGCTGAATCCTGGCAACAAAAATGTTGCCCTCAATGAAGTTGTTTCTTTTTTAGCCTTTCAGTCAAAACAACTTTTTATATGGTGAAGTGAAGCACAGAGTAGAAAGGTGTCAGATGCCTCTTACTGGGTATGACAGTGAGATATTGAGTGTCATGAGCATGCTCTACTTTTTCAATAGGACATTCAAACTGCTGGATAGATGCTCGAGAATATCTATTTAGGGCTGCTTGATCCTCATGTTTCACTACTTTACTTCACAGCTAAGTATGATCTTAAAATGCTGCTAAAGGTACATACTTATTCAGTTTCTTGGCCATGCTGCCTCCCAACATGTTTTCAGTGTCATCTTCAGACAGAAATATAAGTAGAGGAAAAATATTTATACATAAGAAATACATCTATGTGTACAGACTGAAAAATGTGTCCTTGCCAGAAACAATAAAAGCCAGAAAAAAAAAAAGAAATTTTAAATTAATCTTTCAATATGAAGTGTAAGAAAAGTGATTTCTTCGGCTCTGGAGGTGATTGATAATGTCATATAAATGCTTACATGTGGGAATGAGATATGACAAACTTACCAGTGTTTTAGAAAAAAGCACAATAGCTTGCAGGTGAAGTTTCCAGCTGGAAGCTGTAATCTAGTAGATGAAGATTTCCACATGTGAGGTAAATTTTCTAACATGCGTGCACTGTCTGGGGACTTAAAATGAGATTAGACAGCTTTCTAAAAAATTATTGTATTCTATCCATTTTAAAATTCCTTTGACTGCTCAGTGCAAGGAAGTCTAAAAGAGCAGAATTGCCCCCTCTGGCATTTGTCTGTGCGTTCTGTAACTGAAAATGCTCAGTTAACCCACTACACCTGCACATGCCTTCCACAAGTTGAACTTTACTTGAAAGTCATGGGGCTTTGCATTACAAATTCATTATGTGTAAATAAAATTTCAGAATTTCATGGCCTTTTTTAGCTAATTAAATCACCTGACACTTTTTCTTCATATATTATTGCAATTTTGAGTCAGCTTTTAATACTTTTTCATTTGTCCTGGTATCTGGCATACACCAGGTTAGTTTTCTTCTTACAGTCAGAATCTCCATATGGCAGATGTTGATACCAAAATAACACCATATTCTTATATTGAATCAAGAAGAAAAATGCTGTTAAGGATTAGTAATGCTTAAGTGCCAACATTAATAGTCAGAAAGAATATTACCTCTTACAGTCCAAACGTCCTAACCACTTTTCTTCAAATCAGTGTTACTGTTTTTCAAGTCTTGAAAGTAATGGATGGTAGCACAAAGGGTCTATAGCAGTTTACACATTCAAAATCTCCTATAAAACAGTTTCTAGAACTTAGCTAATAAAACTGCTGGCACACTTTTGTGTTTGTTTTACTAGCCTAGGATGCTGGAGGATAGTTAAGTTTATATTTGGCCTGTATAATTTTGTTCAGGTAAAGCCAGTCCCAAAAGATTGACTTTCATTGAGACACAGTCTTCTTTTTTATCAAAACTAGTGGTAAATTCAATACCACTTGTCACATGAACTTCAGCAGTAGATTTTAGTGCAACAGGTAGGTTCAGATACCAGGCCATGACAAGAAGAATTCATTCAGGTCACCCTAGAAAATCTATTTGATACCTTCATCAGCTGACTCCTGTTAGGAAAAGCCAAAAGGGTCCTACCACATGCTACAGCTAATGAAATGTGCACTTGAATTACAAAAACCCATCTCCATTTGTTGCTTCCCTCTCTCTCAGTTGTGATACTTTGAGTCCCATCTGAAGGATGTTTGAGTAATTTTTTTCAGTTATATTTGAGTATATATGACAAGTGGGGCATAAACCACAATAGTTAGTTTTCTTTTTCGTCTTGTTCTTTTTGTAGTCAAGCCTTGAGCACCTTCACCACCGGTGGGTTGTCTGCCTGTTCTCAAGTGTGGTGCCTCTGTGTAACCTTGGTTGAGGTTAATTGTTTTTAGGTGAGTTGTGTGAGAAAGCTGTGAGCAGCAGCTCCTGCAGTCTGGAACTGCATTTCAGCTCAGGCCCCTGCCCTTGTTTATGTCTGAGCTATGTCATAGCCACGTCTGTTGCAGTGTGTCTTAGCCAGGTTATCCTAGGTTTCCAGGGCAGGTTTCTCTTGGGTTTCCCCTCCCCCGACCCCAGGAATACTCCTGCCAATCCCAAGGGACTTGATTTTAATATAAGGGGTTTCTCAGGCACCCCTGGAAGAATTCCAGGGAGACCTGTCGAAAGGATTGGCTATAACAGAAGAAGCCCTCCCCTCCCCAGAGGGTATTTGACCCTCAGACTGTCTGTCTGTCCCCGGGTCACTGCCCCCCCCTCTGGGATTGGTGGGGACAGAACCCTTTCCCTTGCCCCTCCCCCGGATAAAAGGGGAGGACACCATGTGCTCGGGGTGTTCTGCTGGGTGACATCGAAACAAGGTAACATCTGTCTGGAGCCCCTGCTGGGTAAATAAACGATGGCCTGAGCCCTCAGCAGGGTTTCTTGTATCCACTGCTTTGTCCTGCCTCTCTGAGTGGGTCATGCGGATTGCCCTGCCACAGCCAGCGCCGCCGCTCCAGGTCTGCTACCACCTAGGTTTTTGGGACAAGCCCTCTGAGGCAGCTCACATCCCGTGCCAAGGAAAGGATGTCTGTGGGAAAAACCACAGAAGCGGCTGAGTTTCCCGGCTCGGTTATCCTGTCCCGGGCTGGGATTGGTGCCGTTATACACGTCCATGTACCCTGTCACTGTGCACTTGGCTTCTTGGCATGAACTTGGATCAGCATCATTATCATGAACTTGTCTAGCTATCAGTGACTGTCTGTCTTGGTTACTGGCTCTGATTGGAACTGATCCTGACCCTGGTTTTGTGACTTGATTGTCCTACTTATACAAGTAAGATATACTTATACTCTGGACCCTTGGCTGAGTGTGGTTAGTGTCACTCAAGCTGCTTTATTCATCTTGCTCAAGTACTGGGGGAAAGCACCCTTGGTTATGATGCTCCTCACTGTGCTTGCCTTGTTCTCTCCCTCCAGTCTGGTCTCCCCTTTCCCAAGGATCTGTTGCTAGAACTTGTCTCACAGCATAAGTGTAAGGTCTTCATTTCTAGTTTTCTTTGGTGAATGCCTATATGACAAAATAACTTATACTTTCCTTTAATGCAGTATCTTCTTTGGCTCATTATTGTATCCAAGTGTATTTCTGAATATTTACAAGCCTTGTTGAAAAGCCCAGGGCTTTTTTCTTGCAGGATAGCAGGCATGAGCAAATCTGAACCTTTAAATGTTCTTATATAAGTAGAATTCCTTGAAGCAATTGTGATTTCTTGGTTGAAGTTTTTACAGGATCAATCCCCAGGATGAATTCCTGTTGCAGAACACATCTGGGGTGGCAGTTCACTGTTGTAATACCACTGTGTACAACAGATGTAATCCCCTGTGCAATTGTTTTACTCTGGTTCAGGAAATATAGACAGTTTGGGGCCACAACATTCCTCATGACTGAATAAAAAGGAATTAATAAATTACTCTCCTGGCACAGGGAAATTTGAGGACCAACTGTTACTATTTTCAGGCAAAGCTTATTAATAGAAGATATCTCATGTTGCTTATCTGAAGTTGGGGCGTGTTGAGTGGCTTACATGAAGTGCCATAAATGGAAGGACATAAGACAAGAACCAGTGCAGATAGGCTACTAAATATCTAGAGATTTAGTGGTACCTGGGCTGTCTATTTAACCTGCCTTTGTTAATGTGGTGTTCAGCACTACATTGCCTAAGCCTCTGTCTGAAGGACAAATTAGCTTGAGTAGGGCTCTGTGCTCAGGTGGCAGAGTGTGCCCTGCCCTAGTTCAGATATATGTGCTTGAAGCTGCGGCAGATGTACTCTCACTTCTTCAGATGCCAGCCAAAGATAAAGCTGTTCAGTGCTGCCCATTGGAAATAAAACATGGCTATAACTGTTAGACTTCAGTTTGTCATTTGTCTCAGTCTGGATTTTTCCTGAAAATGTCAGTAATTTTTTCCAAAGAGAAAATGATAGAAAAATATGTTGATTTGGCCATGTCAGTAAGCACATACCCAATCCCAAAAATCTTAGGATGGAGAAGACCAGACCCTCAAGGATCATCAAGTGCAACTCCCTGCAGAGGATATCCCAAGAGTCACACCATGTGCCTGAGAGTGTTGTCCAAACATTTCTTGAACTCTGTCAGGCTTGGTGCTGTAACCACTTCCCTGGGAAGCCTGTTCCAGTGCCTAACCACCCTCTGGGTGAAGAACCTTCTCCTGATATCCAACCTGAACCTTCCCTGACACAACTTCAGGCCAATCAGCTGTCTGTTTTGAGATTTTTAAAAAGAGACATTTTTTTTCAGGAGGGAAAAATGAGAAAAAAGACTTTAACAGAGAGTGGTGAGAGATTCTCAGCTGCTCAGAAGATAAACCTGGTGTGAGTATGCCTTAGTCCAGAAAGTGTAGCCTCAAGCAGGCATTTGTATTGCTCCTGGGCAACTAGTCTGCTTTGGTGCTTTTCATAAATTCATTTTCTCAAGGGTTGGGTCAAAGCATCTCTAGCATGGAGAGTTCATCCCTTTCATCAATGAAGAGACCTTAAATCCATGGTCCAACACACCAAGGTGACCAATTAGAAAATAAAGCTAGAACAGGGTATTGGTTCTTAATGTTGCATGAGAAAGGGAGAGGGAACAGAGGTTCCTAGAGAGCAGTGTACCCATACAGACATCTCAGCACCTTGAATCATCCCCCAGAAGAGCCTCAGCTGTCCACCCAATATAATAGGGGATAGAGTCAGGTCCCATCCCAGAGTACTGAACATCTTTCCTCTGAGTCTCATGAGTTGTGTTCTAAGGATCATTCTCAGGAAGAGGCTGACAATGGCAGCTTTGATGGCCACAGACAATGTAATACCTCTGAGGAAAACATTATTTGTTTGAAGTCCTCCCCCATACAACAAATCAGTGGTCTACTTTAAAAGGTGTATTTTCTTTCATTAGTAATTATTTCCCTTGAAGATTTCTCACATCCATGGGGATCCTCTCATCTCCTCTCTTATCCTAGGTGTCAGATACTTTCTTTCATGTCTGTTGATCAACCCTATTACCCAAATCAGTTATAAGAATTTGATGACTAAACATGACTTTTTTATCCGTTCATATAACTACCAAGTAACTAAAGCAGAAACTTTAAATGACAGGCACTGATGCATTAGTACTACAGAAAGTTCCAATGTAATTTGCAGCGCTTCAATGCTGTGCCTCTTTCCTCTGATCATTTTTTGTGAATGAATTTGAGGAATCAGCATGCCTGTAAAATATAATCCATCTCACAGCCTAGCTGCTTTCCCTTTGATTCCCCTCGTGAAGAACAAGGACAGTTTAGCTAACTGTAAACTCCATTTTCCCTATCTCTGCTTTTGTTTAAATGATAAACTTTCAGACTGGGATCTGTTTTTTAATATTTCTATTTGCTCAAAAACCTAACAGTGTTTTGAGGCTCTGCTAGCCCCAAAACACAATGTAATACACACAGCAAGCTTATTAAGGAAAATTGAAAGATCATTGTGATGCTGAAGTAATATTTCCTGTTCAAACAGAATTTGTCAGCGCACCGGTTTATGCAAAATGTGCTGCTTGGAGGAACAGGAGGTCACTTCTGTGTGGACAGCAGCAGACAGCCTGATCTGCAGGGACCAGAGTGCATCTGGCTGGAAGGAAGCTGCAGCTGAGGAAAGCCATTTCTCATGAGGAGGCTGATCCCTGTAGAGAAGTCTGAGCCCAGCTCACAGCTGTCTTCATGAGAAACAAGCCCATCCTGACTTATCTCTGTGTCCAGCGACAATGGTTGCAGAAACCCAAGCCTGGCTGGGTGGTCCCCTACCCTCTTCCAGCAGCAAGAGACGGCTGGAAAGGGCAGGTAGGAGGCCCAGGATGGAGGGATTTTCAACATGTGCACAGGCCAGATGGGCTGCCCCTTTCCAATGGGCTCTGAACCTTGCACCCACATTAAGGGGTGGTGCAAGAGCAGGTAAATCTTTAACTACAAATGGCCACTGGAATTGTTGAACTGCTCCCAAGTGCTCTGCATTGGCTCCAAAAAGAAGGCACATGGATGCTGGGCCAGCCTGCATCCTCCAGCCTGTATTCTCCAGCAATTTCAGCCTTCAGGTATGGGTTGAACTCTCAAGCTGGGAGGACACTAATAAATGCCGTCCCTAGGGAGAGCTATTATCTGAGTTGGTGAAGGTGACGTTTAGAGAAAGAACGTTCCAAGCAGAAGTTTCCATTCCCTTGTCCCTGCCTCACAGAAAGATGGGGCCTAGGGCACAACACTGGAAAGCAAATACCAGCTGTATTGTGACATGCAAAGGGCTCAACTCACATAAAGGCCTGGGAGAGATGCAAGTGGAAAATCCCCTGTATGCCTAGATGTGGGATTGACACTGGGAGGCAGATCTAAAAAATGCCTATCTGCACTTTTCCAGGAAAGGAAAAGAAATCTTGCGATTTCAATAAGGAATTATTGGGCAAGCTTTGGTCCACTTCCCTGCACTTCCTGTCATCCCATTCAGTTTTATTGTTTTCACAAGGTTTAATTTTTTTTTTTTTACATTTGGTTTCTTCAAATTCTCCCCCTCTCTCTTTACCTTTCTTCCCTGATTTTAGGATTTTTATTTAGGATCATTTTGGCATGATTTGTTGTTTTTCCTTGCCTCTCATTTCATCTCAGTCCTTTTGGTTGCAGTTACTCACTTTCCAAATTTTCTTATTTTTTTCAATTTCCTTTCTTTTGGTCATATCTCCTTTCCAAAGCATTTGTTGGACTTTGTTTTCAAGATTTTGTTCCCTCCCCTGAAAGGAAGAATTTCCTTTCAGGGGAGGGAACGAAATCTTGCAATTTCACTGAGGATTCATTGGGCAAGTTGTGGTCCATTTCCCTGCACTTCTTGTCATCCCATTCAGTTTTATGTTTTTCACTTGGTTTCAGATGTTTTCCTTTCTTCTTTTTAACGTTTAATTTCTTCAGTTTCTTCTCCTCTTTATTTGTTTCTTCCCGGATTGTAGGGTTTTAATTAGGATATTTTTTGGCAGGATTCATTTGTTTTCATTTCCCCTCATTTCATCTCAGTTCTTTTGGCTGCAATCAAACCATTTCCAAATTTTCTGTTTTTTTTCAATTATGTTTCTTTTGGTCATATCTTCATATCTCTCTGTAGTACTCATCTACCACAACATCCCGCAGGTTGCTGCTTGCTGTGATCTTGACCCAGAAAATCTCAGCAGGTCTGTCTCCAGTTTGATACTGGGGCACTGTATTTGTCATGGCTCTCCCTTATGAAAAGCATGACATCCCCAGCTCTTCTCCACCTGTCCTTCCTAAATACTGTGTGTCCTTCCTAAATACTGTGTATCCATCCATGGCCACATTCCAGCCCTGTGCAGCACATCACACAGTCTCTGTGTCCCTGATGGCAGCCTCTGCACTGTGACTGGCAGTGCAGCTGCTCCTCCTGATTCTCAGGCACTGTGCATCACTGAGGGAACCTCAGGGAAGCCTCTGCATGCCTGCCTTTTGCAAAAATGAGATGGGTTCAAATCTGCCTTATTTAGGCATATAATTTGTAGCTGTGGAGAGAAGCAGGTGCAGAAATTTTGCATCATTACTGAACACAGCCTGGTACCTTGGAAAGCTGCTAGAAAGAGGTCCTGTGTGTTTAACCCCCATTCTTTCACCCAGAGCACCATCAGAAGTGCCTCCTATGTATATCCAGGGCCATGTGTTAGTATCATATTGAAAGCAGAGTCCTCACTGAACTTACAGATGCTTATTAAAAGTCAGTGGTATTGCTTTGTGATGGATATTAGTGACTGTTCAACACTTCCTACTGGCAGCCTTAACCTTCCCTGGAGATTAGCACATCCACATGTCAAATGCTTTGAAGGGGCCAAAAATCAGTATTAATGCAATTTTCAAATCTTTAATGTTATATTTAATATTATTACCTTGGCTGCTATGACACTTGTCAGGGAATTGTTAAAATTTCTGGACGAAGTTCCAGAAAACATTTCACAGAGAATCTATTCTAAAATGCAGCAGATTTTAATACTTACAGCAGAACAAAATAGATTTAAAAAAATCAATTTACATTGGTGGAAATAGGACTTTTGAAGTACAGATAGAAAAGAATAAGCACGGAAGGAAATACAAATGACAGTGTGCTGCAGCTACATCCTCTTTCCCAGCTATATAAAGTGCTGGTTTTCAACTTCCACATCCCAGTATGATGCCTGGCATGTGTCAGTCAATTTTAGGCACTCTCTGAGTGTATTTTGCCTTTGTATAGGAAATTCACAAGGCTCAATTTCCTTCTCAAAGTTGCTTATCCCTCATGGTACAGTCCTCACAGAAAAAATCCTACTAAATAAATTTTGATAGATTCATAGTCTGTCAGATCCAAAGAATCGACCAACTTAATGAGTCAGTAATGGGATCCTTCGTGGTCTGATTCCAGTTTCACCTGCAGACTCGGAAAAAGCACTTCTGTATAATGTTCTGCTCTGAGGCAATGCAGTGTCAGGGCTGACAGCAAAGCCAGCTTTTAACCTGCAGCTTACAGGATATGGCTTCCACTTCTTGGAACTTAAATTTGATGGAAATATTTTGCATTGATGAGGTGAGAGTTTATAACGTAGCAAATTCATGCAAGGTCAGATGGTACTTTTCCAGAGATGGAGAATACCATTTCGTCATAAATAAGCCTGAAAGCCTTTCTGATTTATTTTTCATTAAATGACAGACAACTGATGTTCTGGTCTTATATAATCTGTAGAAGGATTTGGTTTAGAAGTGCGTTCCACCTTTTAAGGAAATGGACTCTCATAAATACAATTTGCTTAGTGAACAATAGAATGAAGGAGGTTTGGACCAAAATAATTGGGTCTGCATGTAGTTCTCTTCTTCCTGTATATGTCTTCCACGTACACCAGATGCTAGGTGCGTGCTTGAATAGAACATTACTCTGATTCCAGAAATCTGACCTGACTGAGAGATGGCCTGCTGTTATTCTGGGCTTACCTGCAACTTGAGGAGGTTTCTGTTTGGCAGACAAACAGCTCTGTGTTGGTGTACATCTGTTCGAAGATAGAAGTATGAAGAGCATCCCTGGTATCCCTGGAATCTCAGGGGTAGTATGCCAAGTCCTTGATTTTCATGCTGCCAGGTGTTGTAACTAAGTAATTATAACTTTTACAGGGTAATAATAACTTCATAAGGATTGTAACCTGGCAAAGCATCTTTGCAAGTACACAAATGTAAAAAATCCAAATTGTTCAATAACAGAAGTCTGCATTCCCCTCCACCCCCGCTCCCCATTTTGCTTTTAGCATGTGTTGGGCCCTGAATTTTAGACCAATTTATTTAAATGTGTAGCCTGACCCTCACCCCTGGACACCTGCACAGAAGTCAGTGCACAACTCTCCATTTCATGGCTGCAGATGCAGCCATTGGGGCACACTGGCTTTAGCAGCACGTTTTCACACATGTTGCTGCTGACTTTACCAGAGATTCTGCTTCAGTCAAACCTTCCTTTTGACAGTCAAAGGAATGCCAGAAAGGAACTGTTCTCCTGCCAAAAACTGAGTCCCTGCTGTAAAGCATAAAAAAGTTATAGATTTTAAAAACAGAGAGAAAAATTTAACTTTGAAAAATGTTTCTTATAATTGCATTTTCAATAGGACTGAAGTGGATTTGCTGGAATTTGTATTTGTAGAAAGAAAGAGAGTGAAATTATGCAAAATATGAGCTCAGATGGTTATTTTGGTAAAGTTACCTGGGATTGAAACAGCCTGTGATGTGATGTCTTAGCAACCTTAGCTGTACTGCTGCCAGTCTGTCAGGCAAGGAATGCTTCATCTCACAGTTGGTCATTTTCTTTCTGCCATCACCATCATCCACACCCTTCTCCAGTGCTAAGGCTGTAACTCTTCCTACATTTTAAGCAATTTATCTCTTCACACTTGACCAGGAAGATTAAATGCATGGCCTAATTTATTAATAAGGAATGTATTTATTTAAGTACATTCCTTATTAATAAATTCTGATGACACTTTCATTTTGAAAGGATTTTACAGAGGAGGTCAGTAGTGATGTCCCAGTTTACAGCTTCAGATAACTGCAGTAGAAAGTAAATAACAGGCTAAAGTATCACTGCAGACAGGATACTCTATAAGAATAAGAGTACTATATAGCAGCATCCAATCAAGGAAAGGTTGTGTACATCAGAGGTGACTTTTGATGACATATTGGAGAAGGATCTAATCAGGATCTGTACATATAAAAGAGAACCCAAATCAGCCACTGGAAGGATTACAAACAACTAAAACTGTATTAAGAGCTCAGAGATAGGCACATTCAGATAAATGAATGACTCTGGCAAGATAGAGAAAATGGCTGGAGAAGGAATGTTATATGGGGACCAGAAAACTATAGAATGTATCTGAAAGTGTCTTTTTTCCAAAGAGACCAGACAACATTGTAGAAGGATGAACTATGGAACAAAAGGAAGTTTTATGATAATACATCGCTTGTTTCAAATAGTTTCTAAACTCCTATTTTCAGATCCTGTTTTTCTCTTTTAGAGAATACCTTACAGTCTCAACTTTATATTACCCATACATTATCTGCAAACTCAACAAATTGGTGTGATCATGGGTCATGGTTTGTGTCTTCTCAGCAGGAAGAAATATTTTTTGTAAAAAGTTGTTTTTTACGAAAACACACTGATAATGTAAAATTCTGTGTACAGAAAAGGTTTCTGAACCTTGGGACTGCAAGCAAACTTAACTTGTGAGAAAAGGTTCTGTCATTACTATCGTTGCTTTTGCAAGGTTTCAGACATTATATAAGCTGCTGTTATAAATATACAGCTGCTGCTGTATTTGCTGATCTTTTTTTGCATATTCAGCTAGGTGATTTCCCTCAGCCCAGCACAGTAGTATTTCTCAGCTCATATAGCAACTCTGTTTGCCAAAATATTGTGGCAAAATAATTGCCTATCAAAGCAGAATCAGAGTTTCAGGCGTCATAACAGTAAAAAAAAAGAAATTAGTTTATGAACCTAAAAACAAAAGGCATTGGACACTGTATTGCTGAAACCCACATGAGGCTAAAGACCTTATGCCCACCCCCACAGCACTGAGATGGGAAGGATTCTTGGTTTGAGGATTTGTTCCTTGTATTACTCTTCTTTTTTTGTGCAACTGGTTTTATGTAAATAATATAACCATCACTGATAAAGCTGACCTTTTGCCACAGAATCACATCCTTTTCTGCCTGTCTAGCCCCACAGCTCTTGCGTTCTTGTCTGCACAATTTCCTTTAAGAATCCATCTTTTCCCCATTGAACCTATAATCTTCTTGAGATATGAGAAAGAGATTTCCTGAATCCTGGGCTGAAGAAAATCCATTAATCTGGCCTCTCACCTGCTGGGTTAGGCTACTGACCATCAGACTATCACACAACAGACTTACAGCAGCTCTCTGTGAATCTTGTCTGATCTGAAATTCCCAAGAGATTTCAGCACTCATCCACCCACTTCTGAGTGTCTGCAATAACTGGAGCTTACTCCTCTATTCTGTTCTGGGCACATGTACAAAGTCCTTAGTAATTTTCTGGAAGACATTTTCTGATGTATGCCAGGTATCAACAACATGAAAGCAGTAAAATCCTGTGATTATTCCTGCCGTGAAACACAAAAATCTGAGTTTTTGAAAGCTGGACCAGTTCTTTGATCCAGTTCACAATATCCCAGCAAACAATTGTGCAAACACAAACCTTAAAGGACAGAATGAGTGCTGTGAATCTAAACAGTGTTTCAATTAAATATTCAATCTCTTGAAAGCATAGCATCCTACTTAAAATCCACTCAAATCCTTCTTTGAATCTGACGCCTGTAGATTACTAATCATACCTACTGCATTTTGAATTAATCTGAAATCATTTATAAGCCAGCTTTTATCATGAAATGCAGTATTATGGAGAGATGATCACAATAATGAAAATCTACAAACCAAAGAAATCCTCTATCTTTCTCATGAAGTCAGGCTTCAGTGAACTTTTCATTGTGTTTCTTTGGGGAATCCTTTTAAGAGAGAAGCTTGACAGCATGATCTGATGAGAAATTATGTCTGTTTGTGCTTGTGTTGGGCCATCAATGGAAAAAATAAAAGCTTTTTGTTAGCTCTCTTGAGTCTCTATTAACTGCAACATACAGAATGCCTCCAGCATCTGAGGTGGCTGTTAAAAAGACAGGTTGTTTTTGTGACAGCCAGCTGTTGTGACAATATTCTGTAAAAGCATTCCTTCTAGCTGGCTAGGGATTTGGTGTGAATGCTTTCTGTTTCATGCACTGTGTCCCACATTTTTATTTGGCACTTACATAAAAAAACCCTAGTGAGTGTTGTGCTTGTCAGGCAAGTTTAGAGACTTCTGGAAGATTACAGCTTCTCTCCTGCTCATGCTGTAGAAATGTAAGCCAGTCTGCTCATGGAGAGCTGCTGGACCTGAGGGGACAGTTCCTGGTAACCCACCCATTTCATCAAAGGAAGACAATTGATGTAATCTTTTTGGATTTCAGTGAACCTTTTGCTACTGTCTTTCACAGTATCCTTCTGGACAAAATGTCCAGCATTCAGCAGTTCAACCAGGGGAAGTGCCAGATTCTGCAGCTTGGACGGAGCAACCCTGGATGTATGGACAGACTGGGGAATGAGATGCTGGAAAGCAGAGCCATGGAAAGGGACTTGGGGGTCGTGGTCAATGGCAAGTTGAACGTGAGTCAGCAGTGCCCTGGCAGCCCCATGTCTTGGGGGCATCAGGCACAGCATCACCAGCTGGGCAAGGGAGAGGACTGTCCCCTCTGCTCTGCACTGGGGTGGCCTCATCTCGAGTGCTGGGGGCAGTTTTGGGCACTACAATATAAAAAATACATTTAGCTATTAGAGAATGTCCAAAGGAGGGCAACAAAGATGGTGAAGGACCTTGAGAAGAAGCCGTGTGAGGCATGGCTGAGGTCACTTGGTCTGTTCAACCTGGAGGAGGCTGAGGGGAGACCTCACTGCAGTTACAACTTCCTCATGAGGAGAAGAGGAGGGACAGGCACTGATCTCTTCTCTGTGGTGACAGGACCTGAGGGAGTGGCCTGAAGTTGTGTTGGGGGAGGTTTAGGTTGGATATTAGAAAAAAGGTTTTTCCCCCAGAGGGTGGTTGGGCACTGGAAGAGGCTCCCCAGGGCAGTGGTCACAGCACCAGCCTGACAGCGTTCTAGAGGTGTTTGGACAATGCTCTTGGGCAAATGGTGTGACTCTTGGGAATGGTGCTGTGCAGGGCCGGGAGTTGGGCATTATGGTCTTGGTGGGTCCCTTCCAATTGAGCATATTCTGTGATAACTTCATTCCTGATGCTGGAATCTGGAACTCTTTCTTGCTCTAGTACTGGGTTGGCCCCTATTGGTCTTTACCAAAATAAGGAATGCCCTGTGCCAATCGTACCATGTTAGCCAAATCTTGACTAAAAATAATTGAATGTTAACATGCATTTAGTTATTATCTAGTTCAGCTCCTCTCCCATGCTCAAACATGCAAGCTGACCTACTGTATTTAGAAATCCACTGACACATCTGTCTCTAACTGGATTAACTATATAGACATTATTATACTATTATTATAATTCATTTTAGTAACTACAGCTCACTATTTTATTTAGTTGGCATTATCTGCAACAGCATTAGTATGTCACAGCTTGCTTTGAGGCAGAGGCAAACCACCAAAGAGGCTGTGTGCAGCTGGCCATGTTGGACTTTGCTCCCTCTTATAATTTTTAAATTCACAAGGCTATGACTAGTACTGCTCACAAGGTGGGGCTGGTAACCGATCTAGTTAATTAAAAAATTCTCTTTCTACTGGCTGGCCTCATTATGAGAATCTCCACAGAAGACAGGTGAGTCAGAATGAAAATTTTGTTTTATCCATATATATGCCAATATGTATATATACAAGAAGTATAAATCACAATATTGTGATATTATGATATATTCTTTTCCCCCAAGGTCTGCATTGCATCTGGAAGGCCCTTCCAGGCAAAGCTTGCCTGGGCCTCATGGAGCTGGATACCTCTCCCTGCTGACAGGATCCGCATCCTGGTGAAAAATCCCGAGAAAGACTTTAAAGTGGAATTAGCAAAACGCGATGCTCTACTTCAAGCACAAACACGAGAACAAGCTCCAAACTCTGCTCCTACGTGGTAAGAAACCTGTCCCTCTCTGAACTGCTGGAATTCCCCTTTTTTGTAACAGAATCACAGAATTGTTTGGTTCGAGAGGGACCTCTGGAGATCATTCACCGCCCCTGGTAAGAGAGGGTTACCTAGCGCAGGTTACACGTGAACACGTCCAGGGGGGGTTTCAGTGTCTCCAGGGGCGAGACGTCCCTGGGCAGCCTGTTCCAGGGCTCTTGCCACGCTCCGCGGTAGCAGAGCAGCGCTTGCTTCAGCTCCCGGTACAGCCGGGCAGGGACGGGGGCGGACAGGCTCGTTCAGAGCCCCTGCAGTGACAGCCAGCGACTGCAAAGGCACCAGTGCCAAAGGGCTTTTTGGAGCTGTGCAGCCCCAGCACCCTTCTTGTTCAACACCCTGAAAAAGAGGGAGAGCAGGGGAGGTCGGGAAAATCAATCTGAAATGGTCCCCGCAAATGAGCTACACGGAGAGCCGGGAGATCCTACCAGTGAAAACTTCCGAGCTCAGCGCTTCAGAAAATGACAAACGCGGACGCTGAACGCTGTCTCCGTTCAAACGATCCAGTCATTAAGTGAACTGCGATCCTTACGCGCGCCTGGGACCTGGACAGCGCTCCCCGGGCAGTGCGGAAACCGTGCGGGCAGGCGGGCAGCCCCGGCCGGCGGCCCCTTCCACCTCATGCGGATGGGGGCTGCCAGCAGGAACAGCTCCGCGGGCTCGGGGATCGGCCCCGGGTTTGCGTGGCACCCACCCGCTTAGGGCTTCCTTCCTGGCTTCCATCACGACTTCCTTCTGGCCCCAGCGCACACCGCCAGCCCCGCGGCCCGCCCGCGAGTGAGCGCGGCGGGGGCACTCCATGCGCAGGCGCCCCGGGCCGCCCCTGCCCCGTACCGCGCACGGCGGGGAGG
>VYXD01010892.1:281627-294887 GCA_013397195.1 Hylia prasina
TTGATAAATGCAACTTTTTGCCTTTACCTTGGTTTTAGTTGACCCTCAGGGGTTTTTCCCCACCTCCTCCGGAGATGGGTTTTTTAGCTGTGTGTATTCAGGAGTTGTCAACCCATCATCTCTGACTGAACTTTTCTTCCACCCTCCTCCTTGATTTTTCCAGTGTAATTAAGCAAGGGTGCAGCTCTCTGGAGGAGGTTTGTCCTCTGTGGCTAATCTGAAAGACATCTTGGTTCTCATTAGGGCTGATGTTTTCCAGGACCACCTGGCACTGACTGTGGGGTTCATCCTTTGTGAGTGTTCTACAGCAACAATCATACTCTGCTTCTACTCCTGAGTGACAAGACAACAAAAAAGTTTTCCAGGCAGTGTGGAGAGCCCCAGTAATACCTGATGCTTTTAGCACATGGGCTGTCAGACACTGCAAGGCTGAACAGTCTTCAGGGACAAGGAAGGATTCTCTTTCTTCTTGAAGGCTTGAGGAAATTGCCTCAGGCTTCAATTCTAGAACTTTCTGGTCTCTTTTCTGCACTGTGTATTTGGGAAGGGCTGAGTTCCACAAGTCTCATCTCAAGTGGTAACTTTGAGGAGCTCTCTAATCTAATGAACAGCCAGCCAAGCATATACAGCTGCATGCTTTTGTCTCTGAGGCAGGAGTGAAGTGGTTGTCAATCTCCAGATGATAGACACAAAAGCAGGAGTTGCCAGAAGTAGTGGAAAACCTGCTATGTAAACTGAATTATGTAGGTAAAATTAGAGTCATCTTGACATCACCCATATTTTCACAGTCCAGACGAAATAGTTCTAGAAACTGGTACCATAAGCGGGAGCCCCATGGCAACATTTTTCAAGCCTTTTCCCAGAAGTGGGAGTTGCTGTAGGCTAACCTGCAGAAACAGGAAGTAACAGCCCTTGTGTTTCCCTTTTCATTTGTTTAGGAGCCTCATGTACATGGTTTTCTCCCTTGTTGCTTCCCTTGCAAGGAAACCAGTAATTGTGATTTTAATGTGTCTCTGCATATAATCACTTTGGAAAAAGATTATTTTCCAGCAGTTGGAAGTATTAGGTATGTGTTGTGTTTAGCCACAGCTCTTCTACTTTGCTGCCTTTCTCTGGAAATACAGGGGAATGCATTCTAAGTTGGAAAGAGCAGAAGAGCCTGCCTGGGGTTACACAGGTTGTATTGCCCATGCTGTGGGATGTACGGCCTTGTAAATAGGGAATGTGGTCTGGTGAGCACTGCTCTGAGAAACATCTACTGAATTGATTTCTGGCATGTGCCAATGGAAGAAGCTTTTTAATTTCTGTTTGCTCATAAGAAATTCTCTCCTGTTCCTTCTCCTAAATACTTGTTTTGTGCATGAACCCTGCAAAGACTTTTTCCCTTTGACCAATCTCCCTTTCTTAGTAACAATGAATAATCTCTAGGTATGTTTTCATAGTTTTACCACTTCTATTCTTATTTCACCAGATAAGAACTTTGAACTTAGGCCTACTTGAAGGCACCAGTAATTTGAACTTTAAATCCATCTTGAACTGGCCACACTCCTAATAAATAGGTGGATGTCAAAGTTTTGCACTGGGTTGTTTGGTCTGGTCTGACTGTCTTCTTTCTGTCAAGCTGAGAGTCATAAAAACAGGAAGGTGACCTTAGCCTCATTAAATAACTTCATGTTGTGAGGACTGATATGTTGTTGGCAGAGCAGTGCCATTGTTCATAAGCCGTCAATTGCATTTATTCTAATAGAAAAGTTAAATATTGGTAGTATTTGAAAACTGTACCAATTGCCTTGATTCATGCCCTTCTCTGAGCTGTCTTCTGCAGTTCATCAGGTCTTGCTTTTGCATCTTGCTCATTTCCAAGGGCAAAAGATGAGCAGATCTAGAAGTACTCCTGCTTTTCCCTAGTGCAGTACCAGAGCAGATCTGCTGTGCCTAGAGGAGGAGCACTGGTGGCATCCTGTTCTCATGCCTTGTGGTGTAGTTTAGCCTCCAAAACAAGACCCAGACCAGCTTGTAGAAATAGGCAGCTCCTGTTTGCATCTCTCTGACTTCCTCCCTTAAATTTCCACTGATTCTTGTTCAAAACCTGGAATGGTAGTACAATGCTTGGTAGTTACCTGTGACTCTGTGGGGTTTTTAACTAATAATATGAAAATTCAAACAGCATGACACATTAGATTTTACAGCTCTAGTCTTGAAGGAACTTGCAGTACTTAACCTGGAAAAAATAGAGTTGTTGATTTACTCTATCATTAGTTCACAGAAAAGAATAGGTAGTCAGGATTCAGTAGTTTCTTTAAGGAAGAGTTAGATGATCCTGATACTGAAGACAACTAACTTCTGAGCATGTTACAATATTTCCTCATGCTGTTGTAGCATAGGTTTCACATTCCAGGTATAAAATTGTCCACATTCCAATTGTAAAAATTACCAGGAGTTATGAAAGGGAAAAAAAAGCTACTATCTTAAAGATGCCTAAAGAAATTCGGAAGCAAAACCTCTTTATTGAAGCTAATGAATATACTTAATAAAGTACTTATGAGATTTTTATAGGAGAAGTGGTAGATAACTAAATAAATTATGATGAAAGCCCTGACAAGAGGGCTGGAGCAACTTCAGCAATCTAGAAAGATAACAGAAGTACAGAGCCTACATGAGGTGTTGGAGATAGGGAATATTTTTACTGCCTGAACATCTAACGAGTGCAGGTGGAAACAGGGAGAGCTGAGAGCCTAAATTCTTGTATAGCTGGTGGAGGATGGTATACCAGAATCCCAAAGTCAGAGGACTTGAGTCAGAGTTAGTACTCTTTAGGAATCTACTTGTTCAACAGGTGATAGTAGGAAAGAAATGCACATTCTTAAGGAATTTTTTGTATATTTAATGTTCAAGTCAGTGTGCTTTATTTACTGTTCCTAGCTGTATGAAGACCTACTCTACCTATTATTTTGACCTTACTTTTCTGCTTGTAGCTGCCTACCTAGGGAGTTTTGTTTATGAGGTTAAGGAGATAAAAACCATAGGGACCCGCTAGTAAGTACTTGCTCTTTGATTTGGTTAATTAATTTTTTTAGGATTGCTGGTTGGAGCTCTGATGAAGAGTGAGGAGAGTCTACCATCTGAGGAAGGCAGTGTGGTCAGGGATGAACTAGAGGATGGAGGAAGTAATGGTTAAGTCCAAAGCTGTGTGTACTTTAAGCATGCACTTCAGCAGATGTTTGCATACAAGTGACCTTTTTTGTTTATTCACAGGTCCTTGGTTATTGGACTGTTGAGGTCAGTAGTAGCTATGTGAGCACAGAAATGGGGAATCTGCCTGAGGGGAAAAGGTAAGTCTGGTTTTATTCACTATGGAGTTCAGCTAAGTCTTTTGCCTGGTAGACTCCCTGCTCCTGCATTAATCATAGGTGCTGCTGACCTCACCAGTCCAATTCAATTGGAACAGCTTGGTACGAATGAAATCCAAAGCCACCTGGGCAATTTTAGGATCCTGAAAATAGAGGTGGAAAAGGCTAAATGTTGCACATAGGCATTCTTGATGTTTTAGCCCAAAAATTCAATCACTGTGAGAATATTTTGAGCTAGTACTTGTGTCTGGTTTTGTGCTGTGTGTTATTCTTGGGTAGGAGGAGGAATAAAGCACAGATCCTTCCTCATTCATATGCCAACTGGTGTGTTCTTGGAAAAAATCATTGGTGCGTGTAGCAGAAACGTGGGCACACATTGAGTAAAGCATTACACAGTAAAATGTTAACTTCCCTTTTAGTGAGTGGGAATGTGCTTTACAAGTTCTTTGACAATTTGGATGAGAATATACTATTTATCATAAAATCTAGTATTGTGTAGGGCACAATATTTGTTTGCACCTCTGTGGTCTGTGTGATTTCCTCTGTGCATCTTGCCATCCTGCAGGTTTAGGGCTTCATTTTGCTCCTGACCTCAGTCTGCAGGTTTTCTAACTGGGATACACAAAATATCATGTTCAACAGCCTGTGTGCTTCTGAAAAATCTGGAGTTTCATGGCATATTTTTTAGGTCATGCTTTGTTGTTTTACCTTGTGTTGTGTCTCTGATGGTGACTTTATAATAACGATGAGATACTGTTTGTGTTTTGGCTTTGATTCTGCCTACTCTGTCCCCACCTACTCCTTCCTTTCATTCAAAAGCTGTCTGTTGTATCAGTCTGCAGGCCTCTCCCTGATTCCAAGTTAATTGCTTTGCCTGACACTCATGAACTATCTGGGCTATTAATCATTATCCTCTTAGATGTGGGGTGTTTCCTTGCACTAGAGGAAACAGTACTCCGAGCTTGTTACGCAGGAGTGCAGAGAAGGCTTCTTATAACTCAAGACTAGCAGTCCTTTCTTCTTTGTAATGCCACTTGGATCTTTAGCAAGATCTGAGGCACCTGTTTAGAGCAGTTGTGTTTAATCTATTCATAAGCTAATTCTCAATAATTCACTCTGTAGTGGTGAAACTTCTAAGGGACTCCGTGCGCATTTTCTGGTGTTCCTTGTCTAAAATATTGACATGTTTCTGGCTGATTTAATAGAGCCTCTGCTTATGGTTATATGCTCCTTTGTATCTTTGATCCCTAAGTATGGAATTGTATGTGTGACTGTTTCAGATGGGTTGTTGAGGCATCAGTCTCTATGGCAGTCTGTAGATTGGATGAGGGGGTGAGCCTGGGCTGCTTGTTAGCCTGCTGTCTCAAGCTTTGGTATTCATTCTGCTTTTCTTCCTGGAAACTCACTGTGGAATACACAGAATGGAACCGTGCTTGTGTGTTAAGTGTGATGGGGACTTCCTATAAACTACTTTGCTGCGGTCAAACTAGTCAGTTTTTCAGTTTTGCATACTGCAATGGCTTCTAACCCCCAAGGTTCTGCAGGGAATTTCATTTGGACTGGGATGTAGGGAAATCAGTCCTTGCACTGGTGCATAGAAGGAAGAACTGGAAGTGTAAGTGCTAGAGTAGCACTGTTTGAAGGTCAGTAATTCATATGCCATGCTTATCTTTCCTGGCCCATGTTGGTAAAAATTGACATGTAGACCTTGCCTTCTAGACAGCCACTTTAGGAAGTAGGAAGGAATGCAGACATCTGTGAGAGTTCTACGTGTGTGTATGCACAGAAAGAATTGAGTAATGAAATAAAATTATATTGCTGAATATTTTAATTAGGAGTTGATTGTATTCTTGTCATGAGGAAAAAGGAGATTGAAGATGGTTTTGCAAGAGGATACTGTAAATCAAGTGTACAGATTTTCAGGATTAGTGTGTTTGAAACAGATTCTGCAGCTGTGTTCTGGAGGACAGGAGAAGATGTGAAGAATGGCTTTGGGTTATGAACCCATTCTTTCTGCTTATTTAAGTTTGTTTTTTTTTAATCAAGTGTGGATATATAGTTCTTGTCATGTTGTCCTCTTTTTTGTTAAATTTTTATCAAACAGGGATGTGTTTCTTCACATAGATAATATGGATTTGTTTGTTTTAACACCTGCACAGGATAACTAGCTTTCATCTGCGCGGTGGTAAGTGAGCAAGAGGAGGAACTTCAAGAGGCCTGACTTGGCACACTCCCAGCAAAATTGATTTCTTTACCTCACGATCTTGATAAACTACAAATTATTACAGTACTTTAGAGGAGATACTAATTTGTTCATCAAGTAATTGTAGGTTCATATAAAATTGGGTCTGTAAGATAGATATGGATGTCATACTGTGTTGCAACAATACTGTGCTACAACTGAAAAGTATAGCTTTAGGCAGATTTTTCTAGGGAAGTTTGTAAGAGTTTCAAACTGATTTGAAGATAACACACATAGTATTTATTTGTAAGTGCTATTCATCTTCTGTGATATTTTGCTTACAGCAATGCTCTGTTTCTTGCTTGAAGTAAATGATTCAGCTAGTTGTAGTCAAACATAAAAATGCCTGTGTGCATGCTTCTCAGTCGCACACAAATATGTTCCCAATGTAGCTGAATCATCCAGAAGCAATGCATAGCTCTTTCTTTGGATTTCTATTTGTCCTGCATTATCAGAACTAAAGTACATGTATCCCTAAAGCAATAATAGGTTGAGAAGTGTTTGCTTTACTCTCTGCTTTTCACAGTTGTTCTGAGTGTTCTTTGGTTTGTATTCCTATTTGTCAGCATTATCAGCCACTAAAATACATATACCCCTGAAGCAGAAATATGCCAAGAAGTGTCTGGTCTGCTGCATTTCACTTTCACCCTTGCTCTGTGTGTTCTGTACTCTGGAAATTTGTCTTGTTACAGGGCTGTAGCCGTCGATTCTCCAAGTCACAGTAAACTTTGCCCGTGCACGTATCAGGCGGGGTTGCCTGTTCTATGACCTGGAGCCCATTCTGTCTGCTTGCGTGCTGTAGAAGCAATTGTAGCTTGAACACTATTGCAAGAACAAATAAAAATATTTCATGCTGATACAAAGAGCTACAGACACAAAGCCCTAAACTTACCTTGCTGTAACATGAAGTTTTTTGTGTAATGCACAAGCCTGAATTACAGTCATGTTAAAATAAGTTAAATACATGCATATGGCTGTTTTACTTGGTCACTCACTTGAAATACTGCAGTGAGGGTGCTGAGGCATTGGAACAGAGTGCCCAGAGAAATTGTGAATCCACCCTGGAAGGGGCTTTGAGTAACTTGGTTTAGTGGAAGGCGTCCCTGCCCATCCTGTGGCAGGGCAGTTGGAACTAGATAATCTTCAAAGTCTTCTCCAACCCAAACTGTCCTGTGAACCTATGAATAAGAAAATGTCTGTTGTGTTGTTGAAAGACGACTTGCAAAATGAATCCCCAAGTGTCTGATGCAGTCTTTTGCTGAGTAAGTAAAAGACCAATCTCTAATTCTTGGATTTTTCACTTTCTGGCATTTGGATTATCAGGTGACTGTGGTGCCTTCTGCCTCCATTTTTCTTTCTGTAAGGTGGAACTGACGTTTGCATTTTCAAAAGTATTCTTGGACTTATTTAAAAACAAATTGTAATATTTTTTTCTATCAGTCATAACCTGTTCAACACTGCAGTTTCTGTTAATGGACCTTGTAGTGTGATTTTCAACTTCTCAGGTAATTTTCTCTATAGTCAGATCTCTTCTCTGTCCCTCCTTGGTGTGTTTGACATGTAGACAGGCAGTACTGTAGGTGATCCTTGTCAGAGAAGTCCGGTCTCATTACAGCCAGACATTCAGTCTTACTGAAGTGCAGGTAAATTATTTGTAACAAATGAATTAATTTCTATTTAATGATTTTTAAATTTCATTATTTAATAAACGACTTATTTAATAAATGATTTATTTGCGACTTGATTTTGTGACTGTACATAATTCTACTTAGCTGGAAATGCAAACTGTGCATTCATAGATACATACATACAAATTGGCACATACATGTCATTGGGAAAAAAAAGATTACCAAAAATCAGGCCACCTCTAAAAAGCGTTCTAAAATGTATCTCAGTGGAGTAATGTAGACTTAGCTTCCAGAATGTACTCTGACATGCTGTGTCACTGACTGTGCTTATTCTTCAGTTTCTCCCACAAGCCTGTTCTCTGCCTTACGAGCAAATGGCACAAGTGTCATTAAAGGACTGCCACTAAATGCTTTTGGTACGTCATTCCTAAGACTGAGTTTTCTAATATGGTGTATTGAACCCGGCTCAAAGGATCTGTACATATTAGCGATTAAAAAGTTCTTTAAACTAAGAAAGGACAACCGTGTAAACTCAGAATGAGCAGGTGAACATGAACTTGACAGTATTTGAAACATAGATCTCAAGATGATGAGCAAGTAGATATTTAAAGTGCTGAAAGCACATACTGCATTGGAAGCATAATCCCCGAGACGCTTTTCTAGCTGTTATATTATTGCAGTAGGTTACAGGTATTCGGGAGGAGGATTCTGTTATTAAAGAGGTTATCTTTGGTGACAGGAAGAGTAGCATTCTGCTAGAGTAGTGTCTTCTTCCCAACCTCATTGACAAAAGCCTGTCATCAACATGTGTGCTTTGCAATGGATAGTAAAATTTTATGGGGAAAATACTGTGGTTTTATTATTTTCTTACTGTATGCAAGTATAAATAATACTAACTGGGCAGGTAGGAGTGGAGTGGGTAGTGACTAATTCACAGATCTAGTCACCCATGAGTTATTTTGTGCTTCGTTGTAGGTTCCTAGTTCTTTATTAGAAGCTATCACAACTGGTTGCATTCCTACTCACAGTTACTTTATTAGTGCTCAGTTTAATGATTCTTCCCCAGTGGATAATTAATTCTGCTTTCTGATGTTGCTCTCCTGCAGTATTGTCAGCAGTCTCTACCTTTTGTTTTGGGAAATAAGAAGGACGAAGTAGGCCAAAAATGTTTTAAAATGTAAATAATGTAATTTTTACTTTTGAGGGAAAATTCAATTATATGTAGCTAGGTTTTACCATAATTGATGTTTCAATTAAATCTTGCTTTATGAAAATTTAATTAAAACACCAGGTAAATGTGATGTAGAGAAAATCAATATGGGAGATAGTAATTACTTGATAGAGTTTCTTTGGTAAGAGTCCTGTGAGGATTCAGACATCCTTCCCTGCTCTGGTCTAAGACTTTTCAGTTTTCCTCAAGTATGGAAATTTCTTCATAAATTTTTCTCTCTGAAAGTGGAGTAATGCTGTAATCACAGGGCTTGCAAAGTTTATTTTTCAGAGATATCCTGGATTTAGTTATTTTTCTCAGTGGTATCTTGTGCATGAATCTTTTCACTTAAAGCTTGAATTGTAAATGATGTCATGTCACTTTGAAGGAGAATGTGTCCTCATTTTTAACTATAAACTTTTCAGTTTTAAGGGTGGAATCCACTCCTAAGTGGGAACAAGTATGAAGGAGTTATTTACTACTCTGTAGTAGCTGCGCCTTAAGTACAAAAAAGCTGGGTGACTTAGAGGCTGGCAGACAGCAAACTGAAGCAGTGGAGTATTTCATTGCCCAGTTTGTTATCTGACAGCTTACACTAATTTATTGCAACTTGTGTAGTCCAAGTTCCAGCAAAAGCAGATTTTATCTTAGGGATACTTGCTGTATCAGTGTTAATTGATGTCGGACAGTCAGATATATTTTTTTAAATTGCAACTCCTAATTTTTCTTAAAATTTCTCATTTTACTATTCTCTCACCATATAGGGGCAACACAGCAGATTGACAGATAGGAGAATCAGTGCAGTGCCCTGAGTTGCAGAATGGCATTTCAGATGCCCATCTTTATTTCCTCTTAATCTTTAGGTTATCTGGAGTTATCAAAGTCTTGTATCTCCCAATGAGATTTACCAAGAACAATGCAGTCTTTGCCCAGCTTTCTCTGCAGGCTAACCTGGAGCTCTGCCTGAATCCTCCCCTGCTATTGTGCCTGGAGAATGAAAACAGGGCAGGGCAGGAAAGAGCTGCTCTGTGGGGGGACCTCAGGAGCTGTGCTCAGTACTCTGAGTAAGGACCTAACAAAGTGCAAAGTAAATGTTGAAGTAAAACAGCTGTTACCAGAATTACATCTGTTGTTTGGAAAATGACTGTCCATCACAATGCATCTAGGGATGTGCAAGTTGTCAAAAATTGAAAGTCATTTCCCAGAGAACTCTTTGGCAGTTCCTGACAAAATTTAGCAGTAATTTATTTCCACCTGCAGCATCTATCCATTCCTGGTTGGCTGAGGTGTCCTCACCTTTGTAGTTGATCTGTTCCTTTTTTCATTTTAGCACTTGACACTACTGTCTTACTTTTCCTCCCCCTCAAGTGCAGCAGCCTCATTCTTGTAGCTTCTTTTTGTCAGTATAAGCCGCTGGTGGATGTAAATACACATCGAAAGTGTTTAAAGTAACCTTGTATCCCTTGAAAGCTTGAATATTACACCATGAGTGCTGCAGTTGTGATAGTCTAGGAGAGCAGTCACAAGTCATTTCTAGGTGTAAACCTGTGCAACATGAAGAAATTCAGAACTGGCTTATCCCTCTGCTAAGGGCACTCTAATGTGAGATCCTTGTCCTAATAATTAAAACCTTCTCTGAGACTGCCACTTCTCTTGAGAGACCTTTACTTGGCATTCTTCCATAGGATGTTCTTCTATTACAGTTGCTTTGCACTGGCACTGAGCAGCTGTTATTGAATTGGTAGCAGGGAAACTCCAGATCATGAGAAGGACACATGGCAGCTAGATATTTAAGCTGAGCTGCTTCTCTTAAAGCAGAGAAGTATGCAGCACTGGTTGGCTTGACCCATGTGCACTGGGAAAGGCCTTACTCTCCCTAGCAAAATGTGCGTGCTGCAGAAGGTACATTGAGGAACAGGTAATGTACTGATTTCTACCACCCCCCACCCTCCAATACTGCAAATATTTTGCCATATGGTCAAAAGGATGTTTTATTATCTCTGCATGGATCACTTGTGTTTGTAGACACAAGCTTGGTTGTATACAAATCTGCTAGTACAGAAAGAAACTGAGCAATTGATGTGATTCCTGTATTTTCATTATAACTGTAGTTATACTTGCATTACTGTCATAAGTGCTGCTTGCATTATAAAGGCAGAATTGAAACTTAGTTTTAAAAATCAAGCCTTAGGCTGTAAAAGGCTTACAAGGCTTTTGTTTATTTTTTAGAGTAATAGTTATAAAACCATATAACTGGTACCTGTCTTCTACCAGTCATGCTGTTTTTTTGCACAAGTGGATAAATGTAGCAATTCCTATAAAAATATAGTTCTGTGTGTTGATGTTTGCAATGTATTTACTCATGGCAAGCACAAAATTACTGGGAATAGACATTAGATAGACAGTATTTTTTTGAATGGTTTTCTGGAATAGGGAATGATATCATTCAGTGTTACTTTTTCTCTACAATGTTTGTTTCTCTAAAACACTTAAGTTTGCAATGAGATTAGTCTTTCTAATTTTTATTTTTCTTTCAATTAATTGCAAGTGGTAAGTAAGAAAATATGTTCTTCTGTTCATCTTCATCTGAAGTTTCATATTTGGAGACAGGTGCTAGACTTTTAACCCGGTGAAACCTAAGGCAGTGTACAGAGAAGTTAACCAATTTCACTGTTTTGATAGCTGCACTTGTAGAGAGAGGCACTGTTAAAAACAATTTAGGTCTTAGTTGAAGAGTATAACTATAGCTTTCAGGTATAACCTGAAGGCATGCTTTCCGCTGAGTTGTAGTTCAGCTTCTAAAGCTTGTTCATGTTTATACAGATATCATTTCCCTTAAAATTCTTTTAAGTTGGGTAAAGCATCACTGTAGTAGAATTAGGGAAAATTGGTATATAAGGAAAAGTGTAAAGTTAGAAAGGAACATTCATTTTCTGTATAGCTTTCAAACCATTACTCTTGTCCTCTGCAAATAAAATCTACCCGCACAGAAAATGTGCTAATCCTTGAAGCATTCAGCAATTATTCTGGGGTTTTTGATGTGGGATTGGTTTTTTTCCAACCATGTAAAGATTGTATTTATAATACTGGCTTTCTGGCATATATGAATGGCTATGCATATGAGCCCTGACAAATCTTTCTGGGTCATTATAAAACCTGCTGGAAATTGCAGTTTGTGTGGCTAAGTCAGCAGAAAGAGCCAGACTGGCACCCCCAGCCTCAGCTGGGGGTGACCTGTCAAGTTAGTGGGCTCTTATTTTCTAGCACAATTCCATGCCAGCCACCAGATAAAAAGCCTCTAATGGCCAGTGGGGTAGCTGAGATGTGGATACTCATCCAGATCCCCTGCCTTGCTGGATGGAGAGTAGCCACTGGATGGGAAGTCAGTTCCTTATCTGTGGCTGGGGCTGCCTCAGGACCTGACCACCTTCAACTGCCAGTTCTTCCTAGGTGAGAGCAGCACATACAGTGCAGTCTGCTGGTGCTAAAGAATGTCTAAGAAAAGCACTGCTTATCTCAATTAGTATTTATTTAAACTGAAACCACTCTTGAAGCAGATCAAGGAGTGCTTGACTTACGTGTTTATACAAGCTGTCATAAAGAAAACTACTATGTTGTATTCATAATTTTCAAGTGAAAATAAAAAAAGCTCTTATTTTCTGAAGGGAGAAGTTTTTGCAATGTGGTAAAAATAAATGTGTCAAGTGGTATAAACATCTAGGCTGCCTTACTCTTTCACAATGGAGGGTCTGCATCTTACAATGCAGTTACAGATTTTTACAAATAATTTTTGGTCAAAATTAGTTCAGAAACAGAACAAATTGGAACTTTTTCCTAGTTGCTTTTGGCAGATTTTACTCACTTGATAAAATAGATAGGTATCATTATAGTGTTGCTATAATGATTCAAAAATTAATTTCTTCATGATTTATTGTATCTTTCTGAAATGAGATCTTACAGATATGAGCTCCAGGCACAGATTCCCATTATGGCATTCTCAGTGGGATACTGAGGAACGCAGGCAGCTGGGTGGGGTCTGGCTGGGAGCTTCACAGCTTGGATTAATAGGAACAGATGCTAGCCATAAAGAATGACTGAACATGGGTAACTAATTCCAGGTTGCTGGGAAGTATAAACTGACATCTGTGGTGCTAGGTGTGGTCATAGGCTTGGACAGTTGCAAAGAACTTCACATTCACAGGTTAATTAAATCCTACGCTCTCTTTCTGATTTTGTCACTCAAGATAAATTCCTCTTAACAATTATTTTGAATAATCTCAAAATAATTTTGAATAGGAAAAGTTATTTAAGAATAGTTTCTTCCAAAAATGAGCTGTTTCATAGACAGTGCTAAAGTTGAGTTGAACAGGACCCCACAGATGAAGTGGTTCTCACATTTAGAATCATAGAATATCCTCAGTATTTTTGAAATTACTGCCTGTTTGATATTAAAGATTACTACATTCTTTTTGTAACTCCTAAACTGTTTTCTTTTAATAAACTGAATAAACTAAGCTTTATTTTAATAAACTTTCACACTGTAGCCTGTAGGTGGTTCTTGTCTGTTTTCCTTCAAGTGTCCTGGCTCACTTTTTTCCATTTCACAACTCCCAGTTTCCATATTAAAAATATTCTTTGATTTAAAGAATTTCAGTGTAGGAGAATCAGTACTGTGATAAATAGTTCCTCCTTGATTATGCCTTGTTGAATATTCATATGTCTTTACTAGGCTGTTCTTCTGAGTGTCCTAGAGTGACTTTGTGATGCTTGTATCCCCAGTCATCTGTTCTGTTTGTGTTGGATATTGTGTTCTGTACCTCTAAGACTGGT
>VYXD01010892.1:294944-453424 GCA_013397195.1 Hylia prasina
CTCAGAACAAGAGGTTTTATTGTTTCATATTATTCATTTTTTGTGCTTGTGGACACTTTGTTAAATAAATAGTTTTTAGAGATTTTCTCCTGGACCAGTTGAGGGAGGGGCCGTTTGGGTTTGCTTCCCAGAGGGGACCCTATTTGGAGGTTTTCTCCCAAATTTGCCCTAAACCAGGACACTGAGATACTGTCCTGGAGATGCCAGAGAAAGGCCTTAACACTTTAATTACTGAGGAATTGTATTCTGTGTTGCCATGTTGATTTTGTTATGAGCTGGATTTACTTCTGCATCTTTTGAACAAGGGAGAGCTTGAAACTTGAAATTACTCTTGTGGAAGGCTAATGCTATCTTCTTGGGGCATTGTACTTATTATACCACAGTTGTGGTTGTTTCTACAGGATGCAATTTGAGGTTTTCTTAAGGGAAGAAGGATTTTGTGGTTTTGATCCATGCTGATAACACACAACAGTCAAAAAGCCTTCTTGTGGTCACCAGAAAGAATTATTTATCCAGGCTCATTAAGATATGATTGTTCTTTAAATTCGAGACAATATTAACTAGTGAGCTGCTTCATTTGGGTTTCTTCAGATTGCTCTGGTCCTTGACTCCTTCACAGTTGGATGCCACATAGTATAACACAGGGTTTTGTTTGTAATTACGGTGTTGGTCAGATGGATTTGGGCTGGGGGCTAGTTAGGGACATAAAGGCCTGAAATTACTTAAGTCTATTAGATGTTCAAGAGTACAGTTTAGTTATGATGAACCAGCTCTCTACAATTAGGTAAATTAGTGTTAAAATACCAGACTTAAATGAAGGCTGCTGATATTGGACCCCAGTTCTAGAAGAGATGCACCTAAGTCTGTCCATTACTGTGATCTATATTCTCATGTGGTTTTACTGCTGCTGGTTTGTCCCTCTGCTCTTCTGCATTTCTGTAGCCAAGCACAGTTGTGCCACAGCTAAGAAATTGACTTCTACTAATCTGACGTAGAGGAGGTACTAAAAGGGAAGTGTGCTGCCAATCATCCTTGAAATAACTTTCAGTAACCAGCTATAAAACTGCTGATAATGCCTTTACTAGGTATGTGTACTAGGTGGGAAGCTTAGATATTAGAGGGGTCTTGAACTTTCACTGATATTCACACTCAAATACAAGCTGTGCAATGAATATTTTAGCTTTATCTGCTAGGGAAATTAGTGTACTAGAACAGCATTCAAATGCACTGCTTTCTCAAGTATTTCCTATTAGCATGTTTAATAAGGCACTCTGTTATCCCCTTAGGTTGACTGTCATTACTGAAAGCTGAAGTGTTAACTGTAACAACACCAAAGGACTCTATGAGACTATGAAAAGGCTTAACTTCTGATTAGGTTTAGCAATATAATTGTAATATGTTGTGGAGCTGTCTGTAGAATAGGAGGTGGCTGATTGTTGACGGCTCCTGTATGTGTGTTTGTGAAAGCTAATGGTCTTAAAAATAAGTATCCTTTGCAGTTGGAATGGATCCCTTTTGTCAGTGAGGGATTTCCTCACAAACTATTTAAATCGATTCTTTGGTGATAAAGACTACATAATTATTGTAGAACTTTTCAGTTCTTTCAGGAGCTTAAGCAGCATGTTGCCCCTGTCCTCCTGAATTTTGCTAGTCAGATGTGAGCAGTGTTCTAAAATTATCAGTTGGCAAGAAAGCTGGTTTTGTCAGAGTAAAGCAAAAACCTTAAAGTATAATTTTGTGGGAACACAACTGAAAGAAAATACTTGATTAAAGTCTCTTTGTCTATATAATGTGACATACTTCTGGGGTCAATCATATCTCCAAGCCATTAAAATTAGATTGCATGTCCAGTATCCAAGACGTAGGAAGTTTACCAGATTTCCTTCAAAGTTGCTATGAGAAAATATTAGCTCAGCTGTAGGTTGGCAAGTTTCCCATTATGACCTTAGGAATTTGCTGTTTACTTATATTCCCCTCACACCCCCACAAAAAGCTCACCTTGACTTTGTATTCAAATTTTCTTGTAGCATAGCAACCTCTGCTAATATTTAATTCCTGATTCTCTTTGCCTTAAACTTGCTTCTTCATCAGGCTACCTCCATTAATCCTCTGTGGAATCACTTGCTGTTTGGAGTCATTAACATTAACACAAACCATTACAAGATGCCTCTTAATTAAGTGATTTTTAAGTTGGTAGCATTTAAGTTTAACATTTTAATGAAAATTTGGTCTTCCAAGATATGTGAAATATTTTACCTTGGTTAAGTACCTCAGTGCAGCTTTATATGTTAGTGAAGGATGTTCTGAAAGGAAACTTTTTAGTTTCTGCCTGTTCATTTGGAGCTCCTAGCAACACAAATTTTTGTAATAAGCTATGTATGTTCTTTGTTTTTAGTAGAGATTAATTGCTGAGTTGCTGTATTCTGAAATAGGATCAGAGATTTCTTTGTGCTTTTAAAATGATTATTTCACATTTTAATTTTAGTTTCCATCTGGACAGTCTGGAGTCCCATGGTTCAGGTTACTCCATTGTCATAACTAGTCCTGCCTGGACTAGTTGGTGCAGTCTTCTGATGTGACTGTGAACTGTTTGAAGGACATAAGTGGTACAACTCCCTTTAGAGGCAGGTGGATATCCTTCTAGCTGGTTGTATTCCCTGGTTTGCTTGGTTTTCATGCAAAGGTTCAGCATAAGCTGAACAGGAGGGACAGAACCATGATACAAAGAGACATCAGTTCCTGGATGTGCCTCTAGCACTTCTAGTTAACCATCAGTCCTCTTTGTTACTAAGCGTGAAAGACTAACTGAGTTGCAGTAACAACAAAAGCTTGTCAGAAACCCTTCCCTGTGTTTTTGCTGCTTCTGATATTGGTTATTGGCTGTTGCCACTGAAAAGACTGAGACTTATGTTCCTTCTACCTTAGAGCTCTTTTATTGTGCGAGGAGTAAAAGTGCATCTCATTCAATATCCTGTCTCCAGCTTTTGTTGCTCATCTGTTGTTTTTATGACGCACCTTCCCTCTTATTGGCAGGAGACAGGAGCTGTGGTGGAAATCCTGATCTGGACAGGGTACATTTATATGTCTGATCTTGCAAAAAGAAGTCTTTAAAAATATTCCATCTCCTTAACATTAATGCTCAAATGCATTTTATGAGCAATATAACCTAGATTCCTTTTTTAGTCCTTGTGTTTTCTACCGTAATCTCATTTCTTAAAGTATACTTAAAATTCTAATTATCATAGGAGCTCTCCTTCATTGACCCTTTTATTTCTATTGTCAGTAGGTTTGTTGACTTAATTTCTGAACTCTTTAATGAATTCTTTATGATGCTTACATGTTCATACTGGAAATACCTTTCTGGATGATAAAGTGATTCTAAGATGTCTTTTCACACCTCTGATCTATTGATTGTCTTAAAATTGAGCTGTGTACAGACTTGTCTCTGCTTTCTACTGGTAAGTCTGCAGATTATTGTAGGAGCCCTAGTAATTAGTCTCCTAAGTGATTTTAGGATGATTTCTGCCCATTGTGTCATCTGATGATTCCTATATAATAATTAGATGTGTCTTCTGGTCAAAATTTAAGGAACCCTCTCTTATGTTTTTTTTTCTAAGCTTTATCCTTTAATGAGGACAGAAAATTCGTGTCTTGGTTACTCAAGTGGATAAAGACTGGACTGCCCTGCTCTCTTTTCTCATATTTTGTAGCTGTGGTACACAATGTAGAGCTTCAGCCTTCTCTGACAGATTTCCAGTTAATTGTTTTCATTTTCTTTTTCCCATGTCTTGTCACTTATCAGCTCTATTAGTTAGGTAGTAATATACTTGCCTGCAGCAAGAATCTTTTATTTGGTGTGAGCAGTTTAACAGTGAGAGCATATTAGAAAATGTCATCTAAGTGTAAATGAAAGCATCTCATATGAAGGATTAAGGAAAGATTCTGTTGCAGCTATATTTTTTTTGCTAGGAAAGCTGTTCTTTGTTTTCAAATTTCTTTAATATCTGGCTATTAAAGTAATTACATAAAAAATACTGGTTATGTATTTTAGAGATTTTTATACTTGACTACTACTTAATGCCTTGCTTCCGACTATGGCTTTTCAAGAGAACTTATTCTCCTCTGTTCTAGTGTGTCTTATGTGGAAAGTAGAGGAGGTAAGTCTGGAGAACATCAATGCATTCAAAGGCAACTAAAAGCAAATGAGTAATGTAAATAACACTTAAGAATCTAAAACATTATTTCTTTAAAGTCATATGATTTTCTTCTCTTATTTTGATCAGTTTCAGAATAGCCATTTTTTCACTCTTGGTGCTTTTTTTCAAGAAGAACTTCGCTTTTGTGTATGAATGCTTGCTGCATGATAAACTGCGAAGGCTTTCCTAATTGCCTCCTCCTGTTCCCTGAAATCTCCTGCTGCCCTCTTTCTGGCTCAGAGTAGAAAAGCATATATTTTGATATTGAAATGATAACTGAAAATATATAATAAATGTGTCTTCTAAATTGAGATTTTTCCTTGAATGTTTTGAAACCTGTGGGTTTTGGGACACACATAGAGGAAACAAGGTCTGAATAGAAATCCAGAAAGGCTGTTTTAGACAGCAACATTGGGAACACATTTCTCAGGGCAAGAAAGCTGGCATGGAAGTTGCAGAATTATGGAGTCATTTTGTTTGGAGATCCACACGTTGAGATGGTCAAGGCCTGAGTGAGCATGGTTCTGGGCAGCCTGTACCACCTGCCCCTGCTTGAACAGTGGTTAGACCAGGTGATCTTCAAATGTCTCTGGCCATCTAAGCAATTCTGTGTGATTTAGAACTGATGCTCTAAATCCTTAGGTTTCCCTGAGAAATCTTGTGCTATTTATTGCAGGTTTGATAATAAATAATTTCAACTATTGTATTAATACCAGCTGAATGAATAGCTGGTATAACTGGCTAGCTTGTGACAGGATTGTTGGGATGTGCAAGCTTCCTTTTCTCTGTTTATTCCTGAAGTCATCAACTTGTGAGAAGAATGCAGCAGAAACAATCTGTTGTTATGATGCCTCTTGTTTAAGACTTTTTACAAACACATGTAAACTTTCATACCACCCCTATGTTATGCAACAGGTTTTAGTTTCACCTGTAAGGGGCAAGTGTCATAGCCGTGGCTACCAGTGGTTCTGGCAGTGTCTCAGGGCTGATGGTGATCTCTCTGAACATCAGTGAGAGCTTCTGGTGTGGTTCTGCTTTTTGGATGCCTGAGAAGTATTTTTGGCTGGCATGCTTTGAACAAGATTCCTCTGCAGGTCCTGTGTAGAATCAGTCTTCATTAACAATTGAAAGGGGATAAAAGGTAGCTTTTTTACAAAGCATATGTTGGTTTTGGTTGTGCACATCTTTCTAACTGCTTTCTTGTAAAAACCACAGATGTTACCATCTTTACTTCTCAAATTAGCTTCAGTACATAATTATGTATGTCAAAGGTACATCTTAACATACAGTCCCAAGGAGCCTGTGGGAAGATGGCCACAGCGCAGTGGGGGAACAAGCATGGGCATTAGGGGTGACATGCCCAAGGCAGAGGTGTGGCTGAGGGAGCAGGAAGGCCCAGCCTCATTAGGCCAGGGCTGCCACAGCTGTAGGGACCTGCCCCTCTGCTCCAGTGGCAGCCGCTGGCTCATTTAGGTCCTTGGTGACTTTTGTTTGCAGCAGGTGGACACACTCCTGTGCTTTCCCAAAAAGGACTTTTCTGTAATACGTGTGCATTCTCGATCACTTTAATCATCATTATTTCAAATACTGACATGAAATATGGGAGAGAAACAACCCTAATGGAGGGCTGGGTTTGAAAATTCACTTCTCTGTCAACTACACAAAGGACTCTTTGAATGCTTCTTTCCATGGTGAATTCTGGTTGGCTTTGAAAATTGGTTGAATAAATCTTTAATGCTCTTTTTTTTTCCCCTGATATTTTTATTTGGGTTTTTTATTCTGTGCCAGTTGCTCAGTTGATAAGAGAAGGGGGCATTGGCGTGTCCTGGGAGCTCTCCTGGGAACTGGGTTATCATGCTGAGAGGCTGCTGTGAGTGTTTACCTATCACAACAAAGCATATTCTCATGCCATTTTATTATTAAACAGTCTGTATTCCTCGCTCAAGCTCTCGGAGGCTCCCAGCAGTCCTGTCAGGCTACCCTTGTTGCTAAAGATGATTTTATGCTCTTAGTTTGGTGAGTCAGCCAGGCAGTAGGGCACTAGCTGAAGCCTCTGCCATCCCATGATGAAGCCCTTCTGCTGTGACACAAGCCAGGAACCATAGCTGTGCTTCAGGAGCTTGTGCATGCTTTTAGGTGACCCCATTTCTTGCTGGGGCTGTGGCACTGGCCCATGCTGGTGTGGGGCTGTCTGTGTGGAGCTGGTGGAACTGCCCCAGGCTGGAAGATGTGTTGTGTCTGGTAGTCCCTGGCTGTGCTAACTGTGCTCAAGTTGTATCTCAATGACTTCAGTGACAATATGTTTTTGGGGGGCTGCTGCCAATGTACTTTCAGTTCCAATCCCCCTGCATGGGCTGGTAGGCTGCTCTCTAGATCACATTGCTCAGGGCCCAGCGAACCTGTACTTGAAATAGCACATGGAATATTTTTAAACCAAGTCAAGAAGCAATTTGTTCTATAACAGTAATGAAATTACACAATAATAATGATGATGATAATAGTGCTTGGCCTTGTTTTTGTTTTTGGCTGTGGAAACCATGCTTAAGTTCTTTTTAAACAGAATTTTGTGAGCATCTGATGACTTCAGTTAGTCACTTTGGCTTACGTGTGCTTTCTTGGATCACAGCATCTCTTTCTTTCAAAACTGTAGTTTTATCTATCCTTTATTTAATTTCAGTGTACATGCAATGTGAATTGAAGGAAGTTATTCTTTGTATCATTGCATCAAACCTTGAAATTCCAATACAGCTGCTAGCAACCATTTGCTTTGGGTATGCTTCTAGAGTTTGTTAGTTGCATTTTCATTGTTTTCATCTTTTGAAAGTGAGAAATCAAATTTGTCCAGCTTATTCCATTTAAATGTGTGCAGATTTTGCCTTGAATAGAGTTAATTTTGTAAATGTGAAGCCCTAGGTTTAAATCCAATATATAGCCTGTACTGGCTGCTATGAAGAATAGTAACTCTACCATAACTGAAACCAGCACATTCTCCACCCTTATTCCATCTAGGTGCAGTGCATTCTTATTACCCATAAACCCCCTTCCCATTCTTTGATATAATATACAGATATAATTTCCACAGTCTATGGGCCACCCCTGTGAAATGTCTGTAAAGTGTCCATAAATGTCCACTGAGTTCCTTTAGTCCATGACTTTGGGCTCCCTCTGTTAGGGTGGTCACTCAGGGCAGGAGAGGTGGTGTCACCCAGAATTTTCTTAGCCTTCTGATGTTTCATATTGGAGTCAGAGTTTCTCACTTTCCCATGCCTTTTAACATAAACAAAGAATTGTTTTTTGTAAATATAGCCAGTATTTGCATTCCTTCAAATGAGAAGAGAATGTGATTAATAGTCTGATTGACCAATGTAGTTGAGGTAAAAATTTCACCTTCCAATCCATTGTCACCTTGATAAAAGTATATATTTAGAAATTAATAAACAAAAGCTTCTTTTTCGGCTCAGCGCTGCATCTCAAAAGATTCCAAGTCTCTGTGTAATCATTTCGTGTCCGACTGCANAGGGTGGTCACTCAGGGCAGGAGAGGTGGTGTTTTCTGGGTGGAGTTACTGGGCACCAAAGCCAGCTCAGTTCAGGTCACCACTTGTCATGCCCAGCCTTGGTCAGCAACTCCGCCCCGTGTAGCTGCTTGTTCACTCCCTCCTGGTAGGGTGAGGGAGGGAGCTGGAAGGGTGAAAGTGGGAAAACTCGTGGGTTGACATAAAGACAGTTTAGGAGGTATGGCAAAAGCCACAAACATGAGCTAAGCAAAACAATGAATTCATTCACCACTTCCCAAGGGCAAGGAGGTCTTGAGCCATTTGCAGGAGAGCAGGGCTTCATCATGTGTTACAGCTGTTGGGGAAGACAGACTCCACAACTCTGAATGTCCCCCCTTTCCTCTTTTCCCCCTAGGTCTATATGTTGAGCAGAATGCCATGTAGTCTGAAATATCCCTTGGATCTTGTTGGGGTCAACTCTTGTCCCCTCACAACTACTTGTGTGCCCCCAGCCTCGCGGGTGGGGTGAGAGGCAGAACAGGCCTTGACTCTGTGTAAGGAATAAAGAAAGCATCCCTGAATAGTTCCAGTACAAATATAAAACATAGCCCTATACTAGCTACTCTGAAGAAAATGAACTCTGTCTCAGCCAAACCCAAAATAGTATTTTATGATGAAAAAGCGATGTACTGTCTCTTTTGATTTTATAACTGTAACTGAATTTATTCTTGTAGGTGTAGCATCGATGACTGTGCCAGTGTACATCGCAGAAGTGGCTCCACCACACTTACGAGGCAGATTAGTCACCATTAACACTCTCTTCATCACTGGAGGGCAGTTTTTTGCAAGTGTTGTCGATGGAATCTTCAGCTACCTCGCCAAGGATGGATGGAGGTTTGTGAGCTTTCCTTGCTAAAAGCAAGCTGCCACAGTCCTGATTTGGTTGACAGCTATTACAGTTCTTACTGGTAAAACAGAATTGACACAGAAAGTGGTAAAACTGTATACTACAATGGAACTTCAGTAAATAAATCTTGCCAAAATAGATCCACGCTGCTTTTGCTTAAGCTTAGTTTTCACAGTATGCGCAGGTTTTATGACTTTACTAAACTTTAAAGTGGGAGAGTAATAAATATGCATCACAAGTGTGAATGATTGTCATGATGTTTATGAAGGTAGCTTGCCTTTTGCATTTAGAATAATCACATGCTGATTTTTCAAAAGGCAAATTTCCAGTAAGTAATATGCTGTATGTGCAAGAGAGAGGTGAAGTTTGAATATTCTTAATCTGAGCAGTGGTAAGCAATCAGAATTGAAGAATATTATAGCATAAATTTATAGTTAAAAGCTTATGTTATAAAAGAATAAAAATCTAATTTCTGTGCAGCACAAACCCAGTTCCCTCAGCCCCTTCTATGTCACATGCTCCAGTTGTGCAACCCATCTTAGTGATCCATTGTTATTCTTGGTTTGCAGCTTTCTCTTATATTTGTAGTCTTGGTCTTCCAAGTGCAGCACGGTGTGTTGAGTAGTGAAGAGCAATTGTTTCTGCAGCCTGCTGGCATGTGTTGGGTGACTTCTGCAGTAATGCTGTTTTATGTATGTGCCAAGTACTGCTCTGCTGGATTGAGTGGAGTGAAGTCAAACTTTCTATGAAGTAACAGGCTAGCACCTCAGTGATGAGGTGTCCAAGTATTTCAGCTGCAATGCTGGAGCTGTTAATTGAGGATGGTGTACTGTCCTCAGATAGTTTATTTCAACCTAAGGCTGTGCACGGAAGAGTACAGATGGTCTGTCACCTAAAGGACAGAAATCACAAATGTTTACTCCTGAGTCATTACATATAAAAAGGAACATTACAGCAATTTTTTGTATCTCTTACTGACTGAATGGCTAAGCACTGGAGTGCTGCAACAAACAATAAAGAAGTTTAATTTTTCTTGGCTCTGCTTGTTCTTGGAAATGCTGGATGTTAAATTAAAATAAACCAAAGAAAACAAATACTTAACGTGACCCTTATGTCAGGGTAGCTTTATAAACCTTGCTAACACCATCTTAATTGTATTGCAGCAGTATGTTAGAGAAGGAGAAATGTTACAGTAGATTTACTAAATTTCATGCTAGATTTTTTCAGGTCTGCTAGACATCTGGCTTCAAATGCAAAGTCTTGTAATCTGTATAGGAAAGAACTATATTAGATTTCTTAAAGCTGGCTCACTGCATGAAATGTCTAAAATTGCCTGCTTTTACTCTAAATTGATTATATCAAAATGGCTTGTTCTGAAAATGACACCAAGTCTAGAACTTGCAATGGAAGTTCTCTCTCAACTAAACATTTTCTTTCTGGCCTGCTCCTTTTACTCAACTTTTACCAGAATTTTGCAGATTGGAAACTAACTTTAGTGAGGAAGCACCATCTGTACATTTCTTTCTTGTCTTGCCTGTGATAAACAATCCAATAGAGTCCAACTGGTATGAATCAAGCTTTCAGGAGCCTTGATTGATTCTGCCTTCTAAGATGATTGCAGGCACCCAACTGCTTAGTTCTGGAGGCTCTGCTGCATTTAAGTGACTGAAGAGCTTTGGACGAGCAGAAATTTAAGTAATAGGAGTCTGAAGGACTAAATCTGTGTACTTAGATCTATTAAAACATACTTTTGCATGCACTTTGACAGGATACAGCAATTGTTTTTAATCTCTGTGAGTTTGCTTTACTCTTCATTTGAAATAGAAAAGGCTTTCTAAATATCACTTCAATAAAGATATTGAATCTACAATTTTGTGAGCTTCAGTGGTCTACGTGGTTTGTATACAGCTACCAAAATGTTTGTGGAGAAGGAAAAGCGTAGGAATAAATGAGGCCATTAATGAATGAGAGCATTAGTGAATGAGGAATGAGAACATCAGTGAATTAGTGACACTGTTAGATACGTTGACTGAACACTACTCAGCTAATAAGCCTTGCACAGACTTTGTGGTTTGAATTTATTTTCTTTCTTATGCTTTTCTTTTTTAACTAATGGTGAGCTATAGAATTTTTAAAGTGTTACCAAAAAAAAAAAGAGAGCTGCTCACTGAGCTCTTTCTAGACCAAGTTTTGCTTTTATGACCTTTGGAAATTTTGGCTGGTTGTAAGAAGGCTTGAGAGCTCAACTGTGCATGGGAAGACTGGTCTGCATGTACATTGTCCTGACATGGCCATCCTCTTTGCATTGCATTTTGGGTATTCTTTTTACCATTCTCCGGTTTTCTGCCTGTTGTACTGCCCATGTTTTTCTTTGTTAAATCCACAAATGCCACAAATTTATTTATATCCACAAATAAAAAAAGTATTTTTCCATTTTTACTCAAAATGCATGTGGACTTGACAAATACATGTGGTTCATTGCCCTAACATAAGGTTTTCAATAATGTTTTTTCTCTCCTTCCTACTCAATTAGCAGTCTCAGGCATGCTTTATAAAAAGATCCAGGTGAGAAGCTGCAGAATCACCTGTGAAAGCATTCATCCTGGGTGTGGAGAGGGGAGCTAGAGGAGAGATTAGCAAATCTCCTTATTCTCCTGACTGATGTCAAGGTGTGAAATTGTTTATGAGTACAGGCTACCTCAAAATTCAGAGGGACTGGTTTCTGGAGGTGTTTTAATGATCATATCCACTGATGTGAAACCCGTGATAACTGCAGTAATGTACAGGTGACACCAGCACTTTTAAAAGTCATTAATGAAAGTGAAAAGAATCTGGGTGAAGTGTAAATGGGAAAAGGTCTGATTGAAAAAGCAGAACAAAATTATACATTGTTCTGCATTTTTTTTTATCCTTTTATTGTTTTATTGAAGAAATATAAAAATGTGATGTATATAGACCAGAGCCATCCATGAAAATTGGTGCTTGTCTTCCACAGCCTTTCCCCCCACTTTGGATGGAGCAAATAACCCTCTTTGGGTGTGGTGACAGTGTCAGTGCTGATCCTTGGGAGCATAACTCTTTTAGCAGTGGTATTTCTCTGTTGAGTAGAGAGCTGGCCTTAATGCTGTAAATAGTAACCCTTGGGCATCTAAAATACAGTTTTGATTTAAAACCCAACAGTGCATCTAACTGAAGATTTAAAAGCAGATTCTCTGAAGGATCTGGTGTAAGTTGCTGTGCTGGTGAAATGAACTTTTTTCAGTGTTTCTGCTTACAGTCAGAAATTTTCAAAATTAAAACTGGCAAATGTGTCTGTGTGTATGTACTACTGATGAAATTATGCATTTTTCTCCAGCTGTTTTTTTGTTTGTTGGTTTGGTTTTTTGTCTGGTTGGTTTTGGTTTTTGTTTAATTTTGATTTGTTTGTTTGTAATATATCAGTGAAACAATTGGCAGGATTTCAATCTCATTTTCGTCACCAACAGTACCTGGTTTTCTCCATGCATTTGCTTTCTCTTTCTGTTGATTATTGTCACTGTGTTTTATTTAGTCTAACTTAGTGTCCTCAGGACCCACCTGTCAAGCCTGTCAGGACTAGAGTCTGTGGTGGCAGAATAGTCAACATGTCTCTGAGATTTCCTGGAAATGAAGGAAAGGGTCATGTCTTCTAAAATACTTGCAGAATATGATTCTTGCCCCCTTAACTTATACTGAGAAAGAATACAAGGAGTGGGAGATTTCATCTGTAAATACAGTTGGAGCAGCTGTAACTGAATCTTCTCATAGTGTGTTTTTTTAGGCAAATAGTAGATATTTATCTCTTTTCTTATTTATTTCCAGGTACATGCTGGGCCTGTCAGCTGTACCAGCAGTTATACAGTTTCTTGGGTTCCTGTTTCTTCCTGAAAGTCCCCGCTGGCTCATTCAGAAAGGCCAGACTCAGAGAGCACGGAGAATTCTATCTCAAATGCGTGGCAACCAGGCAATTGATGAGGAGTACGACAGTATCAAAAACAACATTGAAGAAGAGGAAAAAGAAGTTGGAGCAGGTATGCTGAATACTTGTTGGCCACTCTGTCAATAAGGAGATAAAAATCAGAAGAAATGTTGACATTGATGCTTTGCTTTATCTTGTCTGTTTCGTTCTTTGAAGTATTTAATATACTGGTAGCTTCAAAAATGAAGATATTTGTACGATCCTGCACTTTCAAATTAGGTTCTGATTTCTTATGTGAGAGAAGAGTAAAGCTGTGTAGGGTTTTAAGTTCATACCACCTACGCTTACGTGAGAATTGATTTCAAAAAATTGACCAGTTTAAGAATGCACATCTCCAAGAGTTGAAATAAACAAAATAAAGTTTGGTTTCTTTCATCAGTGGAAAAAGCCAAACAGACACGAGAGAGGTCAGAAGGCATTGTATATGCCTCAGTTATCCAGAGGCCCTTTCCCAGCAAACTGCATTCTAGACAAGAAGCCTTTGGAAAGATGTACAAAACGAGGCCTGTAATACAGATTCTTTTTCTGTAAAAGCAACTTCTGAAAGTCCTTTTGATCTGTCCTCAAGAGAATAAGGCACCTAAATAAAAGCCCTTTTTCACTCTTTTGAATCTTTATGCCACATTTGCTCAAAACTTTGTGTTCATGTGTATACTTAGAAAACAAGATTACCATTTGATTGACTTTCTGCTGGAAGTGTTTACCCGGGAATGTCAACTAAGGCTCTTAAGTAACAGTTGTCCTTGATAGGAAAATACTGTAACTTCTCAGAGCTGGTGAAAAGAAAAATGGATGTTTATATCTGTGTAAGCTGAGATTCAGCATCTGATAATACCTATTCTCACTGCCTTATTGATTTTGATCTTGAACCTTAAAATAAATATGTCTGGAAAAATTTATTTGACAGTTGAAGGATTTTCAAAATATGCATCATCAGTGTGAAGCAGGGCTGCTTTTTTTTCCTCACATTATGTTTTTGAGGCTTTGGATACCTTTTTTTCTCAGTTCTTTGGGGTTGGGAAATGAAGTTCATTAAAGCTAATTTGTTAAAAAGATGAAGTGGGTATTCATAGAACAGCTTGGGCTTAAGAGTCCTGTGCTTAGGGTCTTCATTCTAATTAGGGATTGGGCTATTCACTTCTGTTCTGGAAAACCACTTAATGTCTGGTACTGAAGTTTAACACTTTGTAGAAATGAAAGGAGCAGGCATTTGTCTACTCAGTCCCTTGTTTTCCATCACTGGCTGTAGGGTATGACCTTGCTTGTCTTCTTAAATCTGTTGTCATGATGCTTTTGGACAATTGTGAATCAAATGTGGTGGTGTAGGTGCAGTAGGACTGACTCCATTGTTAAATAAGTCCTTTATATGTTTGTAACTTGGACTGGGAGACTAATTGTGTCAACAGTCGAGATTGTTGTCAGGGATATGCAGGTCTCTTGGTTTCCCCCACACACTTCCCCAAAAACATAATGTGTTCCTGGAGTTTAGTTCAATCAATCACATTCCTAGGAGAAAGCTTGCTTACAGACAATCAGTATTTTGCTCTCAGGTAATCTACAGCTTCCAAGGGCATTATAAAAATGAGGGTAGTTACAAGTATATACTTCCCCATTTGTTATAAATGCTTAGCAGACAGGCATTGGACAGCTGTGGTCACTTTTGATTTCAATTATAGTTCATCTCATTTAACTCAAGATCTTCATTGTTATAAAGAGGTATGTTGTATGTCAGCATTAAGACATACATTGCTTTTGTTCCTTTCTGTGACTTAAAAGTGGTATTTACAGGTGGTGTGAAATTGTAATTGCTTTCATTTCTTGAGGAGTTGTCTGGATCCCCGGTATTGATTTTGCTTGCGTAGTGCAAAAGCAACTTTCTGCTCGTGGTTTCATTGGCAGGTTTTTCTAAATGTGTGCATCTGCAAAGATTTTAGTTTTGTTTTCCTATGGGTGTATTAGTTGTGGGGGTGTTTTTTGTTTGGGGTTTTTTAATCTATATTAATGTAAAACATTTTAAATTAATTTCTCCTATTTGTGGCAGACGGTGTTTTAAAATGCTAATTAATAGCAATGGCAGATGACTGTAATTCCTATCAGACATTTTGAACGTCATTCCAGTTTCACAAAAAACTTTATTAAACCTGAACTGACAGTGTGTGTACATGCCGTTCAAAGAAAGATGACTTTGCAGATTGAAATTCATCTGTCTTAATTTTAGGTAATAGTTCCTTTTCCTTTCCTGTCTTTTTCTTTCTTGACAAAGGGCAGATGTTCTTTTTCATTGACTGATACACAAGCATCTTTGCCTGCTCCTTGGGGCATCACTTTCTAAGTGAAGCTAAGGCTGTGTTTGACTCCATCTCTGCAAGGGAGTAACACAAAGTTGCCATAACGCATTCTCCAGTCCCACACCAAAGAACTATAATGCCTTTTGTAACTGTATCATCAACTGTTCTCATCGTGAAGGAGTGAATCATAGGGAAATTTCATCTGTATTGTTTAAGTTACTTTAAAGTTTGGTTTAAATGTGTGTCATAAAACTAGAGAATTTAACTGCATTTTTCATATGGTCATCAAGCAGCTTCTGTCTTCAAAATGACAAAAATGCCTTCAGCAACAAACTTCAGCTTCAGAAATCTTCTATACAGTTATGGGATACCTGTTCAGTGAATGAGTCACATTTCTGTATCCTTTCCAGTACATTCAGTCAAATCAGTGCTGCTGATACTGCTAAGCAGCTTATATTTTAGCATTTTGAGATTGGCATCAGGAAAATAATGTATCTTTCTGACAAATACTTCCCTCATGACTGGTTATGCAAATAGCATTTTTTTTCTGGCAGTCATCTATACTGCTTTTGCATGCTGTTATGTACCTGCAGTGTGACTTCTGGTGCTGTAACCTTGCATTTTGAGAAGTAGAGGGGAGGGCATTGTATTCTGCAGTAATATTGCAAGACAAGTCAAATCTTGGTCATCATCTAATCATCATCTGTTAGCATCACTTCTCAGATACTGTAGTGCAAAAACACGCTGTTGACAGGCAAATTGGAATGAGGAAGATTTTAGCAAAAAGAGTGTTCCCCAAGAGCTGAGCAAAGAGTAGTTTGTAGGTGCAGAATGGCCTGTCCCCTCAAACATGCTGTGGATCTCACAGATTCCCCAGTGCTTGGCTTAGGTTCTGAAGCCTCATGGAGGGAAAAGGGAGAAGATGATCAGAAGGGGTTTGCAGTTGAGAGAAAGATCAAAGACATTGCTGGGAGAGCATTCTGGCACAACGCTTCCCAGCAAAGCAAATCTGACTCCAACTGCTGCTGAATCGTAGTTTTTAGTCCTGTTAAGGCAGAGGCCCTGTAGTGCACCTTAGTTAAAAATAGGCAATCAAATCATAGCAATGCAGGTAAACACTGGGGCTTAATTGCAGAATCAAAGAATCATGGAATGATTAGGGCTGGAAAGGACCTTAAAGAAGATCATCTAATTCCAATCCCCCTGTCAAGGGCAGGAAACCCTCTACTCAGAGCCTCATTCAGCCTGGTCTTGAACACCTTCAGGCTGGGAAATCCAAAACATCTCTGGGCAGCCTGATCCAGTGCCTGAACACCCCCAGAGTAAAGATTTTCCTCTTAATATCTAATCTAAATTTACACTCCTTCATCTTAAGGTCATTCCCCCAACCCTGTCCCTACATGCCCTTTTAAGGAGTCCCTCTCTAGCCTTCTTGTAAGCCCCTGCTACATACTGGAAGGCTGCTGTAAGAGCTCTCCAGAGCCATCTCTTCTCCAGGCTGCACAGCCCCAGTTCTCTCAGTCTGTGTTTGTAGAAGTGAACCAGCTGTGTGGTAAACTTATTCTGTGGATTCATTCCAAATCCACATCTATCTTGTGCTAGGAGCCTCAGGGCTGGCTGCAGTACTCCAGGTGGGGTCTCATGAGAGCAGAGTAGAGGGGAAGAATCACCTCCCTTAACCTGCTTGTCACATCTCTTTGATGCAGCCCAAGATGTGGTTGGCTTTCTGGGCTGCTGGCACACGCTGTTGGTTCATGTCCATCTTTTTGTCCACCAGCACCCTCAAGTCCTTCTCCCCAGGGCTGCTTTCAATCCATTCTCCACCCTGTCTTTGTGCTTGAGATTGCAGTGACCCTGCTGCAGCACTTTGTACTTGGCCTTGTTGAACTTCATGAGGTTCTCACACACCCACCTGTCAAGCCTGTCAGGATCCCTCTGGATGATATTCCCCTTTCTTGTGTGTCAACTGGTCCACACAGCTTGGTGTTGTTGGCAAACTTGCTAAGGGTTTATGTGATCCCACTGTCCATGTCACTGTCAAAGCTGTCACCATACTGACCCCTGAGGATTGTCAGTTGTCTCTTCTCTCCACTTGGACATTGAGCTATTGACCGCAAGTCTTTGAGTGTGACCATACAGCCAATTTTTTATCCACTTAGTGGTCCATCCATCAAATCCAAGCCTTTCCAGGTTTAGATAAGGGTATCACACAGGACAATGTCCAACGCTTTACACAAGTCTGGGTGGATGATATTTGTTGCCCTCCCCATATCCACCACTCCTGCAACCCCATCATAGAAGGCCACCAGATCTGTCAGGCCGTGGGTATAGATGAAGTAGCTCCTAAGCAAATTGAAGTGTAGGATTTTTAGTGTTAGTTCTAGAGCAAGCACTTTGGTGTGAACTTAATGTGGTGGTTTGTGCATAAAAATAAAGTTGTCTAGCAGACCTTTTGTAAAAGTTTTACTGGCTGCCAGTATAGTAGTCACTTCTGACTGGAAAGAAATCATTATAGCATCCAGCTGAGATGTTTAAATAGATTGTTCATTTAAATAGATTGTCCATATGGTGGACAGTACTACAGAGTTCAATGCAAATTGGAGAAAAGTATCAGTTTGTACTGTCTTTCCGGGTGAAAAGTGTCTGCAAACTGCATGGCTTTTCCTCACACCCCTGCATGTAGTTGTACTCTGCTGTAATGTGCCAGGATGCATGGATGATATTTCACACAAAATCAGAAGTGATGTGTTTGTTACTAACTTAGCATCTTGATAAAATGAATGTCATTTGCATTAAGACTAGACATTTATTTTTGTGTAGACGAAGGACGTGTAACTGTGAATTGTAATTAGGAGAGCAGTGTAATCTCCCCCAGCCTTATTTATCCTACATTTCTCTGACCTGTGAATGAGGGTTGAGATTCTTGACCTTATCTGCTCTGCATGCATACCTTTGCCTTTTGTTATCTCTTGTTATCCATGTACATGTGTCAGCTTCTGATCATAAAGGTGTCTTCTTTGCACATGTTATGCTTACTGATTTTGCCATGTAAAACTATTGGGACTCAGCAGTGCATGGAACCATGCTGCTTCTGTGAAATTCAGTGAGACATTTATAAAATTGATCATTACATTGTAATATTGTTTAGCTTTCCATTCTGTGTCTGTACCAGAGTCTTATGTAATGGGCATTGCTTCTAGATTAGACATTTTCCTGTGTTTTCATTATTTTAATGCACTTTTTAATAGCAGAGCTTTTTTTGTGACACCAAGAAAGATGCCACTCTTAGGCTTGACTCACCTTTGTTGCTGTATTTCCTATTTCAGCAGTGAGTCAGTCTCCCTTTTAACATTTTGTATTTCCCTGTTGGAGATAAATGTGTTATGACAGAAAGTTAAAACCACCTCACTGCTTTTAGGTTTCAGCTTCCAATTTTATCCATTTAACTGAGAGTTAAAATATGACATTATCAGTCTTTCCTGGTTCTAGTATTTCTATTTCTTGCACCTTTTCTTAAGTAATATTTTATCTTGTTAGTATACCTGGCTGTGGCTTTGGCTGGAACCATTTGATATGCATCTTTCTAGGGAGATACTTAGAGGCTTGCAGTATTTTCATTCTTATTCATAATTCTCCTCTTGCGTCTGGGAGTCCTTTTTATCCCAAGGCCATTGCCCAACATGCTTGATGTTCAAAAAGAGATAGTCATGCTTAGTATTGTTGGACATCAGCTGGAATCTTATTTAATGAAATGTGGTAATACTGTGATGCTCTGGTGCAGATCTCTGAATAATTCTGCTTCCAGGCACTAAAATCTTTAATTGAAGCTAATTCTTCTTTTATGATAATCAGTGGCTTTTGTTACCTGTAGCCATGAAATTAGATGGAAGACTTTGGGGCAAGAGGAAACAAGGGATTTGGGTTAAGGATTTGCTGAAGTCCCCATATACAATATGGGTGGTAGTCATGTCAGCCTGAACTCTTGCTTCTGGCAAGCCAAATATCAGGGTCAGTTGCAAGTGGATTTTGCCTTTAGGTTTTGTGGGACACTTGGCTGATAAAAGAGATACCTGAATGGAATGTCTTGGTTTCACTCTTGTACTTCAACCGTTTTATATATAGAAGTATTACTTTTTTCCCTTAAGAACAAAAATCCTTTCTGTATATGTCTCCATTGGAATTTGCTTGGAGTTGGACCCATTAAAAAACCCACTCCTGGATAATTAAAATTCGTACAATGCAGGCAAATAGCACATGGAGACATTTGATCTTGAGAAAGTATACTAACTATATTTAGTGTACAATCAGATAACAAGAAAAAAACCCATCTACACAGCTTGGCAATGAGTATTGAAAGTATGAATTACTGTATGAAACAATTAATAGAGAGAGATAAGATTTTTGGTTCCCTTTCACCCTTAAAGTCTTTCAAACAGCTAAGTTATTCTTGCAAGTATGAATTTGAGACATGTAATCTATAAAAAACATCGGGTTTTTTGCCTTGTACAAAAATGTGACTGCTATATTTTAAAAATAAGAGTTTGTTTCTGGTATCTTAGAGCTATGGTTATACTTGAAGAATCCTGCTGTTAGCATGTTTACCTGGCAGGGTGTTTCAAGTTAGCCTTGCCTCAGTGGCTTATAACAAAACCTATCCCTTAATCTTTCACCTCAGTTTTTGATGTACTGGTATAAAATGAGCGTTTAACTGGAAATGGTGGTTAATGGCCAGTCTGAAAATCGCAGACCAGTTGTGTGTTTTGGAACAAGCTCTGCTTTACCTGATTTCCAGAGAGGTTTCATGTATGGCAGTCCTAAAGGGCGGGAATATTAAAACTTGGTAAAACTTCCTCTAGGTATATGGAAACACTGAAAAGCAGTGAAACACTTTCAGATTTAGTTTTGTTTCTTTGCCCCACTTTAGATCCACTATAAAATTTCTGGAAGTACACGTAGCTTTTTATTGACAATGTTAATAAGCATTTTATTAGGTCCCAACTTCTGAAGCCTACAGAAAATTCAAGCAACAAGTCTGGAAAATAAAATTAAAAATGCTTCATCTCTTATCAGTTCAACAATAAATTTGAGCATAATGAATTTGCTTTAGGCCAAATGACATTATTCACAGATTGAACCTGAATTTGCTGATGTTTGTACAGTTCAGAACTGCCGCTCTTCTAAGCTGGATTGTGGGACTGGATGTCTGGAAACAGTATTGGAATGCATCCCTGAACATTCATCTGCTCCCCATGCTTTGTTTAGGAACAGGTATCTGTTCAGTGAAAAAAACAGGTTTCAGAGTGAAAAAATGTTGGAAGAATAGACTACTAATTAACACCCTTTTATCAGAGAAGGTGGTTCTTCTAAATCAAAACTGTCTAAAGAAGAGGCTGTGAATAAGGATAATGTGTTTCAGTCAAGTTCAAGGGAATAGGAATTTGTAGCTTGTGCTACAAAAACAAACAAATCCCTATGCTTCCTCCCCATGCCCCTTTGACAATTTAAAATGGAATCGTTTATTTTTCTTTCCTAATATGAGCAGCCAAATTTAGAAATTTTTGGCTGGCGCTCAAGTGTTATAATTATCTCTGTTTCATGTTTATTGTCTGTTAGGGATAGGTACAGAAATTCAAATTTATAGAAAAATATCTATTTCTTTTAATACAAAACTTGTTTTTGGACTTAAGCAAGTTATTCCGACTGACTTGACCTAGATCATTTGCTAGAAGCTAATGGCTTCTGGCCCCAATTTCCATGTCTTCTCAGAGCTCAGTTCAGTGCTGGAAAGTGGTAAGCTAGATACATTTCTTGGATTTTCTAGTAGTGCTTAGTCATATAACTTGGCCTGTTATCAAAAGCCTTCTATATAATAGCATAAATTTTAAACAACATTTGTTACATTTACAGTAGTGCCTTCTCAGTTGGGGAAAAACCCCCAAAATAGTGTGGCGTGTGAGGAGATTTTGGGAAAGCTGGACAAAATATTTCTGCAAATTGAATTTGGGCTTGGAGGGAGTATTCTTGGTCAATAAAAAGAAAAGTGGATGTGTATAATATGAGTAATAATAAAAGAAAGATAAAAAAGTAAAAAGAGTCTGTCAGCATGCTGGAGGGCAGCTTGGCTGTGAAATGGGGTGCCAGCAGTGTGGTAGCTTGGTTGTGTTAGAAATGGGAAACGATGGTTTTGAATTCCCTGTGTACTCTTGTAGGAGAGGTGGGCATACACTGCCTTCACAGCACATTTATGTTTTGCACTTCTTTTTCTGGCATAGTTACCCTAATAGTACTTGTTTCTCATCTGAAATTGTAGATCTACTTTTTCTATTTATGTATATCTTTCTTAAGAAGTAATAAAATTATGGTGCCTCTAGAGCTGCTAATGGTATTCAAGAGCTCAGTTAATTAGAAAAGGAGGGGGGGAAGGCCTGGTTCTTCATCATTTCTCTGCTGAATCCAGCATCTCCACTGAATACACAATTCTAAGTCAAATGCTCCTGCTTGAGCCTCCTGCAACAGGGATTCAGACAAAATGTATAGTGTTGTGTGAAAATGTTAGTGGGTATGGGAGGAAATTTTTTTATAGACTGCTGAGGAATATTTTTAACACTTTGCTAAGCTTAGTACTGTGGTTCTTTGAGCTAGCTCTTAGAGCAGGTTCTGTGGCAAATATTGGAGGTTATCTTGCTGCTTCTTTACTCTCAGACTTTGTGAAGAAACTCTAAAATAGATTTAAGGATTTTAATAACAATATTTATATGTAAATGCTGCAGACAGGTAGCTGGGCACTCTTTAACTATTGGTCCCACTTTAGTCTTTTCAATATAATCATTAAAATTGAAAAACAATTTTTTTTTTTAATAACTTGTTTTGCAGTGTTACATGACCCACATAAGTGCAGGGCTGACTCTTCCTCTGCAGCCTGTGACAGGCTTTGCACAAGGGTGGGGCTTGGTCCACCTAGCAGATGTTAATGATTCTGCAACAGCAGTAGTTCTTTGATTCAGTAGTCAGGTGAACACAGTGTTTATACAGACTGTTTAAATTGAAGTATTTTGTTAATAGGAAGAAACTATTAGAGAGGAAAAAGGGTAATAAACAGTGTTTGCACTTCTTTTACATAAGGCCATGTTCTGCTCCTCCAGTATAATAAAGCTTTATTCTTTCTGGAGACCTTCACCAAGGTATTGTCTGCCTGATTTTTGTCCATCATCATATTTTCCCTTTTCTTTTAAAATAACAGCATTAGGCCTTTTTTTTTCTCTCTCTCCTGCTTTCCAGATGCTTTGTTCTCCTAGTGAACCTGAAGAGTTTGGTTCAAAATAAGCAGCTGTCCTTGCACACTGCCTGATAATTAATCTGAAGTATTCATGCACTTGAGAAACCAGACTCCCTCTTTTAAAATTTTAGAAGTTTAATAAGAGATAAAAAGGGACTTTTACAGTGCTAGGTGCATAGTTGTAGCTAGATGCACCCCAGTTTACTGTAACACCTCTTCTTATATACTTTTTCATTGCTTTGATCAAATGCATATTCATGAAGATTATATGTATGTAAACATTCCCTAGAGTTCTTTTACATGTTCCAGGAATTCTGTAGCTTGGTTCGACCCCTGACCTGTCGTGCAGTAGTGTAGATTTGATTTTTGGGAGTCGTGTATGCCATTTCCTCACAATGTATATGCCATTTCCTCACAACAGCAGTGAGTTATTGATAGTCGAAGGCTCAGTGGCAGGAGTCCACATCCTTTAGCTGTGTGGTTCCTGCAATGTTTTCTAACCATACAGATAGTTTTAGCTATTTCCACAAACTTACCTGAGTTACTCTCACTATTGTCAGCTAGTTGCAAAAATAAAAGCGTTCTGTAAAAGTTAACGTTCTGTAATAGTCTCTATTTTAATACTTTGCAAAAGCCTAAACTATAATATATGTTTATCACACTAACATATATATACACACACACATAGCCAGGGCATTGGCCACAAAAGCTGACAAATTATACTATATCAAAAACAGTTAGAAGTGATTACAAACTGTAGTACATCAAAATTGTTGTGATTAATAATAATTTGCAAAAGCTAATACATAATAGCAAAAGCCAACAACTACATAGTTATTTATAACACTGAACATTTTGGTAAATGTTGTCAACCAATGTGACATCTACCATAATTGGCATGCTGCCATATGTGGATTGTGTTTTGTTTGACTGAAGACAGATTTGGGAAAAAAAAAAAAAACCCAAACCAAACAAAAGCTTTAATGTTTGTTGCTGTGTATGTTGCTGCTGGGATTTCCAAACTACCTATGCTCCTTTACACAAATGTTTTTGAGATTGCCCTGTGTTAAGAAAGCAAGTTGTTGGGATTCTTCTGTTGGAAAAAAAAAAGAAAAATTGTATGGTACTTCCATGTAGGCTAAATATGTATTTAGGCCTATTGCTTTCATCTAGGAGATAAGAAACAGATTGTTTCTTTACACGAATGCTGTTTGACTGTAGCTTTTTGTTTCAGAATTGCATTTTATTCATAATTTTTTGGACAAGAAAAAGTTAGAATTCTGCTTTCCTTTTTGGTCGTGTGTTGTTTGTTTGGGGTTTTTTTTAAAGTAATATCCCCATAGCCATTGTGATGCTCAGCAACTGAAGTATGCTAGCCTTGCTATTGAGCCAAATTCCTAGGAAAGAGCTTTCACTTTGTGTTATTTCAGTCCAGAACAGGAAGGGTGAGCACAACCTCTTCTTGTTATCGTCTGACTGAATGTGTCTCAGGGCTTATGTTTCTTGAGGGTGTTTCTATAACTGAAGTATTTTCTAGGAATTTTTTACCCTATTTCTATTTTAAAATGCTACAAGTCTCCTGGAAAATGTTCATTTAGATGTGAGAGGGTTTATATGCTTGAAGCATGAGTGTGTGTGCACGAGATAACTAATGCTGCATGAATAATTCACAATGAATAATTTTTCTAATTAATTTAGAATTCATTTCTTCTTGCCATTTTTGCTATGGATTCTTTGGAAATCGTGGCTTTCACAAATATTTAACAGTATTTCAGTCGTATTCTAGAAATACCTGCACAAACAAAGCTCTGATTAGCTCAGGTAACAATTGAGAAAACAATTACAGAAATTTTTTTAAAAATTGATATGACCGGTCTCTCTACACCCTTGTTTTCAGGCTTTCCTTTTCCCTGAAAAAAACCAAACCAATTTCTCTGCAACAAAAATGCCACCCCTACCATCAACAATTCCTTCACCAAAAACGACTGGTCATGTTTTAGCATTCTTTTTTCCCCTCAGGAAACCACTATTCTGTTAAATGTCTTTTTTCTATGAGGAGAGGATCACTCCACTGTTCCTGTAGTGGACATTTTGTGTATGGTTTTTTTTTTCCCTTTGAATAGTTAGTAAATATTGCATTTATGGATAATGGTGGTTTTGAACATTTTTGTTGCTGAGTATTTCTGTTTAAGAAGAAATAATGTTTTCTAAGCCTGTATAATTTAATATCTATGGATATGCAAATATTTACTAAAAGTCATATGGAAAATGTTTTTATCTAGTCAAAGTAAGTTCTCCTTCAGTGCAGCTGTGGTGATTTATGAATGAAAGTGTTTTTTTCTCCAGTATTGTGAGTTATATTTAGAATTCTGATTTTAACTTCTGTAGTTCTGTAACTTAATGTTGGGGGAACTTGAAAATTTTTTTCCTTTTCCCAGCCACCCCTAGTGAGTATCCAGTTCCTCCCTTAGAGACTGGGCTTCAGGCCAAAATTTAGCCTTGGTAAACCTTACATGCTGTTATTTCCCCCTTCTTCCGTTGCAAGGAGATTGTAGAATTGCTAAGAATTGCTGAGAGCTCAAGTTGCTGTATTGCATGTAACAGCTTAAATATGTTCACTTGAACATGCTGCATGCTTACTCTGCCTTTCCTGGTGAAACGACTGCTTTTCCCAGTTCACATTTTATTATAGTGGGTTGCAAAACAAGCATCTTTGTTCTCTTGGTGGCTTTGCAGGGCTGGTCATGGGCTGTCTGTGTGCCCAAACCCGTGTGAGTGGGGAGCTCTGAGGACTTCAGGAACTTCTTTGCCTTGTAGAACAGCACTTCAGTACTTTACAGAAATAGTTTACATCTTTTTTTTGGTACTAAAACTGCATGAATATATTTGGGTTTTTATTAGCACTGAATGTCTTTCATTTTTTGGTGTGCATTCTCCTTGGTGTCAGTAGCTTTAAGGAGAACAAAAATACAATTTTCTTCTATATGTTTTGACCTGTTTCCCATCTCTTATTGAACACGGAAAGGTTTAATTACCGTTATTTAATAAAATTGTGCATGATTGCTGTGAACATTACATTGCTATTGAAGTAAAAGTAAGCAGAAGGATACTTGAAATTGGGTTGATATAAGAACAGAAATAATTTTAAAGTAATTTGGTCCTTTTGTGTTTATACAGAGTAGATTGAAGTAATTAATTTTAATATAAGTGTTCTGTAACTATCTTGTCTAACACAAACCACATGTGATTTTTCATAGTAGCTGAGGTGGAAATAGCTTATGTTAAAAGTATGCAAAGTATGGATGTGTAAATGAATAAGTTATGTCTTCTGTGGTGTATGATATCGACAGTAGACGACTGAGCCAGAAGACTTCCTTTTTAGTTAAAGCAAATATACGTTTCTATGGCAATAAAAGCAAATTTAAAATGTAGGTGGTTCTGACTGTTGCTGGTCTAAAATAAAGGTGGCAATTGCAGAATAGTACATTTCATAGCCAAAAAAACCCCAAGATTTTTAAAGATAAATATATCTATATTGCCCCATACTTGATTTTTAAAATTTTTGAATTGTAAGCTGTTTCTGATATATATATATTTTTTTTCGTCCTTTACTTTTTCCCTTTTCCCATGGTGCATAGCAAAGATATATAGAAAATCTGCATATTTGCAAATCTTTTATCAAGTAGATTTTATAAAATAGATTTAAATGGTGATACTTGTTACCTTTGCATCTTTCATAAGATTTGAAAATTTTAATGCTTGTGAAGTGATGATTATTTTTAGTAGTACTTAAGAGACAAGAGGCATGAGAGTCTTTGTCAGAAGATAAATTAAAGCAGTATTTATCAAAGAACACAAGATTGGTGGGGTGGGCAGCAGATAGCAGGTTGCAAATAAATAGGGTAGAACATAATGAGAAGTGTTTATCTTACTCTAATTAGAGTTCAGGAAAACACTGGAGATGCCATTTCATTCTAGATGAGATTGTTCAGAGCTTCACATCCATTGAAGCACATTATTAGAACAATCCATTATAGAATACCCAAATACCACCTATTCATGAGCGAGTCTCCTCAAATTAATCATCCTGTCCTATCTGTCATACATATATCATTCAAGATGTTTGCTTTTTGTGTGCTCCAAATCTTCCCCAAATCCATAGGCTAGACTACGGAGCACTCAAGATTCAGTATCTGTGGAATTTTGTCTTTTTAAGAAGGGAATATGGGCAGCCGAATTATATTAATTAGTATATTAAAGATTATATTTTGCAGCTAAAATTTCTCCTTATTAAAGCATAGTGTGCATACATAAAAAACAAGTGATATCTTTTTGGTCGCTTGTACATTTTGATTTTCTGTGCCATATCCTGACAGAACTTCACAGGAACTGAAATTCATTTAGCAGGATGGGAACATGTGGTACTAGTCCAAGGTTGAAACTGGATCTTTCAGTTGATATAATGTCAGATTTCATAATGTCTTCTTTTTCAACAACAGTCAAGATTTTCTTAAAGTTATAGCCTGAGAATATTTTGTGTGAAAATATCAACCTAAGTTTGCAGAGATTCTGGTATTACCTATGAGGTACACACTGATTTCCTTCATCACAGTGGGTGCTCATGTGGCCGTCCTTGATAATTCAAATAATTGGTGTTAATTACTCAAATACAATAGATGAAATATTTTGAAGAGACATAGGGTTTGTGCCACCTGATTGCTGCCTGTGGTACTGGGATGATGGATTTGTGCTTCAGTTCCTATCCAGTAGGAACAATCAAGACCTAAGGAAAGGGCTTTGGATATCTGAGCTGCTGGGAGCCAAAGAAGGTGTTGGTGTTGAGTACTTTATCACAGAAAAACAGCCGTTTTTATATTATATAAATCTGTGAATAAAGGCACCAAATTATGGTTGATGAATGATTTTGTAAGCCTAGAAATAATCCAAGGCTGCATCATGATAATATGTTGACACGCAGTATTAGATGTAAATCCTGGAAATAAACAGAAAGACACATTTTTAAATATAGCTGCATTTATTCTATAGTTGAATGCAACTGTAGTGTAACCCAGCAGCATTATAGAGAAGATTGAATTTATTCTTTTGTTATTTAGTTATTTCAAGGCAAATTGTCTGTATTTTTCAAATTTGAGATGTTATCATCTGCTTAGTGTTCTGTTCTGATCCAGGAAACATTCCCTACTGTCTGCAGCCAGGTCTGTTGTGCTGTGAGAGCCTGGCTCAAAACACAAAATATCATCTGGTCTGTATAGCTCTGTCGTTGACAACTCCTCCCAAATGTGGCTGATGGAGGCCAGGATATTCTCTGTGATGCAGGCAGATACATTAAAAACATGAATTCTGAAAAACCTTAATGGGTCTTTCATGGATGTAGATACATTTTACTGGACTGCAATTTATCATGTTAGTAGATGTGGCATCACAAAAATATTTTAAAATAAGGTCTTCTAATATGCTTTGATTTTATTTTTTTTTTCTTATCAGCTGAAACTGGTTTTCAAATTCAACTAAGAGGATTTTTTTTTAAGATAGAGATTTAATAAGCTTGCATTCTTCTGCCCTGATGATAAACTTAGGTTCTTCTTCCCTAACTTCAGTATAGAAAAATTAACCTGCCAAACCTGTATATACCTTTTCCCTACATATATTTTGGAATCTAATGAATCTGAAGAGAAGTGTTCAATTTTAGCTCAGCACTTTCAAAGCAGATTTCTCTTATCATGATTTGGATAATTTCAAAGGCTTCTTTTCCTCCTCTGGTTCTTCCAAAATTTATTAATTTTATTTTGTGATAAGACTTTCCCTCTAAGTTTTAAATGTTTTTGCAAATTTGAATATTGTTTTATGCTGAAATCAGTTGTAGAACAAATTTTTCCTTTTATTTTGTAATAATATTATTGAGATATTAATGTTATATTAGATAAAATTTGTGAGTTCTAATTGTAAGATATAACAATAGATAACTATTAATCAATTTTGTGTAAATCCCGTATGATATCGAATGAAAAAGTGTAATATTTTGTTGCCATGGGGATAAGCACACTAGTTCTTTTCAAGTTTTTTTTTTTTTTTTTTGTAGCAGCTTATGGTAGTTGAAGTAGCTGCAAAGGGAAAAGTATTATCTGCAACTTGAGTTCCATTGAGAATATAAGCCTTGAATGACGTATAAATTCCTTTTATAATAGAAAGTGCCTTTAGGACCTGAATGGTACTAATGCATTGTAGCTAAACTTTACCTCTAGAATAAACTTGGATTTGACATTTAAATTCATTCAGGAAGGTTTCAAATGTATTTGTTCAATTGGGAGAACAAAATTGCTAGTGGCTTACTTAAAAGATTTAATTACCTGAAGTACAGATTTTTGGTTTTCTTTAGGGAGTGTCTGTGTGGGTTTTTTCCAGTGATTCATTTTTCTGTGTAGTGAGAGGAGAGAATGTGTGGTGTAGCCTATAAGGGCTCTGTATATTTTCCTGTTATATTTCTGAGTTAAAATGTGTAAGAACATCTATTACGACAATAACTGCACCACCACTGTGATAATACATCAGCAAAGTTTTTTGTGTTCAGTAAAGTAGCCTGTAATTGTGAGCTACTGGTGAGCCTTAAAACAAGAAGATTTTGTCCATTCTTCTCTTCTTAAAAAAAGAATTTCATGTTGAACTCTAAAAATTGCACTGTGATGGTGAACTGTTGGGAAGCACAGCATGGAACCAAACTTAATATCTCAAGCAAACCACTTTCTCCTATTTTCTTGCATTTGGAGTGTTTTGGACAGGGGATGTATAAGATGGGCTGGAAATAAAGGCTTCAGTTCCTCTTCCCTGGGTACTGGATAGCCTATAGGTAGTGATTCTTACTCAGCTTCATTCATGAGAGATCAAGATAGGCTTGCTGTTTTACAGGATAAATAGTTGAGGCAGTGTGATTTAATTTCTGGTAGAGTTGAGAATAGACTCAAGGTGTCAAGTCCTCTGACTTCAGCACATTTCTGAGACACAACATAGTTCATGTACTGTAGGTGTCACCTGTGGAATGTGCCTACACCATTTCCTGTTACTGTTACGTGGCATCTTCTTGTGGCAATAAATTTGCTGCTAGAGGACTGTTCTTGTCTCATTTACTACAGATGATAAAGGGACTAAAGTGACTGCAGGCAGATAGTTGCACATTTGAGTTTTTTTAATTAGCAAAATACATGTGTTGGTAGCATCAAAAGAGCATTCAGCAGTAATGTTAGAAGAACATGTAGAAGTGAAGTGTTCAGACTTTTAATGGAAATGCAAGCATTAAATTGTCTGTAATTCTGCTTATGTTTGTTTCTGTAGTCCCATTGGCTGTATCTTGCTTCAGCAGGAGTTAACAGCAAGTGTCTAGGAAAGAGCAGAACTTAACCATGTATGGTATTTTACCTAAGTAAATGTCACAGATCTACCTATCTGTTTATATATATCCTAGTTTCTGGTGATTTTGGGGTTTTTATCCATGAAACTCTGGTCACACGTAAACTTTTAGTACATTATGCGTATTTAAATGCTAGCGGTAGATTAACTCCACTATTGAATGCAAGTGTTTATTTCTATAACTTTTTTTTTTTTTAATCTGAGTTTTTTTCATTTTTTCAGGTGTTCTTATGCATTTAGTCTGGTTGATTTTTTTTTTTTTAGGGTGATAACTAAGTTTTCCAATAAGTTACAGCAACTAATTTGGATATTTTGAACAGATTTTTTGGTAGGATTTCTCTCCTGTTAACAAAAACAAAGTTATTCAGTCTATTTCAGAAACAGTATTTGTTCTTTTGCAGTATGATTAAGAAATGCCTCTATATAAAAATTACACATCTCGCGATTTCTGAATGACTGTATTTTAAAAATCCTTCATGCAGTGAAGTTCTACTAATCCCACTTTACAGTGAATGAACAGACAAGGGCCTGGCACCAAAGGAAGTTTCTAAGGGTTGCCTGAAGCTTGTGACGGGATTCCCACAAATAGCCCTGGCAATACTAGACCATCCTGAAACTTGGAAGCTGAAGTACATGAGCATGCTGTGTGCACTTGGAGGGGAGGGCAGTGGGTGTGTGCCAGCCATGGGTGGAAGCTCTCCAGAAGCTCCAAGCGTGGATGTTGACAAAGCTGGCTTCATACTGACACTTCTGTCAAATGTACCCAAGTGGGTGCTGCTAAACTAAGTGGTGTTCAGGCTTAGTTATTCCATGGTTCTTGAATAGAGCCCCCCTTCATTCAGGGTGACATTCTCTTGTACATCCTTGTTTGGAGGCTAGTTTGGGCAGTCTCTGTGGCAGGTGAAACTACAGCAAATTGTCTCCATGTTGTGGTCAGATCCTCGATGCTGTGGGGGGGATTTCTCTGTGGTCTGTAGGTCTCACACAAGTCTGAAACAACCAGATGGTGTGGGACAAGGGCTGTCTCAGACACCTGCCTCAGCTGATTTACTGTTAAATTTGAAGCTGGTGCTTTGATGTGTATTCTTTTGCAAGCTTAGAAAGAATGTAATGCCATTCCCGAGTGTTTTAGAAACCCAGCACCATCACTGGAGTCTGTTCCTGTGCTCTCTGTGTGTCAGCTGAGCTGACACACAGGGAGCACAGGAACAGTAACACTCTCACAGTCACTTTAAAAATTAATACTAAACAACACAAATAAAAAGACTTAAGAAGCAATTGCCAAAAATTGCAGTAGACAGCTAACTAGGTCAATGCATCCCCAAAGACAGATGCGGAAAATCACTTGCATTACATTTTGACTGGTTCCGAGGTGAAACGTAATTTGTATAAAAAGCTTTCTAGTCAAAACAGAAGTAACAAATTAGTCCCTGATGCATTTTTGTAGTTCAGACCTCCTGAATGACGAGCTCTAAGGAATGTTTGTTGCCCTGTCACTTTTAGTTGGTTCATATTTTCTTCATTTCTTTAACCTGTTTTTATTAGTTCTTGAGATTTACCATTGGCTTTTGATTTCTTTAATTCTTGTGATACTTTGTCAGGATGGGTATTGCTTGTTTCTTCTACTCCTTCAGTAACAATGACTAATGGATTGGTATCTGCAAGGCATGATTAGGAAGAATTGAACTGAGACTTGCTACTCACAACTGTAGGTTTGCAAGTTTGGCTGTACCTTAGGGAAATTAGAACTCCAAATCTTGCCCACGCTTACTTTTGCTCTGTATCTGTCACATCAGCCTACCTTAAATGAATTTTCTTTTTTTTTTATAGCTTGTTTACTAGAGATGTCAAATCCAGAAGGGTACAGAGTCTTGTGCATTAGTCATTAAGAACAGTGTCCTAAACTTTGCCAACATATTAGCAGGAGCTAGTGATTACCTCTGCATTTGGGCTGTTTGTTTGATGCTTTCTGTGATAGCACTGTGCCATCAAGTCACATTTTTTGGTGAAACAGTTTCCGTTTAGTGGGGAGTGCACCATTTGTGCATGAGTGATGTGGTGGTGCATTTCAACAATATCCTACCCTGAGTTAATGTACTTCCCAAAGGATCAGTTTGAGCACTTTGCACATGCTATGACAGTGTTGCCATAATGGAAGAAAAAGCTTGGGCTTGTAGACACCACAGCTGTTTCCCCAATAACTCTTGAGAGTCTCAGTACAAACAACCAGACTCTGAAAAAGAGCAGGGAGAAGGGAAGTACTTTCTCACATGTTAGAAGTGTCGTTTTAATGACATTGTTCTTCTTTTCCCCTCACAAGATTAAGTTATTCAATGAATCTTTGTGTTCAAGCCTTTTTTAGGCTGTGTCCAGAAAGATGTATTACTTCTGGGCCAAGTAAGACCATTAGATGCTCTTCTTTGGTACACCTAGGAGTGATGGCTGAAATGTGTATACATATTTGTATACATTTACAGGTAAAATTTACCTTTCTTCAATTCTTAAAATTTAAGATGTGCACTGAATGCAAGGGAAATGCTTTTAAGATACAATATATAGATTTTTTCTTCTTTTATATATAAAATATGAAGTGCACTTCAAGAAGTAACTGAATTATTTGTGTAGTTCATTCTGAAAAGTCTTGAATTTATTGTTTACTTTTTTCTTTGATGCCAAACTACTGGTATCACGGTGCTCTTCAAGAAAGCAAGAGCAAGCAAAAAAAAAAAAAATAAACTCCTTTATTTGTGCTCCTTTTATTAACTGAAAAGTTATTATCATGGTATAATTTGTTTTGGTTTCCAGCTCTTTAGTATATGCGTGTCTCTGAGATTTGCCTTCCAGCATATACCAAATGTGAACAGTCAAAATTCACTGTTTCAATGACGGATTAATGTGTTTATTGCCTTCTTAAATATTTCTTTCCATTCTTGTAAAATAAGGGAAGATATTGGAGATGAAGATGTCAGATCTGTATCACAGTGCTTGAGACCAGAATAGCTTATTTTGTTTTTAGTGTAAAGACTTTTCTTGTTTAAAGTTGTACAGTGCATTTGTAGAAAAATTGTAGTCTGTACAATCTTGGCAGTTGGTCCTGCAAAGGACCATGTAGGTTCATGTCACAGGGAGTTAGTTAATTTGAGATTATAAAGCAAATACCTGGACTTTTGGAGGAGTTTAGTGTAAGTAGAGTGTAGTGTTAGGGGGGGTGTTAAGAGACCTGGTTTACGTGTTGAAATTGGGTAACAAGTGCTGAGTCAGGATTGTTCTACAGCAGTATGTGTTAGGAGAGCTTCCTTGGCTGAAGAGTCAGGATGGTTCAGTGTCACCTTGTACAAGTGCAAGGGCACGCTGGCAGTCTGAAATGGTTACTCAAGTGTTGTTGTCTCTTTTCTAGGCACAACTATATGTTTTTGCTGTTGTTATGTCATATTGGCTGCTTTTGAGAGCTTCTCTCTACCTTAGGTCTGGGAAGAAGTGTGTCATGTAGGTAGGTGACATTTGTGATGATTGTCTTTGTCCACTGAGAATAGAAAAGCTTCCCATTTTAAATCAATGTCATTGCAATACCATCTATCAGACATGAAGGCTGAAGTAAAATACTGCTCTTTCAGTCACAGAATCGAGTTGCTGTCCTTCACTGAGGAAGGTCATATGTTAAATTAAAATCTGAATTCTTTTACTGTAGCACAGGGAGATGGCATTACTTCCATTTCTTCCAGCTGAGCTCACAGGTTAGTTTACAGAGTGAAGAATCAGTGTAAAAAAAATACTCAGACTCTCTTCTTACAATAAATAGCATCATCTATCACATCTTTGGAGGCTTGCACTTCATCCATAAAATACAATGCTATATGAGGTGGATACTAGTGGAAGATTTGAGCACATGTGAACGAGGCATGTAGCAGAGGATTGTTGGGTGGTTTTGAGGTAAACACTTGGCTTGGCAGTTGCATAGGATGGCACTGTCACTGCAGGCCATCTGTGTATTATGGAAAGCACAGAGGAAGGAGCAGTTGCTTGACTCAGCTGCAAAGCTTCCAGGTGCCAGAGCCAGATCTACCCTTCTGTGTCCTTTTCCAGTAAGGCCAATGTGTTGATATCCTTTGTTGGTATGTGTGTGGGATTATGTCTCTGGATCATTCCTCTCCCACAAGCTGCTGCTCCCAGCTCCCAGCTCCTTTTGTAGGGAATCTGGTTTTTTTGAAGAGAATTTCTTGTTTTTATGAATTTTAGGTGGTTTTTTTGCTGATAGAAATGTTGCTGGATCCCACATCTTTCCAGTGTCTATTGTGGGTGGTGACTTAGAGCCTAGCTTCAGTACTTTTCATGGGAAACTTGTGTGCTTTGTTTTAATCATGAGTGATATTGGACCCCTTCCATTTTCACATTCAGACACATGGGTTTCACTGTCCCCTGCATCACCTTGTCTGCCAGCTGCTGCCCCAGTACACAGAGTGACCCAAGCTGCTGCTGGATGCTGCCACATCTGGTCTAGAAGTGAAAGAGCCAGCATGTCATCTTCAAAGTTCTGCAGTGCACCTGGAAGCAGCAGCTGTAAATGCCCTGGTATACTTCGAGTCAATGTGGAAGAATCAGTTGTGTTTTCGTGGCACAAGTAAATGCTTTCTCGTAAGCCATCTCATGTGACAGCAGCAAATATTTTTCTTCAAAACTATTGCTTGAAAGCACAAATTCCTGCTTTGTTTGGTCCCAGTTCTGGCTCTTGCACAGCTTCTTTAGAGGTTTTGTGGGATTTTCTTACAACTGCAAAGGATGGTTTGCAATATGGAAAAACTTAAAAGAGTGTCATCTTCAGGCAGTTGTTGTTAATAGAAGTCATCATTGTCTAAAACCAAATAGAAAGTCCCCTTTCCTGTGGTGTTTCTAAGCACTGACTGGTGAGGCAAGCATGAGACACACAGAACTGAGGCCTCATGAGCTGCTGTGAAATGGCCAGTGGTCTGCAGCGTGCAGCTGGGAAGGGGGAGGTGAGCAGGAATGAAGCTGGGATGCTGCAGGGGACAGCAAGGGTGGGATGCCTACCTTGAGATTTTCATTTAAATAGTCAGAAGGTGTATTCAGGTCTGACAGAAGAAAATCTGGTGGTGTCACTGAGGAGGAGAAAGTAGAATAATTTGTATTTGATGTGAAGGCTTGTATCTGAAACTATTACATTTAAAATGTAGTAAAATAGTGGTCTTCCTTGGAGCTGGGACTATCAAGACACATTGCATTAACATCGATATGCTAATCTCTTCAGTGTTCACATTGCTATTGGCTTTGTAACACTAATGTGTACGTAAATGTGTTTCTGTTGGAAAAGATTTTTCTTTCAACTGAAAGCATACTTTTGGTTTCCGAAAGCTTTTACTAGCAACATGGTAAATACTTCTTTAAACTGATTTTAAAAAGTAAAAGCCAATTTATTCAATCTCTTCTGAGGAACCTATACTGAAATTATAAATTTTTTTGCCTAGTTGGATGTTGGTTGTCCCTGAAAATCAGGGATGAAAGAAGATGGCATAGAACATAACCAGCTCTCAGAACTTGTCTTTATTTTTCTGCTGTTGCTCCCCCAACCCCTATATTTTCTATCACTATTTACTAGGCTTGTTTAAAAAGATGTAGTCTTGATAAGGAGAATAGAACCTTACAATTCTTTTGCAGGGGGGAAAAAAAAAAGTTCGGCAGAGAAAAGTATTCTGTTTCTTCTCGAAAGATATCATCAGTAATGATGAAGGACATGACATGGCTTTCAGGTTTTACCCTGAACATGCAAAATTAATAATGAGGAGAAAACTAAAAAAAAGACTGGAAAAAACCCTGAAAACTCATTCCTCCAGGAAGCTGCTGCATGACTGAATACATCGTGCTAATGTTACAAAATACTGAATTAATTTTGTCCTATATTTCTTCTAAATTTATTTTAATTAAAACGTAATAGTTCATATGAGCTGTGTATAATTGCTTTTTTCCTAGTGTGGTTTGTACAGAATCATTCCAGCTGCTATCACTAGAAGATGCATTGACTGCTTCTGCATTAGCATTTTGGCTCTGAGCAGCAGGATAGCTCTGCAGTGAATCTCTTTGCATCCCCCATTGTCATCCCCACATACTTTTTGATCAGATCAAAAAGTGGTGTCAGTTCCCATGGAGTAACTTCCTCTGGGGGAAGGCTGCTCCAGGTCTGCTCCAGGGATTCGTTCAATGTGCTTGGGCTCTTTTGGAGATGTGAAGGTTTCAGTCAATGACAGAGTCTCAGGGCAGCTTCCAACAGTCCATATGTGGCAATGTTCTGCTTAGAGGACTGGCCTAAATCTAATTAGACATAAAACCTAGAAATGACATGTCATGGATGTCTCTGGACCTCAGCTTCAAACAGCTTTGACCTGGTGATCCCTGCTACTGCACTGCCCTACTTGCTGAGATGCACATGGTCATACTGCTTCCTAAACTGTGTAGTCCCAGAGGAATTAATTCTCTTTATAAATGAGTGATTTTCTGTGTTAAAATACATTGTGTTGTTTAGTGTACAGGCATGTTGTTACCTGAAAGATAATTGAGTGCAGGGTTATATGTATCCTTCTCTTAACTGAGTCCAACTTAGCACTTCTCCAAGGATGGGAAGATTTCATGGTATTTTCTGTCCCTAAGGGAATTACTTTCCTTTGTGGTGGAGTTCATCTCCAAGTCACCATGCAGTGGCCAAACTTTTTTTGTAGCTTGCTTGTAGTTTAGTGTGTCAGATGCAGAGATCAAATTGTTTCTTAGTAACTCTGCAAGTTTCACTATATTTGATTTTAAATACCCACCATTTCCTTTAGATAACTGTTAAGATGCTTGAATGGTGATTATTGCATGCATTTGTTGGCTGGTAGTTATCTCTGGCAAAACACTTGCAGAAATCCATTTATGACTTTAGACATATTTTGCTCTTTCCTTCTTCAGTGCTTGTCTGCTGGTGTCTTCAACCTGGCTGTGTAGGTACAAAGTGCATGAAGGTGTATACAGGTGGAGAAAGGAAGTGAATTAGCTTCTCAGATTAGCTGCAGAACCTGCACAATCAGCAGTGTTTCTCTCAGTGACCAAGCGACAGATCAGAGAAAGCCAGCAAATACAAGGTCAGTGAGTGGAGGTGTTCTGAAATCCACTCTAAAACATAGGTGGCCTGAATTCTGCAGTTTTTTTCCAGCTTTGCTGTCCTTATGGGTTTTTTTTTACAAGTTTTTATTTACAAGTTACAAGAATTTTTCCTTTCAGCCTGCTCAAAAGGTTGGCGGCAGCTGGCAGAGGGCACAATTAGGTATTGATGCTTTTGCTGAGAAACATGAAAATATTTTCCGTATCCATAGAAAGATGCAGATGCTTCTTATATCTGACACTGAAAATTAACTTTCATTGTTTCCTGATCCAATCCAATGGCAACCAGACTGTTGTAACTCACTGGTGATATGAAGCAGTTTTGCCTTTACATTCATCAGTCTCTGCAGCCTGACAAAATCTAAGTGAAGTAATTGCCCCCTCTCTTTTTTTTTTAGTTAAACAGGAGCTAGGACTTGATTTTTTTTTCCGGTTTATTTTAATGCTTATTCTTCAAATACCTGTTTTTTGTAACAAGTTGTTTTGCCTCTGGAAAGTAGTTGAACGTTCTGGAAAAGTAGCTCCTGTGCATTGTAGAGGATATGCATATCTGGGTAAAATTCTGTCCCTTCTCTATGCCACAGGTAGTAATCTTTATGGCTGATCATGGGTGGGAAGTCTACAATTTGCTCTGAAACCAAAAAGATTATCTGAAATTTCAGCTATGCTAGTGGTATTTTTTCCTTCAAATTTAGAAAAAACACATGCTTCTTGGGACACTGAAATGCCCTTTGGTAACCAGTTTCACTAAGATGTTGAAGAGTATTGTTTGAAGTTTGTCTGTACCATGTTTGGCTTCAGGTAGTGTCATTTCTTTTAGATAATGGTTAGCTTGGAAAGGGTTTAAAAGCAGCATAAAAATCTACTTCACTGAAATTATGAGGAAATACCTCAGAATTCCTCTATCTTCTTGAAAAATGGGTTTCAGGTCTCTAAATAATTTAATGCAACATTTTTGATCTTCCTTTCTATCTGCTAGATCTGTGAGGCTGCAGAGAAGCCATGAAAAGGCCTTTGCCCTGCATGTATCTACCTGGTAGTGCATATTTAACTGAGGAAACAGATTATTATCTTACACTATGCTGGACTTCCAGCAGCTTTTTAAAGAATTGCCTTTTAAAATATTTTAAATGTGTAAGGAAACTGTTAATAAAGATGGCATTTATGCAGTGCCATTCTGTCTTCATTATGCTGAAAATGGCAAAAAAGCTTTCCCCTTCATGTAAGACTATTTGCCCTACATGAAGATTGCTTGCAGATTTATTCAATAATATGTGAGAGACCTTGAATTGTCCATTATGAGCATTTATTGATGATCTTTCTCTATTTCTACCATATTCCTCATTTTGAGATGAGGCTGCGAAAGCAAAGGGGACCAGAACTCCCTTGGTACAGCACTTAGCGATCATAGAATGGTTTGGGCTGGAAGGGACTTTTAGAGATGGTCGAGTTGCAAACTCCTGCCATCAACACTTCTGCAAGAACACTTTCCATTAGACCAGGTTGTTCAACCCTACATCCAACCTGTCCTTGAACACTTCAAGGGATGGCTTATCCACAGCTTTTCTGGGCAACCTGAGTTCCACTGCCTCACCGCCCTAATAGTAAACAATTTATTTCTTACATCCAATAGAATTTACCCTCTTTTACTTTACAACCATCACCTCTTGTGCTTTCACTGCAGACCCTGGTACAGTGTGTCTCCCCATCTATCGCATAAGCCCCTTTTATGTATTGAAAAGATGAAATAAGCTCTCCTTTATTTCTTTGTCATATTTCATACCAGTTGTGGAAGTCATCAGTTTAGTATTCTATACTTGCTGTTTTCAATATTGATCTGTCTCTTCCGCAGAGGTTATAAATTCAGGGTAAAAGCTGTCATCAAGTGTGATTGACAGGTTCTTGATTAATGAAGCCTAGTACTGAAATTGCAAAACTGTATGAAACTTCATACTGCTGTTGGCAGTATGAAGATGACTGAGTTTTACATGATTTGTATGTAAGGATGCTTTTCAGTCAGTGTTGTTTAAGATAACCATGAAAAGTGCTAAACTTACTTTTTCATTAGTTTGGCTTGTAATAACTAGTGCCATCATAGATCTTAGGAATGCTGTACATTTCATGTAAGAATCTTGTGGATGACCTCTGAAAGTGCTCTAATCCAATCCCTAATCAAAAGAGAATAAATAAGAGCAGGTTGTGCAGGAATTTTATCAGTGAAGTTTTTGACCATGATCTGTCTGCATCTCTCTGTGTTTTTCCCATGTTGCAAAATAAAAAGACTTCACATCTGGTCCAAATTTTCTGCATCGCAGCTTACATGTTGTCTTTTGTCTTACCCTTCCACACCTTTGAGGAACCTGGGTCTATTTTCTCCTTGCCCCTCTGCTAGGTATCTGTAGACAGCAGAACCTTTTCCTTCTACCTTCTCTCTCAAAGTGGAACAATCTCAACTGATTCAACATCTGCTTGTATGTCATGTGCTCCAGCCCATCCAGCTTGGTGGTTCTGCTCCAGGCTCAGGCAGCAGTGGGATGTGGCTGCTCCTGCTGTGGGGCTTGCAGCTCAGGGTAGAGAGGAAGAAATGTTTCCTTGACCTGCTGACAGTGTTCCTGCTCCTCCTCCCAGGATGTGATTGGCCCTCTGTGATGAAAAACGTGGTGTTGTAGTAGTTGCCTTAGAGCCCTTGGTGTTTCTGATAGAAGATGGTTGGTACTAAAATGTAATAAATTAGCTAGTACCTTGAGATAAGGTGTGATGTTAGGCTGCAGTTTGGTGAAATATTTAGGTGTGTATCTGTCACTGTGTCTTCAGTGAAACTCAACTTTGTGCTCAAGTTCAAATGCTTTCCTTAAAATAAAAAAGTTAAAGCAGTTTCTTAAGACATACTATTTTCAGCTACATACTGTTTTGCTGTGCTGTCAACTACGTATCCATTGATGGTGCTGTCCTGTTCTTAGGAAGCCAAACTTAAAGCACCTTAGCTTTAACTTACACTGACTTTTTGATTTTCCTTCTCTCTAGGTTTTGGAATTTATCTGAGCTGTGCTAAAATTATATTGATTTCAAAGCAAATTTTCTAATCTGTTTAAATGTGGATCTCATCACTATTTTACCTTTTGTCCTTTTATTTTTAATGAAGCTCTTATCCTAACAGCATCTGATTTTTAAGTAGTGAGAGGAATTTTTTAGGCCCCTAGATAAATTGGTTTTTTAAACATTTTTAAGGAGGTGGTCTGAGATAAATATGCTATTAATAAAGCAAAAAGTAAGAGTGGTCAACCGATTATGTTCATAAATTCCCATGAAGACTTTCACTGACCTCATGCTCCTTTTTCAGTTCTATTAAACTTTCCTTTTTCCTTGTTCCCTCTTGGGAATGGGTTCCTGTGTCTCATTCTTTTGAAGGGCAAGAAGTAGAAGTATGTTTTTACTGTTAAACTACTGGCTTCAGGCAGAAATAAAGATACTTCATTTAGAAACAAGGGATAGAGGGGGAAAAATAATATCACTAAACCAAGGTTTTTGGCAGAAACATATTGCAAAAAATGTAAGGCTTGAAGTGTGTTGTCCACAAAATAAAATGCAATATCTGTATAGGTGTTAATACAGTAACTGCTGGGAAGATCAGCCTGAGAGTAGACTATTGACTAGGAGGGAACTCTTGAGTCATCAGCTTTTTTAATTGAAAATGAACAGCAACAGCAACAAGCACCCCTAAAAATAGCACTCTTGAAACTGCCCTGCGTTTTCTGTTGTCTCTTTCCTCAACTTAAAATGAAAGAAAAAAAGCCTTCTAATTCAGATTACTAAATGGTCTGCCCTGCACTTTACTACTTGATGAGAGAGTGGGGTGGGAAGCTCTTCAGGCTGTTACAACACTTGGCTTATTTTGGTTGGTGCCTGCGTAATGTTCCTACATCGTCTTATCTTTCCTCCTCTGCTTTCTGCAGCTTTAAGTGAGGGTCACGTATTTGTTTCCAATGTAAGGCAGGAGTTCTGGAGCAGGCTCTGAAAAGAAATGCTGATTTGCAGGCTGCAGGTATGCACAAGTCTGCCTTAGTATCTATTGCCTTATTTCTAAGGTACTTTGCACAGCTAGATCACAGCTATGTGATCCTTGTTTTCCTCTGTTCCCAGCCCACTTTTCTTACCAGTGAAACAGGGAAACCTCCCCCTCGCTCCTTCCCCCACTTCACAGGTCTGACAGTATCACAGCGGGGTCCCTTTTCCCCACTGCACATTCTTGTTGGTTATGGTGGCCACTTCTGTCAGCTCTCTCTGGCATCATGTAAATGGCCACTCTTTATTGTCTGTTTTGTTGTGGTTTCTCCAGTTTTAAAGGACTTCATTACAGCAGATTCTGCTTTCTGTAGAGAACAAGTCATACAGAGTTAAAATGCAGTCCTTTTTTTGCTTCCCTACTTGCCACTGCTTCTTGTTCTATTCAGGGCTGTTATTAATTGCTGCTGCCTTTGTGCAAGTACTCGGTCATATAGATTTTCCATCACCAAAGCTTTATATCAAAGAATGTGGTATCAAAGAAAAGATTTTTTCCTTTTATAGATAAAAGAAAATGTCTTTATTTTCAGAACTCCCAAAGACCAATTCAACTTGCTGTCAAAAAAAAAATCTATATTAGAATTTATTTTCAAAATGTGTGGATTAAAAAGATGATTTGGAGAGAGCATTTATTTGAAATCCAGGTTTCCTGAGCAAACAAAAAACCACCCTTCCAGTTCATCTAGGCACGGAAACCCTCCTTGCACAGCATAATTCTAGAATTTATGTGGTTAAATCTAATTAGCTTTTATTTGCTTTTTGACCAGGTGGTCTGGGTAGAATGGAATCACAGTATGGTTTGAGTTGGAAGGACTTTAAAGATCATTTAGTCCCAACCCCTCTGGCATGGGCAGGGAATCTTCCAAAAGACCAGGTTGCTCAAAGCCCCATCCAACCTGACCTTGCATGTTTGCAGGAATGGGGCACCTCAGCTTCTCTGGACAACTCCATTCCAGTGTCTCACCACCCTCACAGTAAAATATTTCTTCCTAATAGCTCACCTAATCTCTCCCCCTTTAGTTTAAAACCATTCCTCTTAGTCTTATCACTATCTGCTCATGCAAAAAATCCCTCTCCCTCTTTTTTATAAGCTTTTAGGTACTAAAAGGTTGCAATAACATCTCCTCAGAGCTGTCTCTTCTCTAGGCTGAACAACCCTATCTCTCTTAGCCTTTTTGTAGGAGACGTGCTCCAGCTCTCTGGTAATCTTTGTGCCCTCCTACTCCTGCTCCTTTGGACCTGCTGTGTTTCAGTGTTTGCCTTGTGCTGGGGACCCCAGAGCTGGATGCAGCACTTCAGGTGGGGTCTCATGAGGGTAGAGTGGAAGGGCAGAATCCCCTCCCTCACCCTGCTGCCCATGATGCTCCGGATGCAGCCCAGGACACCTTTGGCTTTCTGGGCTGTGTGCACATATTGCCAGGTCATGTCCAGTTTTTCATCCAGGATAATCCCAAAGTCCTTCTTGGCAGGGCTGATCCCAATGAGTACTCCTTCCAGTCTGTATGCATACCATTGGATCGTCTTGCTGTAGAAAGCTGAAAAATGCTAAGATGCAGCTGTTGGGCAAGCTGACAGTCTTTTTTCCTTCTTGGCTACTGGGGATCTGTGCTGTAAGAAAAAGGAAAAAAATCTCAAGCTTTCTCAAAGGGTTGTCAAACTATATGAGATAGGAAGTTTCTTCTGCTGCTGGGAGTGGTTCTTCCAATGTTACTGGGAACACTGTAAGATAGTGAGCATGAGCATGGTACTTAAGTAAAATGGTTTTGTATCTTCACAGGATAATTAATTCAGTTTTGATCTTAAAGCTAATTCAATTTTCTTTTGATATGTTAAATTTTACAGAAAGGAAAAATTAATGAAGTTGATACTTATAGGAAATAATCATATAATAGGCAAGGGGAGGAAAAGGGTGCTTGTTTCAGTATATTATTCATACACAGAAAATAAAAACTAGCTGTAAGTGCTTTAGAGTAGGAGTCATAGGTGAAGGAAGATTCTGCAGAAAGGTTCTGCACATTTTGAAGAAAAGGCTGGACTGGAAGCTGTCATTTTGTAATGAAGGGAAAACCAAAAATGATTCCCACATTTGTCCTCTGTTATTGAGATCACCAGCCAAAACTTTCTTTTTTTGGTCCCTGCTGTAGACCAGTTCCTTGAGGATTTATCTGAATGGCAGAGAGGGCATTTGAACAAGAAAGATCCAGAAAACTAATCTGAATCTTTAGCTTAATTCATGCTAAACTGATGAGTGACTGTGTTGTTGCTTGGCTAAACCTGCCTTTTTGGAAATGCAAAGAGTACAAAATACTGGCAGGAGCCCTATAAGGTTTTAAGCTGTTGCTACAAGCTGTTACCTAGATTAGTTGGCAGAAGAATGTTTGAACCTGCAAAGGACTTTGGCAGGGCCCAGTCTCTAACCATAGATTCCTGGCTATGAAATCTGTCCAGTTATTCTACTAATAATTTGAGGGATGGGGAATCACAAGGTTTCCAGGCACCAGATGTCTGCCTGCCTTTGCTGTGGGATTTTTATATCTGTGCTACAATTTCTTTTTCCTGGAAATGAACACAGTTCATTTTCAGAAGAAGATATTAAGACTTCATTAATACCCATTTTTCTACTTTTAAGCTTTCATTATATAAACTCCTTTTAGGACTAGGGTTTTTGTTGCATTGCCTTTGAAAATCATCTCATCTTTTAGTTGGCTGTGGATGATACCCAAACTCCTGTGATTGCCATACAATCCATTTTACTCATACAGATGAAAGTCAAAATGCCTTACCAGGTGATTCATAATTCCCAAGCCTAACTTGTGGGTTATGCCTAGTAACAAGGATAACTGCTACAATATAGGAAGCTGCAATTAAAAGTTTCAGATAACCAGTTATAAAATATAGTGTTTGGAGAGCATCACTCACTTTAGAAGTAATGTTTTGACACGAACAGCTTCTCCTTCCCTGTTTAGCTCAGTGTAAGCTAATAAGGTTTTTTTTTGGATGTGAAGCTAAACTTCCAAATTCTATTTTTGCTTTTTGCTTATAAGGATGAATGTCTATTTTGGTAGACGGTTTAGATTATGCTGTGAAATATCTACTTGGTTCCCAGCAATCCATTTTTTGTATCACCACTTCAAGTAATGTCACCTTCAGCAGTATCCTTGTTTTTTCATTGCTCTTTATCTTGTGTTGTCATTTGCATAGAGGAAGCTCCAGCTGCCCTTTACTGTAGCATATTTTGAGCCCTTGTAAATATTATGTGTTAATGAAGCTTACTTCAGTTAAAGTAATTATCAGAAACAACAACACAGAAAGTCCAACCAAATCTATTCTCATTAAATTCATCAAGGCATTAGGAGGTCCCATCGTTCTGACTATTCGTAGATTAGAAGTAAAACAAGCTTCTTGGTGTTTTTTCAAGTTCAAATGAAGTGATTCTGATGCATGAATATGTCTAAATCTTCTAGATGAAAACTATTAAAGCAGAACTATCACTAACAAAAAAATTGACTTTTTGGAGACAAATAGCTATTTTGTCCTTTGTAAAAATAGCCATTTTTTTTTTCTGTGTCATATGTTTAAATCATCTGTTTCCCTCTAGTTCTATGAACAGTTAAGTTATTCCATTTTTTAAAGGTGTAATGGTTTTATTTAGTGCTATTTTAATTTGTTGTCATAACTAACAGCATATTTAAGGATTATCAGAAACTACTGAAATACCATTTAAATTTTCAGAAGGCTTATTTTCAGAAGAAAAAGGTATTTAATTCTGAAGACTTGTTTTGATTTTCAGTTTTTAGTTTAAACCCATTTTCTGTTCTTAAAATCTATATTATGCCTAGAATTTATTTTTAAGAACATGGTAACATTTGAACTCAACAATATGGATGAAAGCATTGCTGATAAGAATGTGCAGATATCGTATAGCTAGTTTCAGCGATAGATAGTTTTAATGAAAAGTTTCACACTCATTTGCTGTTTTAAAACCAGTTACCTCACAGTCAAAGTCCTTTGGGCTTTTTAGTTGAGTTTATAAAGCTCCTTTAATACAGAGATTAGCAGTTTCTTTATTTCTTTCATTCCATTTATTGGTTTGTAAACCAGAAGGCTGTGAATTTTATGAAAGAAAATCCTTTAATTTTGTGTATGCCTATTGATATGTGGTGGTTGCCATGGTACATATTTGGAGTGAAACTTTTTAAACACTGACTTGAGTATGATAATTTTTAGCATCATTTTTCTGATACAATTAATCAGAAGTCTGAAAAATTCCAAATACTTACTGAATTTAGCTTGACTGGATGTTCCAAAGGTCTAAAGTGTAAAGTTCTGACTTAAAGGTCTGAACTTCACTACATGGTCTTAACATTTCTGCAGGGCTGTAATTGAGATGCACAAACTGATTTGTGTGATGGAGATCTGTTGAGAGTTCACTACTCCCTCTGAGTCTCAAACATTGTCTAACAGCTGCTCTAATTTCTCACTATTCATTTTAGCACCTTCTTCCCAATTGTTTTGTACAATGCTGTATTGTGAATAAAGTTTTATAAACTTCTATCAAATAGCTGAGTGGTTCAGTAATTATTTAAAACCTTGCATTAGTTCCTTAGGACATTTCTGCCTCCTTTCCTAGCAGTCCCTGCTGTAGAGTTCCAGCTTATTCAACGAGCAGGATCATTGATGGTCGACTTGAAGATGTAGGTTGTCCAAAATGTCCCTTGAAAATAAAGATAGATTTTGAACTTAGTTAAGGACCTTATATAAAGTTTATAAAGAATGAAAGATCTCTCATTGGCATTCAGCGGCCTGGATTTACGACAGATGCTGTAGAATCAGTTGCCAGATAAGATTTTTAAGTCCAAAGACTCCATGCTCAGGTGTGATACAGGGTATGAGAACCTTAGGGCTGTTGTTTGTGAGTTAAACTTTGTGGGTACATGTATTAGTAGTAAATCTTTTTTTCTTTGTGAAATTTGAGCTGGCCTTGTTGCTTTTCCTTTGAGGAAATGCTACTTTGGAACTTGTAATGGTTCCCTTATGGAACCCTTGTCAGCCCAGTGATGTCATGTGTCTTTCCTGAGAATATCATACAAGATCTATGGATTGACTATATCTGTCCCTTGATTTTACTTGGAGACTTCTTGAGGCAATAATGTGGCTATAAATGGCAGGACATGTACTGTCCAAATGTTGGTGTTACTTGGAAACCAGCTAGAAAATTTGTCAGGCTGTGTTCAGCTATTAAAGAAGCAAAGTTAAATGATGATACAATTGAGATATGAATTAGAAATACTGTAATTTTAAATGAAACTAAGTTTTTCTTAGGCAGTCTGATTATCTTTCAGTGAAGAAAATGTCATCTAACCCTCTTCTTTAGTCCAGCTCTTGAAACTCTTCATAGCTTGCCAGCTTTCTGAAGCTGCAATTCTTCATGTAAATTGTTCTTCACTAATGGACTTCTATGGGGTTTTTTACTGAATCAATACTTCTAATATTTTCTGTATGTTAGGAAACACCAAAAATATAAAAATGTAGACCCTCTTCACATTTCTTTTTTATTTTTGTTTGATGGGAAATATTTTGACTTATTCATATTGTGGTTAGATGTTCTGAGTGAGTATAAGATGTGACAAGATGTATAAACCAGAATTTTTCACCAGACTGTACTAGTGGAAAAGCACTAAAAGCACTACTCTGGGCAGAGAGAAATTTGAGTACATACTGTAGTCAGGGATTTAAGTTTTTGCCTATTATCCTTTAGCTTTCTGTATTATTATTATTATTATTTTTGCTAGGATACTTTTAAAGTCTTAGAGCTTTCTGTTAGCCAGAAATTTTTGTGTTTTTTTTTTTTTTTTTTTTCTTCATTGGGAGAATCTTGTATTCAGCCTCATGCTATTGCTATCCAAGGTATAGAATAAATGTAACTAATTTCTGCACCCTCTGCTGGCCTTCGAGCTATGCAGACTAGATCTATCCAGTACCTTCAAAGTACCCACACCTGCAACTGGTTTGTGGAAATTGGGTCTTTTGGGGACTAAGGAGAGCACTTTATCTTCACTATCCAGACCCAAGCAGTGAGTAATGGCGTTTCTGAAAAAACCTCTCAACAACAATGGAAGCTTTTAGAAAGGAAACAACAGTGATATTTTGTGATAACTTTTGAGTACATTCAGTTGCAGCTGATGTGTAATCTGTTAGTGTGATATAAAGAGAGCTGTACATTTCACACCAGTAGTAGACGCTGTACAAAAATGGTTTCATTTTTTTGCTTGGGCTTCCTGATAATCCTCTTTGTAGTACAGTGCAGAAAAGCAGAACTGAAATGACCAAATTATTCAAAAATAATTGAAATGATACAAGTTTGCTTGAAACTAAGGTGCAAAATCAACTATGCCTGGCAACATTGTCTTGACAGCGATCACTTAAGAACTATTATGTATTCTTTTGTTGTTGTCTTGTTTTTTTTTTAAGCTGGACCTGTGATCTGCAGAATGCTAACATACCCTCCAACTCGAAGAGCCTTAATTGTGGGTTGTGGTCTGCAGATGTTTCAACAACTGTCAGGGATTAACACCGTCATGTATGTATTTCCCAATTGCTTCTTTTTCTAAAGTATTAGAAAAAAATCAATTAGACCATTAGCAGTTATAGATGGTCTTCTGGACAAAGACTGAAAGGTGAAAAATTGAGTGTGAGACCTGGAATGCTGGTTTGAAATCCAGATGACATATTTGGCATCACAGTAAATTGGTACTAGAGGATGTTGGTGTAGGGATAAACATTTTCATAGACATGAGAATACAAACTGTATTCGGAGAGATGCATTATTGTGTTAGGGTTTCTGGTCAAGGTATGTCTGGACAAGAAAGCACATTTATGGTTTGAATTTGTGTGCTAATAGATCACAGTAAGGTGAGGATTAGACTAACCATGTTAATGAGGTGGAACATTACTGTGAAGTTCTAAAGGGTGCTAAGGGAAGAAACATTTCCCACTTTTACATGGTTTTGTTATGTGTGTGAAGACTCAGTAAATGTGGAAGTGAAGGATGATATATCGGGTTTTCTGACAAGCTGTCAGCTCATAACAGGAGTAACTCTTGACAAATGTGCAATGTGCAAGACCTTGTTTAAGATGAAATTATTGTTGGGTTGCCCTACAGGACTAATCATAATGAATATGGTTGACATATTGTTTTAAGAGCAAGTATAAAATATGTTGCCATAACATTTTAATGAGAAAACTATGCCTAAGGGAGCATGCATCTTAGGAAATTGTTAAAAGGAACAGCTAAAAGGATAAGACTTTTAGTGGTATCAAGAGCTACCATATTAAATGTTGGAGTAAACACTACCATCTGTCATACTGGAAGAAAAAATGCCCCAGATTATTAAACTGCAAAGGAGGGAAATCTGTCACAGGTAAAGAAACACTTCACAAAGTAGGAGTTGTAAGCCAATGTGGGAAACACTTGGACACAAAACTGGTAACTTATGTGTGAAAGCCAGGAGACAGGCACAGAAAGAGCTTTGATAAATTTTTCAAACACGTCAGAAACAGGAAGCCTAACAGTCTCCAGGCCCAGTAAGGATCAAGACACTGGGAGTACACTAGCAGAAGATAAGTGTTTAGCACCAAATCTCACAAACGCACTTCTTGCATTGTGTTAATTATAGAGGGTCTAGAGAAGCTTTTTGCACTAGAGCCTGCTTAAGATTTCTCAGGTGGTCTTCTTGACACTTAAGTATTAGGGGAAAACTTCTAGATCAAGCTGATTAAAAAATAACAAATTAATCAGGGTACACTCAACAGGTCTGGAGTAATTTGCATCCATGTTCCCTGAATTTGGAAATGTAGCATAATTTGCATGAAGCTACAGCCCAGAAAGCTTTATTTCTGTCTTTATAAAAATCAATTAAAACTTCATAGAAATTAATAAGATGTGTGTTTATAAATATGAAAAATGAACATGTACATGTACAATATAAAACAACAAAGAAGAGCCAACATGATTGTTTTAGCTTGATTATAACTTGCTTGGATGTGAGTCCATGGTTGTGTTAGAACTGTAAATCCCTCATGAATTAACCATCCTAAGCAACCATGACAGCTGCAGCCAAAGTTTCTTGGAGAAATCATGTAGTCACAAAAGTGAGAAGTCCTGTCAGGTAAATAACTGTTTAAGATAGGCAAAAAAATGGTGAGAATAGAAGATCAGTTATCACAAACCAAGACTAGACTCCTACAATGATCTATATGAAGATCTTTGCTGCTTTAATAAATATGTGAAAGGGGCTAAATAACAAAGTAACAGCTTGTATTCATGCAGCATTCACAATATAAAGGTCCCCCAAATCTGTCAACATGAACAGTTGTGGGAAGATAATGCAAGATAACAAATTAGTGGAATGGCAAGTCCATTAACTATTCAATGTTATTCAACAATGCCTGCAGGAGGGAGCTGGGTAACTAACATGCATCGCAGTCTAAGTTGTTACTACTCAAAAAAGAGAGCTTGCAATTGCATTATCGTTCTATACAAACATCATGACGACACCCATGGCCAATCTGGAATAGTACAAACAGTTGCAGATGTCCTTTCTTTTAATAAGAGCAAACCAGGTTATGTGTGGGGAAAGAGATACCTGTGTTTGAACAGGATGATCAGAACTCTGCAGCTTGGAAAAAAATGAGGTCAGAAGAAATATGAGAGAGACATAAAGCTACTAATGCTATGGAGAGGATGGGGAGAGCATGGTTATTTGTCATTTCTTGTAACACATTTTTGATGACTCTTACCCAGCAGTAGGTTTAAAATAAGCATTTTTTCATGCAACACATAATTACATATTGGAACTCATTGCCACAGGATGTTACAGATGCCAAATTTAGAAATACATTTAGAAGTTAATTAGGGAAACTTACATAATAAACATTACTAAATGTTATGAAATGTGGTGTGCATGCAATCTCTGGCCAAGGACAGTCATTCTCGCAGTTTGGTTCTCACTACTTTGGGATGCCTTATTAGGCTAGAACAAAAAATTGACAGTTCAGAAGGCTTATGACACTGGTAGGTTGACTTTGTTTTAAACTTACTATGTTTTAAAATCTCAAACTCCTTCCTGTGTAGGAGGTTTTACAAATAGTTTGGAATTGACCTAATTTGCTTGTGGATGTGTAGGAGGGCACAATTACAACTATAAAATTTGATTGAATCTGAGCTTTAAAATAATAAAATGCCTGTAATAAACGCGTGAAGACACTGTTGCTAAAGGACTGGATTGTCACCCATTTGCAGTATCCAGTCTCTTTTAATATTCCAGTATAACTAAAGTTTTAGTTATCAGGTATGCAAGACAAACATTCTCCTGTGAAAGGACGTTTTTCAAATACAAGTAAGCAGCTTGTCTGTTGATGATTTGCTTACATAGAAATTGGTGGTTGCCTTTCAATGCTGTAATTAGATGGTACCTTAAGGAACTGTCAGACTGTATTAACTCTCTAAGCACTAGTTTTCTCTTCATAATGTTTAGTTGTGTCATTCTGGGATTGCTGTTCTCTTGCAGCTTGAAAGCAGGCATTGGTTATGGTTGGAGGGTCTAGTATTGTGTGGACTTGGCTTCAGTGGTTTCTCAAAAACAGACATGAAAAGTATTTTGACAGTGGATGTTCACTGTACCTTTGGTGCTACTGTAAATCCTTGTTTATTGGCCCTTTTTAGGCCATAGAAGAAGAGGCTGATGACCCCAGCTTGCAGATGCCTGGCCTTCCATGGCAGAGAATTTAGCCTGTGGTTGCCCTCTGACCAGTTAACTTAACATGGCTGCATCCATGACAGGCCCTGACTTGTTCTAATCTTCTGGCTTGAGATTTTCTGCTCTTTCTGCTATAAATAATTTGTGTAATCTTGTATTTTACTGTAAGAAAAGTGAGGCGATCAAGGTGAATTTGTGTGTGTCTGAAAAGCTCATTTAAACCCCCATAATCAAATTACAAAGGGACAGGAAAATATAAAAAATAACACAATTGTAGAATGATTTAATACTTCCCCAATTGCTATATGCTTTACTGAGTAACTCATCAATTTTAGAAAAGAAAAACTTGAATCAAAAATTATGGGTGTTAAAGGAGTTTTGCAGTGGTCTAAAAATAGTCACTGAGTCTACCCAGTAGAAGAAGAGATGCTAAAAAGCAAAAATTACCTACAAGAAACACATGGAGATAACAATAAAAATATAGAGCTTCCATGCTTAATAATTCAGTAATCTGATATAAATTTTCTGGTTAAAAACTGGCTCTCAGTAGTGAAGTCAGTGAGAGCAATGAAGTCTGCGTGTAGTTGGAGTTCTCTTTAGGATGCGAAGAGGAAAACCAGAAGAAATGCTGTAAGAAGTGTTGAAGGCTGTGCTCAGCCCTTTTCATTGTGCAATAAAGTGGTCTTGTTTTTGCACAGAAATAGTTTAATACCATATTTGAATCACATTAGTTATACACATGTATGTGTATAACATCCAGCCATGAGGAACCAGCAACTCATCACGAACAGGATGTTACTGAATTGGTGAGAACAGTATGTGGAGCAACCTCTGCATTGAGGAGGTGGATCTAAAAGAAAAGCACAATATAAAAATAGGCTAAGGAGATTGTGACTTCACAGGAACAAACACTAGCATGATAAATTTAGTCAGCAAAAGAATAAAGCTCAGTGACCTATTGCTTTGATTCCTTTTTTTTCCCCTAAGAACAAGGCTATCACTGCTGTCTGATGGAGTGCCTGACGCAGAACAAATGTTTCCTTTGTGTCATGGTTTTTTCCATCTTAACTGACCCATTAAAGTCATACAATTTTAGACAAGCCTCTCTCACACTGGTGTGAGCAGGTCTGAAATGATTTAACTTCTCACTTTCTTATCATTCTAGTGTTTTCTCATCTTGAAAACAGAAGCTCATTGTTTCAAACCTGGAGCACAAATCTGGTTGGCAGGAGGCTGAGAAAGGCCTTGTGAAGGTAGTTGTATTCCAGGGAAGTAGTTACTACAAATTAGCTTTTTAGTAGTAATATATTCCAGAATTTGGTTAAATCAGTGATGTTAAGATATTTTCAAGCCCAAAATTGCCCATAGTTAAAACTTGGGGGAAGAGGACCATTTTGAGGTAAAACTTGAAATTAATTTTTCCTATCAGTTTCTTATTTAAAAAAAAAAAAAGTTAAAAGAAAAGGAAGAAGTTCCATTTTTGGGGGGTAGGAGGAAGAGGGAACTTGAAGGATTTGAACTGTTTCACATTGTGTAGTGAAAATCATCAATGCATGCTTTATCTCTGTGCCCATGTTCTTGCAGAACTAGGACTTCTGAAAACATTCCTGGTATGTTTACTGCAGCCTTGTGGCAATAAAAAAACCTCCAAACCACGGGGAAGAAAAGTTTTGGAAAAAATCCCAACTCATCTTGAATACTAGGCAGTAATTTAGCCACAGTTGGAGGAAGTTCAGTTTTGTTTTGTCAGAATTGCTTGCAGGTGGTATGACCTGTGCTGGAGATTCTGCTGCTCTCTGAGAGTTTTGGTGTCTGTTCCCAAAGACTGCCTGTCCCCTCAAGACTATAAATCTGAGATAACATTGAAGAGACAGCTATATCATCTGGATTATTCTTCCTCTCACAATACTTTAAGTGGACTTGATGAAAGCCAGACAAAATGCTTTGTTCTGCAGTTGAAACTCTAAGTTTGATGTGATGCTAATTTTGTAATTTGCTATTATCTCTTCTTTCTGCAACAGGAAAGTGGTATAATATGTCAACAGGGAGAGCATATGGCCTTTAGCATTTTTGCTAAGCTATTTGCAAGTATATGTGATCTGTTATTCCTATTTAATAAAATGTTTTTTATTTCTGAGATATCTTTGCATCTCCTAAAAGTGAAGTGAATCCACATATAAAATGCATTGGTGTTGGGATTTGGTCCTCAGATGCTTTTGAGTTCTAAGTGTTGCTTTTTTAATTTATGCAAGCAAACAAAAGAAACAGAAAAAAGGATGATAAAAAGAAGCATATTTTTTCAACTGCAAAGAAATAGAGAGGGGAATAAAATGCTATATGGAGAGGGAAAAAAGCTCAGAATAATGAGAGAGGAAAAAGAACCTGAATAAAAGAAGACAAATACAAAAGAGGACAAGAAGAGGTTATGTAACAAGTGGAAATTTAGGGTTTGAAGATAAGAATATTAGAACAATTAATATGAAAAGTGAAAAAATATTGTACTGAATGGGAATGCGAGAATGAAAGAAAAAGCAGTGGGACTGGGAAAGAAGTCAGGATACTTCTGGAGAAGAAGACCAGAGAGGAATTCAGTGGAAAGTACATTTCCTGGCAGGTTTAATTGCTAGGTCTGTTGTGCAGCAGTTTCAGAGCTGAAACCTGTGAGCACCTCGCTGTAGCCTCAGAACCAACTTGGTACTTCTGCCTAACATGAGTGTGCAGATGAATCCCCAGAGGGGTGGTAAAAGTCAGGACTCAGAAACTTGTCTTGAAATTCCAGGTTTTTAACTTCTTTGTAATGAAATACTGAATTGGGAACATTGGACAATGTCTGACATATCTGACTGCTGATAAACTTTTCATTTTTTTTTTAAGATCATTGAATAAATACCTTTTTTGGTGAATTATCCCACAGGTAGAAGCAACTCTTTCAGCATCAGCAGCCATAACGAGATTTATAATTAATGACTGAATGTTATTACAGTTTATGACAGATTTATAATGAATAAGCTGGTCGTTGAAGTGAGGTTTTTCTAGAGCACTGGTTGTTGTTTTGAATACTGGAAAATAGTTGCTGAGATCTGTAAACAGAAGTTCTACTGGCAGAAATAATGGTGATTCACATTTTTCTTGTGATTTGTATTCAGGCATTGACTTTTAATGTTGTATAGCTTTCTATTGTGTTCTCTGGCTATGCATTTTAAAACAAATCCAGAAAATAGCATACTGTATTTGAAAAAAACCCCAAACCACCAAACAAAGCAAAACCCCAAGCTGACACAATGGTAAATGTCATCCAAGTTGCACAGCNATAGCAATTTTTATTGTTTTGAGAAGTGACCATTTTACTGTTTTAGCCTTCCTTCATATTGCAAGATGTTTTAGATAGCATTGTGTGCAAACTCATCATGTAAAATACTTCAGAGGCATATAGATGCTTTTTATATAGACTGCAGATATTTCTGGAAGAACAACTAAACAGAAGTCTAGTTTAGTCAAACACTCTAGGTGAGGTGTCTCCCATTACACCAGCTGTCTCTGTTGTATGTGCTATACAGAAATAATGTGATTAACTTGTACAGCTCTTGAGAGGTACAAATTGTAGTTAATAAGCAAAATAATTTCATATTATGCACTGTAAACATTCTAAATGAGAGTTTATGGTAACTGCCTTTATCACTTTCATAGTACTTGGAAAGGAAAATGAAACTCTGACTCAGGCTTTTTTAAAGTTTTGCATGTTCAGCAACCACTTTTCCATAGTCAGTGTACTGTTACCACAGCTGAGCTTGTTTCTTTTAAAGTAAAGAGTGCATTGAAAGTAAAATGTATTTTAAAAAATCCCACTTCAAACATCTGATGGTCACCAAGTTGTACGTATTGGACACAAGTTCATTGTGTACAAAGGGGATTATGCAGTATTTTTTCCGAGCCCTGTAACATGTGTGATGATGATGATTATCATTATATTAAATTTTAATTCTCTTTCCCCCAGTAAAATGGTAGATCTGAACTGAACAATTAGTTTGTTTGTGAAAATCTGTCCATTAAGTTTGAAAAATTGTCACACAACCTACAGAGAGAAGCAGTGACTTTGGAACTGTGGCCAAGGACAAACCCAGGTTTGGAGGTGAAAGTGTCTTAAAGTGCAGAGCCTTAGGCTGGGCACATGCAGTTCTTGTCAGCAGTTGAGGTGCTGTGTGGGTAACAAGAAATGTGAAATTCCCTTTCATCACATGCTCTCAGCAGGAACCCTGGAACCCACAGCAGCTGTGGCTTGGCAGAGCCAATCCTTTCCATCCCTTCTTGGTTTGCCTTCAGCTCCCTATCAGGGCAGGCCAGGGAGGAGCTCAAAAACAGTTTCCCTGGACCTTGCTCTGATGTTTTTCCTTCTTCTCAGTAAATGCTGATGTGGGAAGGGAACACCACCTAGTAAGGGGAGTGTGCCTTAGTATGTCTGCTAGGAAGTGGCCAAAACATAAATCTGTTGATGCCAGGATTCCAGTAGCTTTATCCATTAATTAAAACAAGCCAACACAGGATAGCTGGTTAAGGAACACTGCAGCAAGCCTGAGAAAAAAACAATAGCTCTTTGTTAAACAGGCAGGATGCAGTGCTGGCAGTGGTGACTTGGTGTTCAGAGTCACGGAGAGGGATGGGAAGAGAAAACAGCTGGGTCGTACTGCTGGGCATCCCATATGGCTCTACACCTTCATCTTGGATTTGTACTTACCAGCAAACTGCAAGACTGAGTGACCAGGATGGATGTAGGCTCCAGAAGGCAGTTCTGTAAACCTGAACATTTTTTAAGGCAGTTATATTGCTAAAGTTTATGTATAATTTACTGTGTTTTAATGATAACTCACATGTTTTAGAATTTTTTGTTTAAAAATCGTTTTTTTAAAATATTCTTGTGTGTGCTTATTGGGTCGCCTGCAAAATCCTGAAAAGCTTAGGGGTTTAATGATTTAGCTCCAAAGGTTGTACTTCTTCAGTTGAAATAATTGTGAGAGGGTAGTTAGGATACAAGATACAAGTAAGAAACTGTATGAAACTGTATTAAAAACAAGTCACCTGTGTGTCAGTGTTCCTAGCAATAAATCCACACTGTGCCAAATTTCCACTAAATATAAAAAATTAAACCAAAGCTTTTTTCTCCTGTTGTGCTGCCCTGGTAGTTGAAAAGTTAATTTATCTGAGTCAATTTAAAAGTATAGATTTATAATTTGCCATAAAACAAAGAAATTACAACTTGAAATTTGGGTTATTTAGCCAATGCCATACATCAATCTTCAAGATTCCCTCTCAGGCTGAAGCTTCTCACAGCTAATGCCATTTCTCTGTGCATTTTGTGTTCTTATTCCTTTTGAAATAGAAAAGCTTTTTGCCACTTAAAAGAAAGAAAGAAAGATGCAAAACAAAGCAGTGAATCACAATGGAGTAGTTAACTAGATTAAAGCTATAAAATACACTTCCTATTTAAGCTGCTTGCCGTGTTGATCAAACTAACCAGAGTTTTTAGAAGATGGTTTTTACAGGTACACCCTTGTTCTAACTATTGGAGATCAAAGGATAGGTAATTCAGATACAAAAGTTTTTCAGGGCTTGAGTATCAGAAGATCAAGGAAGTATTCCAGGATGCTATATAATGGGACTAATGGGATGAAATAAAGTAAAATCTAGAATGATTATTGGAAGATAGTTCAGTGCTTAGAAGTACTATATTGGGTGTTTCAAGGGAAGTAGGAAACAATCATAGTTTCTAATTGTTTAAACTGTTACAACAATAGAGAAAGTATTAGAAATAACATACTTGGGGGGTTTGGTGTCGAGCTTAGTAGGCATACAATCGCAGAATAATGTAAGTTTATAAGTAAAGGCTAATTTCCTTTAAATTAAACTTTTATATCCCACATCTTCGGATAATTCCCATAATTTATCCATTTATTGTTAAAAAAAGTACAAAACCAAACACAGCCCCCACCTAAAACCTAGGCAAACTTAAAAAATCTTAGACTGCTGAAAATATTAAATGACATTGTGGTGGATTTATTTGCATTATAATTTTCATCAAAAAATAAAAAAATTTTCATTAAAAAATAAACAATGAAAAATCTTCTGAAATTGCACAGGAGACAGGTTCAGGGTGGTGATGCGAGGTGTTGTAAGGGGCTCAACTACAGGCTCTCATTCTGCTCTGAAGCACTGGATTTTTTTTTCATTTCATAAATCTTATAAGTATTAGTGTTTTTCTTTATTTATCTGGTGCTGAACATCTGCTTAGTTGTGGGAATTTTATGTTGTTTGGTTTTTGCCCCCCAAATCTGGACCTTTAAATCAATGAGTTGAAGAGTGACCACATGAAATATTTTTCTTTATTGTCTTCTTTGAGTTCTATCCTGGGTTACTGGTTAGAAGAACATATATTAAAGAATGGAATAGCATAAATAAAAGTAAACTTCATGGTGTGGCAGCTGCAAATGATTTGCCACAGTCTGGATCCATCTACTGATGGTTTGGTTAATTATTTTTAAAAGGTTGCAAGTATATTAAAAGGGATCTGAGTATTAACTGACACTTCACTTAAAAAAAAAATCTTCAACAAAACCTTAAGTTACATGGCATTTTTGGTGTAATGCTTTCACAGAAGTAAATTCCTTGTAAATTTTGTACATTGACTGTTGCTAATACAAAGACTTGTAATATCTTCATTTGGCAATCAATGTTTATTTCTATAACATGTTCAAAAAACACATATTCAAAGAACTGTATAGGAATTAAAATACCAGATCACTTTAAAAGAAATCCTGCTATCTTCTCATTTGGCACGTGTTTTATTTTTAATGTAACCTGATCAGCAGGAACTGTGTGCACAAGTGCACAATTTTACCCCGTTTTTCTGTGGAAAACCAGTCAGAAGGCTGGACTGGTTTGTACTAAAACATTGAAAATCAACTCACAGTCCTGCTGATTGTACTCTCTGTTTTGTTTTGTTTTGTTTTATCTTATCTTACTGTGGTTTTCTTAATGGTATGTGATAATATCTGTTCCTATAGTTCTTCAGGCTGTGAAAGTATATTTAAAGAAAGACTGTCACTTTGGAGGTAACTTAAGAACAAAGTATTTAAAAAAGAAATACATTTGAACCCATGTTTTCTAACATTTCTTTTGATGTTATTGAAGGATTTGTGTATTTAATAGGAATTTTCCACATTTTTCTTCTTTTGATTTCTACTTTCCCTTTTGCCTGTAGTGGAGTCATAACACTATTTGATTTCTATCTGTTGCCTTAGTAATAAATTTCAGGTCACCAATCCAGTGTTAATTTCACTGCAGGGCCATGCAGTAGAAATTGTATGAAAACGTCTTTGCCTTACATGGAGTAAAGTCAGATAAATGCATCTCATTCAGTTTTGTTCCTATGTAAAGCCAAGTAAAGAAATGAAGTCTGAGCAGTGATGCTGTTTTTAAATCATTCATGAATGATTGCTGGGGGAAGTTCCCTAAATAGCACTACTGCTTTTTTTGTTGTAATGTATTATTTGCCTAAACAGCTCCTGGAGTGCAGTTTGGTCTCACCAGTTTCTCTTCCATTAAACATTTGTAATCATCTTGTAAAAATTCCTTTTTAATGCAACTGTTAATGTTTAATATGCATCATCCTGTTGAACTGTACATTTTTGTTGTCTCTAGCATTTATTTCGAGACCTATCAGGAAATCAGATACCAGTCAATGGCCATTTTTTTTTCGATAAAGCACAATAGAGTAGTAAGAGGAGGGGAGGGGAGATTTGTGTTGTAGGTTTGCTCCCTTGACAAAACCTAGAGGACATGTATTATTCAGATACTGGACTGTGTTCATAGTAATAAGGAAGTGTTTTCTTAGGTGAAAGCCAGGGAATATAGAAATGTGAAACAGTTCAAAGCTCACAATGTAATCAGTCTTGAAAAGACACAAAATTAAAGTGTAAAAGGCCACCTGGTTAGGTGCTGCTTGATCCAGCAACATGAACAACCTCAGTGAAATATATTACTGATGCCATTCAAACATAGAGTAAGAGATATGATGCCCTTTAGATTTGTTTATTCACCTTTACTTTAAGGGCACAGGAACTGGTTTTGTAAATTGGATTCTTTGGAGTCTGTCAATAACAGTTAAGCTGCCACAGGCTAGTCAATATGCCTTGTGCCACAGACTGGAGGCACAAAAAAAAAAGGGGTGAAAGGTTATGTGCATTGCAGAGATTTGCTATAAATGAAAATAGTCCAGAAAGGAACCGTAAATAAAATATAGTGGCATCTAAAAGCTAATCCAGACCTTGTTATTGGGAGCAGTCTGCAAAACAAAGAGATGGCTGTGGTGAAAATGGGCCATACAGAAGGTGTGATATGGAGCACAGTCACCAAATCGAAAGAAAATAAGAAATACTGATTAAACTCTTAATTCCTCAGTGTGGTGAGAAAGAATAATGACTGTAAGGCCAGTGAGGAGGAGAGCCCAGGGAAGGAGGGGGATATCAGGAGGGGGGAACTAAACAACGCTTGGGTTCTCATCTTTTGGAAGGGCTGGTTCTTACCTGGAGAGTTTCTAGAAATCAGGTGGTGTCAGAGCTGGAAGGGTGCAAGCTGAGTCTAAGCCTCTGCAAGTGAGAGGGGTCTGACCTATGACTGCTTAAAATGTTTGTATTTTTTTTCTCCAGAGTTTGAAGAAGTCTGTGGGAGAATGATTCATAGAATGATTTTGAAACATTTTCATGATGGAATAAAATAATTTTGTGATATTTTATTTCTTTTTAATAGTCACTTGTATACTGCACTCGCCCAAAGAATGTTTTATGGATATCTTGAAAATAGAAAAAGAATGTGAGAACAGATTATTATCAGCAAAATTTCATATTTCACAAGGGAAAATTGGAACAGGGATATACTGGATTGCTGATTAAAACTTATGCTTGCTGGAGGCCCCTTTCTCATATAAACTTGAATCTTTTAGTCAGTTATGAATGGAAGAGGCTTTTTTTTTTTTTTAGAAGAAACGGGGAGAGCCCTGTTATAAGCCAGGGGAGAAAACAAAAGCACAACAAAAACAAACAGTTAAGACAATTTGGTCTTTCTTACTCTACTCTCTTCTTACTTCCTTGTTTATATAATTTCTATTGTATGTTTACAGACTGGGGAAGGAGAAGAGAAAATGAGCAGTTTAATGTTTTCAACTTCAGGTCCTTAAATAATAGATTTAAATGAAAGTACTGAAATTGGCTTTTGAAAACAAGTTGACAAAAAGCTAAAGCCTTCTGTTACTAAAGGAATACTTTTTGCCCCTGCATGTTGGTGAGAGAGGGAAGCAGGTGAAAAAAGTACTGAAGGACTTGTTGGTGCTGTAACGAGCATGTTGGCATGTAAGGAATCAGGTAAGATTTCACTAAAAGTTGGACCAATTCAGCTATTTTTAAACAAAGTTTTGAATGTTACCTTTAAAAACCTCCTCTGTCCTACATTTGAGCCCTTAACGAAATGTGAGAACTGAAACTGTGTAACCACAATTTAAACAGATGACAGATGAATTTGGTACTGATGAGATATAAACTGAAAGAAATCCTAGCTCTGCACTGAGCCAGCAGCTCTATCCCATTTGCACAGGAATGAGGGAAGAAAGGGGACCTTATCAGAATGAGAAGTATAAATTATTCTTGTTAGTGATGGCACATTCCAGGAATTTTAAATTTTTCAACCATCTTAATATTTGAGAACCTGTTTAAATTTTGTTTCAGATTGTGACACATGCCTGTAATGTCACTAATTTACAGTGGAAATAAAAGACAGGATATAGCTCATATTTTTTTGTGATTTGTGTAGGAATGGAGAATGACTGAAATAGAACAGCTCTCAAGGGAAAATGTACTCATTCCAAGTAATATTTCTTTCTTTTCTATTTCATATAATAGTAGAGAAAATATGTGTGTTAACACATTTATAGTTTGAATATTATCAAATATATTACAGTAGTCCTCTCTATCTTATACGCTTTATTAGGGTTTTGAGTAAGTAAAATTAGTGAGGCTTAGCTTATTGTATTTTTCAGGGCATAGTCCTATTTTAAATGCTTTTATCTTACTGCAAACCCTAGTTTTTTATGATTCTTATCACATTGTGGTAAACTAACTCAAGCACTGCCATAATTATGAACAGAGGCAGAATTGGGATGTATCATAGTTAAAGAAAAAAAACCCAAAAAGATGAACCACTCCCCGATACATATACATGGATATCATAGTTGACTGAGACATGGAACACAGGCTCTGCAAGATACTGGTCAGGTCTCCACAGGTATTTGTATCTCACTATTTATTGATTTATCATATTTGTTAACTTAAACCAGGTAGAAAGTCATTTAAACACATGTCCATATTGCCAAATTCCTTCTCCCCTGCAAACTCTGGTCTGGTCGCTTCCTCTTTAAGCATCTCTGTAGAGGATTCTGCCGCCCTACCGTGTCTTCAGTTATCCTTGAGCATCTCCAGTGACTTTTCCTTGCATTGATGTAAGAGATGCCACCATCTCTGCAAACTCTTCAGTGCAGAAATGTACATTAACCAGGCAATAAATATGGGTAAGCAGTTTGAGATTGTGGACAGAAGTCCAGTTTTGGAAATCTTAATTCCCTTAATAATGTAATATGCTACTGCAGACAACTGGTGTTGGAGGAAGACTAGGCAATGCTAGGGAAGGAAACTAAAAAAAGGAAGTACAGAAAAAAAAGAAGAAAAACACATCAGCTGGGATGGACAGTGCTTTAAAATGTAAAGCCACTGTTAGAAAAAGAAATTAATTCCATGGTTAGAAGCTTGACTCAATTGCCCATCCTCTCAGCGGAATCTAAGAGGTCTATCTAGGTTTTTACCTTTTGAAATCTGAACAAGTAGCTCTTAGTCATCTGTGAGAACACTTGAGCCCTCATTTCTGCTATGTCTCGTTAGGATATACTGAGGCAAATGGTTGTGTAAAGAAAAAGATGATATTATATAACTTTTTTTTTTTTTTTTTAGGTTACTCTAAAAGCTATACTTATTCTATTTTCTATTAAAAAAAGATTTTTTTTTGGTTTTTTTCTGAAGGAATGTTATTCCTGGAACTTAGTCAGCCAAAGGACGAATGAAACCAGTACCTTCCTGCAAAAAGTGGTATTTTGCCTCCAGTCCTTCTTACAATGACCTTAAAATGCTGTGCTATATGCTTGCAAGAAACTTTAAGCACATTTTCTAATTCAGACTTGCAATTTAATGCCCTTAAGTGACACATTCTAGCTTCCTGTTGTGTGTATATTACAATAGCATTCACAGAGATAGGATTTCATGCTTTTGAATTTTTCTAACTCAGACAGGAGACTCAGCTGGACTATTACCTTGGAAAAATAAATTGTAATTCAGCTCCTTTACACCTCTTGATGTCCCTGAGTCTCTTAGTGTTCTGAGTGGTATGTGCAGGGTCATGCAGAGTGGCTAGAGCTGTATGACTGTCACTGGCCTGGTCAGCTCCGTGGTCTTTCATCTTCTCTTCCAGTATCAAAGCTGATCTTTTCAATAAATCAGCTTTTGGGTTTTGCTAACAACATAATCTTAAAGTGATTCCATGCTTGCTGTACTGTAAACCTGCATATACAGGAGCATTGAAGTATATTTGCCATACACCACCTAAAATTTTTATTTTTGTAAGTGTGTCTTGGGTTTTGTGCATTGGCTTATTGCTTCTTGTTCTCTCTAAATAAAGTTATGAAAATCTTACAAGCAACCAGTGTTTATGATACCTCTCTAAACTAGATGTTCTCTGTAGAGAACCCATTTGGGGATTTATTCTGGTTTCATAAAAGACATTTTCCTTTCCTAACAGCAAAATTCTCTGTCTGGAACAAATTAACTGCCATTCAAGGACTAATCTCTTCCTCCATGGCAGAAATTTCATCCTCTGTGGCACTGCACTTCAGACTGACTGCTGCAGTCACTGTCACAGATACTCCCCAGAGGTTTCAGACCAGAATCACATCTGCTGCTTTGAGTCACAACTTCATCCTATCTGGTGGGGTTTCAGAGTTCATTAGACTAATTAATGATTAAGTACAGCAATATGACATGACTTGGCTCTTTTGTCATGTCTGTCAGCTTTCTCAAAAATTCAAAGTATCAGCTATTTTCTGAATGTTTGGTTTTGTGCAAGATTTTAAATAAGCAGCTTTCTCATGTTGGCACTTAAGTCAGAAAAAGTGCACTGCTGTCTGGTATAATCTTGCTTGAGCTGCACAGAGGTATCTAAACCCAGAAAAACCTGTATTTATAGAAGGAAATGGACAGGCAGAAACCTCTGTAAGGGAAATCTTTACCTATGTGAAATTAGAGGTATTATGAGGAGAGAGGAGCAAAAGTGGGAGAATGGGAGCAAAATGTAATGCTAAAATTTAATTGCTGTCCTCAGTAAAGCAGAACAGCACATAGCACTGAATCTGCTGCTGCATTGTGGCCCCGTGGTTTTCCCTCAAAACAGATTACCCACGTCTGCTTAGGTACCTATCTTGTTTTTCCAGGTTTTTAAGAAAAGGTGCTTTGTAATTCTTTTTAGGATAAAAATACCTAATTACATTGTGTACATAAGTAGTTATTGTTTATATGTATTATTAATCTAATAACTGATAACTGTTGTGGTTGAGGGGATTGAATATACCCTCAGTATATTGACAGACAACATCAAATTGGGTGGGGATATGTGCTGGAGAGTAGGAAGGCTCTGAAGAGGTTCAGGCTGGGCATCATGAGGATTATACACTTAGAGATAACTGTCTATCTGAGTCAAATGGAACCCATTGATGTAGTATGGCACTGTCTTCACTGAAGAAATCAGGGTGATCACAGTGATGACTGATAGCATGGGCGTAGATTTGGTGGCTTTTGGAGAAGATTGAACCATGTGTGATCCTGTGGTGAGAAGGCATAGAGCAGATACTTATCTATCAGGTTTTGACTCTGAAGTTTTCTAAACCCATGTTTTCTCTCCATCATGCTTGAAATCTGACTTGGGTGGGAGAGAGTGACCATTGCTTCAGGAGATGCCACCTTATTTTGTGGGATTAGATTTCCCCAGCAGTGTTAAGAAAGTTTTCTTCTGGTGTCTAATCCTCTGGCAAGATATCAGCCACAAAAGGGCAATGTGTCAAATAATAGTAGCCGTAAAGGCTACTTGCCCAACAAAGGCAGCTAATTTTTTTGTGAATTATGCAGTAATTCATTTGATGTTCTTGTGACACAGCTATTGAGGAAGATTTCTTCCATGATGGAGCTGCAGGTATCTTTGAAGGACAATGAAGAGAGTCTACAAGGCACAGTTATTTGCTGTGTGCATACTGTTACTTGATACATTTTAAATGTGAAATTTTTGAATTTTGCAGTTCACATAGACAGGTCTGCCAGATAAGTATTATTTAAGATTTTTTTCAGTGTATTTTTCATATATGTTGTCTCTATTTTTTTCCCATGCCTCCCCATGTGAGAGCATGACTAGCAAAAGTTAACGTTCTGTCAGTATTCCTTCTTCAGATACTACCTTTGTATCATACACTTTATCCTCTTCTCAAAACCGTGTAAGTTCTGTTTTTCTCTAGTCTCCTGTTATGTAGCATTCTTTATGCCTATAATAAATGCTGACAACTCCCAGCTCAACAGTTATTTCCATCAAATGCAGACTGTTACGTCACTCAGATTTCTGAGTGCCAGTCTGAGATAAGGACTTGAATGAAAAGGCAGCTGGCATAAGGTTTGTGTCTGAAGAAAATGTTACTGTGTCTGGCAAGGCAGCAGCAGCATCTAAAGCAAGAGCAGCCTTAACCTTCAAGGGGTGCCCAAATCTCCAGCATTCAAGGACAAAGCACATATCCTTTTGGCTTCTCACAGTATTCCTAATAAAAACTGTTGTGAGAAGGTGAGAGATGGTGCTTGCTTCTTTCCAGTATGAAGATGCCATGATGATCCAAGCTTTCAGCACCCTGAACTAGGCTGCTGCAGTGTATTTTGATTAAGATCAATATGTTGAGTTTGGGGTTATTCAACATGCAGGTTTCTGCCAGCCAGAGGTGTCCCTGTGGACAGCACAGCTTACTGTAGCCACTGGGCTAGGTGTAAAGAGCTTAACAGCTTTAGGGTTTTTTGTACTTTGCTTGTTCTCTGTAAAGGACAGAGCTGACAGGTAGATATACTGTGCAGTTGTATAATTGACCACTCAGGGAAACTGACGTTTCCTTTCTCTGTAGTAGCAATCTTCCCAATACCAATTGGTGTTTCCCCAGTCCACTCACCTGTGTTATCTACTGTAAGCTCTCAACCTTTAATTTCCTTTTTCCTTGCAATGCAAGTTTTCTTCCTGAACGGGGTTCTTAAAAAAAAGGCACCCTTCTCAAAGCAAGATCTTTGTGAGCAGTAGAGGTTCATGGTGTCAATGTGCTGACATGTCTCAAGTCAGGGATTAGTGGTGCTTCCTCATTATCTCGTCTCTCCCCATCTGTCAGCATCCATTTGTGTTTTTTGCCTTGTGTTTATATTACAAGCTTTTTGGGATAGGTGATTTAATTGTTCTGTTTCTGAACTGCACTTAGCACACTGTGTCCTTCCCAGTGCTGGAGACAGATATTTCAGTAATGCAGTCAACCTTTAGGAATGAAGCTATGTGATGTTTTGCTTCCAACAGTGTAATTTTGCAGACAGTTCCCTTCTAAGTAATTGTTTTTATCCCACTGTAGAATATAATGATCTGATTTCTCCCCTCCTCTTTCCCTGTAAGGCCCACCAATAAAAAACTTGCTCTGTCCTTATCCAGGCTTTCCTTCCAAACGGAAGGTCATAGTCTTTCACTGCCAAATGTCACAGACGACAGCTTCTACACTGGCCTAAGAGTCTCATTTCTCTAACAAAGGTAGTCTTTCCATTTAAAGGAGAAAAAAACCCACTCCACATAGATAATCCTTTGTATTTATTGCACTGAGAGAAAGGAGCTTTGCAGATGATATATGACAGCATTTTTAATAAATGAAGCTGCGATTTTAAATTCTTTGAGAGAAATTACTAGATGTCACCCTTTTTTTGCCAGTGCGAGTAAAGTCTGTAATGTCAGTGTTGGTGTTTGAGGGTACAATATTTACTAGAACTTTACTTTCTAACCCCAGAATATTTGTATTTTGTATTGCAGCATGCTGTGTTTTACAGTGAAATATTTATCTTCTGCTGTCCCTTGGTCAGGAGCCATGGGCCTGCTGAAGCCCCAGTGGTCACGGAGTTTTGCATGCTCTAGAGAGGTGTGGAGAGTCCAAAGCTGAGGCTTGAGGTCAGGCTGAGAGGAAAAGGTAAAATCTTAAGGAAAAGAAACAACATTTAGTATGTGTGTTTTAGAACAGTAAAATAAAACAGGAGCTTAGCTTTAAGAGATTACTTTTGCAGAAATTTTGTTTCAAGAACTGTGTTAAGGTCTGGGCACAGTAAAATATGGAAAGAAAATACATTGTTGCAGGTGTGTGATGTTTTTAGAAACAAGTTAGCAGGACCAGGGAATCTGCGCGTGTGGAGAGTCTTCCTGCTGCATAGGCACATATTGTTCTTCTTTTGACAAGGATCCCCAAACAAGCTTCAGTTTGAGAAAGTCAGTGTTTCCCTCTTAGACACACCTTACTTGGGTTGATTCTGGGTGTTGCTCTCGATGCAGTAAGTAGATCCTGGGAAGGAATTAAGCCCAAATAAAATGTCAAGAAGAGTGAAGACAAAGGCAGCAGTCAGGAGGGAAAACCAGACAGAAACACAAGGAAGAGGTTGGATGAATAGTGGGGTTTTAGTGTGCTGCTGTGTGTTAACTCCTCTTATCTTGACCTAGGAAGTATTTAACAAATAAAATTGTATTTTGTTAAACATTTCTTTGTATCAGATAGTAATACACCATTGAAATTTTGTGGGAATATTTTTTATCCTACATTTTTAAACTCTTGCTTTTTTATTGTGAGCCAGTCACTGTTTGGCTGACCTTGTGCGTAACTAATCCAGTGCCATCCATCTGATGGTACATTTAAAAATCTTATGAACCCTCCAAATCACAAAAGGTGGGTTATGGCAAACCAGCAGCATTCAGATGTAATGGCTGGGAATGCAGAGATAACAAAAAGATCCTATGTGCAAAGATGCTTTACCCTGAGTGGGAATGAGCAGAACAAAGGCAGTGTCATCCTACTAGTCATTCACAGTCACCTGCTAAAAATGTAGTTCTGTCTGACCATAAAAAAAGAGAAAGGAAGAAAATAGATGAGTAGCTAAACTACTAGGTCCTAGTCCATAACATAGGTCTGTTAGCTCTTAAATAAATAAATAAAATTAAAAATATATGCTTATATATATGTAAGTATTTTGCTCCAGACATTTTAGGCTATATCTGAGGAATTTAATAGGGTCAGAAAAAATAGTGCAAAATGTGTAAACATTCTCCCAGCACTTAGGTGAATTACCTTTAGTCAGGACTTTTCCCTCAAAAAGGGGAAAGGCCTATTCATGGGCAGCTTTGCTTGAGGAGATTTTTTTACTCTTCCCTTGCCTCATAAGTCAAGTGTGTCTGCTCAGTGAACTGCTGCTGCTTCATATTTTTGTAGATTTCCATCTTCCGTTTGCCTTTTGGTTCTCCTCTTGTAAATGAAATCTTGCTCAGGACTGCTAATTGTAATTTCCTCGGGAAATAAGATCTTGTGCACTGAAACTCATAGAAATTTCATTTATGTCATGGCTTTTCTTCTCTTGGCTTCACTGTTCCTGCCCCTCTGGGATTAATTTATCTTGGCCACTTTGAGAAGAAAATGAGTTTTATTCCAATATTATTTCTGGAGTCCTCCTTAGGAGACCAACAAAGCCAGTGCAGTGAGAATACATAGTCACAGTGCTCAATTTCCTGATGCAGATTACTTTGTGAAACAGTATGTCATCTGTCTTGCATGCCATGATGGCAGTTGTCTTCTGTCACTGAGCTGTCAGGTCAAGATGCTGTTTTTAGCTAAGGTTGCTATTTCTGAAGGACCTCTGGGAGGAATTGACTGAAAGCTGATGTCGTTTGCCCTGTAATTGCTACTTCATTAAAATATTTCAGTTACAATTCTTGTATGCCCCTAAGTTCTCTAGATACCTAACATGGAAATTCTGAACTGTACAGTAATTTTTTGTTCAGTGTGACATTTTAGAGCAAAATCCCAGTTGTGGAATTTGAGTTAAAGCTGTCTAGAAGACTGGCTTTCTCTAGAGACCTTAACCAACACATCTATATTCTCACTTGAGTTTCTATATGGTTCTACACTTTTATCTCTATAAAAATTTCATTCTGATTTCCAAGTAATCCCTCTAGTCAGAAGTGAAAGGTATTTACCAGATAAGTATTTCAGTAGGACCTACTGGATGAACTGTGACTATAAACTGCAAGGAATTAACAAACATTGCAGTCTACAAGCACTGAACACATCATCCCCATCATCATCAAAGAAAGAAACAAAGTCCAGAAGGAAAAATCAAAGTTATTCTATGTATTTTTGGTAATACATTTTTGCTGAGGTTTTCTTTAGGTTATACTCAAAACCAGTTACAGTAATTGCTCTTTTGAATGCACGAGGGGGCTGAATTACCTTAGCCTCAGGCAGCATTATGCTGTTTGCTACTTACTACATTATTAACATAAAACCCATAAGATTATTCTAAACAAACTTTGCATAGGTTTCCATTTGTTCTTACCTGCTGAGAGTGGTTGAATGTTGAAAAATGTGCATAAAAACAATTACTGTGTAAAACACAATTCATCTCACAGATAAGGTAATGGCACAGTCAGGGTGGCAATAGGACTTTTTTCCTCTTTTCTGATTCCATGGATTTGACTGTTTCATTTCTCTGCCTTTCTGTGTACATTATGTTATATTTTATATACTTGCTAGTGTTAAAAAAAAAGAAAAAAATACAATAACTAGCATGTTAGAGAAGTCTTGAAAGTGTATTTCTTTTCCCTTCCCAATCCAGGAATAGCTGAATCATAGGAAGTTTCATAAAGGAAGACCATTATGTCCATTGACAGTAATCATTACTATTGGCATATGAATACAGGAAAACATGAAGTTGTTTCATTAAATGGACAATTTTGTGGTAGCTGTCCTCAAGGATAATGAAATGTATTTGTGTAATTATTGCATTTCAAAGGCTTATTTAAGAAGCAGCATAGTGCTGCATTAAGTGATGTAGAACTGTAGAGCAGAACAGCTCTTCGTTCAAGAGATTACAGTTAGAAATTATTCAATACAGGAGTGCAAGCAAAAAGAGAAATATTAATTAAAGTTTGAAGAATAATTAGATAAAATAAAATGGGATAAATAGGATAGAGTGCATTGATTTTATAAAGCAAAATCAAGCTGTAGATATTTATTCTTTGAACAAGTACGTGGTTTTGATAGAACAGGAAAACGTTGAAAATTTCTTTTATCTGGAAAGTTTTGATTTTTTAGTTCAGCTTTAGTTCAAGGGTAGGTGGCATTGCTCAAGAACTGTAAGATGAGTAAAGGTATAAGCAAATGTGTTACTGAAGGTTGTGAGAAAAAGCTACTGGAAAGACTAATTAACTTTAGTCCTTTCACTGTGGTCCTGTTCATACTCTCACCAAGTTTGATACTATCAGAAATCAGATCTTTCACGTTTTAAAATGATGTTAGAGCTCAAAAAGAGAAACATCCTATATAATATGCAGCAGACTACCTGCATATTAAAGTTTTTATTTTCAGCATTGTTAAATCTTGGTTTTGTTGTAAATGTATATATTGAATATATACATTGATATATTGAAGTAGTATTAACATGGGAAATCCCAGGGCCTTCTCATTATACTAAGATGTGTGTAATAAATCTTTATTTCAGCAGTGTGTTCTGCTTAACTCCCAATGAGGCCCTTTGTTCTGTACCTGGCTGAGAGTTGTAGCACCCTGGGTGTTACTGCTCAGTACATTAAGTTGATTTCCAGTAAGGAAATGTGTACATCGATGGGTATAAAACAGATTGTGCAGTGTGGTTATGATTAGATTAATTTTTCACTGTGTTGTGGCATTAATACACAACTAAAGAAATGTAATTATTCTTCCTTATTCTTTGTCTCCATTTCTTTAATTAAGAAGGAACACCTTCATTTTTTTTCACTTTGCTCTTGTGATTAGTGTTTGCCAAGTGCAGGGCTTAGTCCTGATGCTATTACTGTTGCCTTTTGAAGCACTTTTCAAGTACTTGAGCACATAAAGTTAGTCACTTGAGCACATAAATGCTGAAGTTGTGTTAAGAATTGTTGCATGTTACATTCAAAGCAGAGCCAGTCCGTCCAGTCATTCTTTCCAGAAGAGGCTCCTCATATGGAGAGGAAGATGACCTTGACAGCACTTTCTTAATCAGAGTCTGAAAGGTAGCAAAAGACAATTTTAGTTTCTTAACACTTTAAAAGAAAGATTTGGATTTCATTTTCATTACCATGAAGAATAACCTGACTCTTCATTTCCCCCTTTTGGACGTTTCCCCCTGTCCAGGGGAATTTCAGTGCTGTAACACAAACCTCCACAATGTACTTGGGGTGGGCATAAGGAGAACTGATCAACACCTACTTTGTCTCCCTTTTCTTTTCTGGCTGTTTTCAAGTATTATCCACATACGAATTTTCTCACGAGAAGTGAGGAAAGGTATTCAAAACTTTGCAGAGAAGAAACAAATATGAAGAAATTAAATTACATCTCCAAGGTCACAAATCTATAGAACTGAGATTAATATTTAGATTTTTGATCTTGGCATTGAGCTCCCATGATGAATTCTGAAGGACAGAGAACATAAGTTTAATGTAGTCAAGCTGTCCTTGCACATAGATTAATGGATCTGAATTGGATAAGCTGCCAGGGATTTAAAACTTGGCAGCTTAATTAGTTGCCCAAGGAAATGATAAACATGAAAGCGATCTTTACCTGGAGATAACAAAGCAAGACTATGGACGTGGAAAGTATTTGCTCAAAGCAGTTAAACAAAAAGACTGTTCTGCATTCATCCTTTATTAGGTGTTTCCAAGTAACAGTGATTTGTTTCAGAGAGAAGGTAAAATACGTTTTCAAAAGGGACTCTTAAAAATATCTAGCATAGAATCTTTTCAGCTGTTTATTTACTTTGTGTTGAAATTTTCATTCAACTTTTATCTTAAATTTTGTTTCATATGTATTTTCTACCAGCTTCACTGAATTTTAAATGCCAATTTGTATTTGCAAATATTATACATAAGACATAGCAGTAACTATTGGCAGCAAGTTCTCTCCTATGTTAAGTCATATAACTTAAGTCATATAACATAAAGAATACTGTGAGATGGTCTGTATAAATTCCATTTAGAATGGAATTTCCCTGCTGAATAGATGTATGAAGAGTGTAATACACTCCGGGGATTATCAAACAAATCTTTGTCCAGCATATGATTCATAGATTAAAAGGTTACTATTCTGCACTGTAGAGAATCTAACTCTATTACATTAGCCTTTAGCTCTGTATTACATTAGTCTTCTAAGTGCTTTATGTAGCTGTAACAATTTTGATGTGGTGCTTAATCTCTATTGTATTTTGTATTGAAGAGCAATGTGTTTGTCCCTTTCAACAGGTAGCACATTCACAGCACATCTCTTTGCTTCCATTGTGCAGGCTGTGTTGAGACATATTTCTCACAGTACATTAGAAACATATTGTAGCCCTCTGCTAGAGGTTTGTTTTGTAGCTGCTTTAATGATTGTTTGTACCATTTATGAACAGCAACTGGTGCAGAAGTCACCAACTTGACCGCACTGGTGAAACATCTTTGCACTCACATAGCAAATAAGAAAGTGCAAGCTAAAAGCTAAATCCTTGGAGGAGTGAGTAAATTCAGTTTCCTCAGGTAAAATTGCTGAAAGAAGCTCAGCTTCTGCAAGTGGTTCTCTAGATTTGGCACTAAAAGATTGTTCTGGGTCTTTACAGCTGATATATTTTTCTATTAAACTTTTTGGACAGGGAATTATACTCCAGTTGTCACCTCTGCTGTAAGCAGAGCATCTCTACAAAGCATAGTCAGGGGAGAGAGTGAGGCAGCACGGGTAGGAAGAGGGCTAATGGAATTCTCAGGTTAGAGCATCAACAATTGAGACTAATACTTTGTTTATTGTCAGAAAAGCAGAAATGCATAGTTGGGATGCTTGCAGATTCATTTTTAATAAGTGAGCAGGAAAGAACGAAGCTATTCTGACAACTTTTACTTTTGAAATTGAAGAGGAAATTCCAAAAGTATCGTCCAAGTGCTGCATTCAGGTAGAGCAATCATTCAGACATCAGAAATTTGGGGTTTTTGATTGTCATTTATATGTTACATTAACATAAATCCTATGGTTTTACCCATCCTGAACATGAAATGAAAAAAATCTGCCTACATTGGTGATTCCACCATAAGAAATTTTTTGGGTCTGCCATGATTTTTTCTTCTCTACTAGAACGGATGGGACAAAGGACAACAAAAAAAAAGTGCAATACAAGCAGGCACTGCTGAATTAATAGTCATGCTGCATAGGTTTAAGTTTGTTGTGCAGTTAATTTTGTTTTCTAAGCTAGGAGAATATACAAGCCTGTTGAGATCTAGACTATGTGCAGTGTATGTCTGAAATATATCACAAGGGAAGTGTTTGACTATATGAATATTAAAACCTGAGATTGGATTTAGAAATTTCAATTAAAGCACCACAAGTGAGTGGCATGGATTTAAAAGACACTGAACTCCTGTCATTTCTTAGAATTTAGTTCCAGAAAAATCTAAAAATATGAATTCCTGAATGCAGATTTAGAATGGTCAGTTGAGGTTTTCAAATTAGGATATTTTATGCCAAAACCTGTACTCCTGAAAAAGATCTCATCTGCCACCACAAATATGAGCTCAGATGGAGTCACCCAGAATTACCAATTTGGGTTTGTTTTGTAAACAGTCCTGATATGACTTGTGGTAATATGGGTACATCTGTGCATTTAAGTCCATTTTGTGACAGTTATTTCCCAGAAATCTTCCCACCCCACCTCCTCCCCAGGACATATACTTAGAATTGTTGCTAGTAAGGGCATTGTGCCCGGTAGTGACTGCAGCTACAGTGTACTCATGTGCACGTATGCATGCTGCTATTCCTCATTGCTCATCGTGGAGTTCTCTCTGAATGAATGTGGGATTGGTGCCAATAGGTTTTTAAGGGTTTTAAGTTTTAAGGGTTAATAGGTTTTTAATCTGTGTGTGTTTCTGGTGCTGTAACAGGCTAATTAAGAACAAGAAGAAAGTATATATTTAATGTATCATTGTTAAAGAAGGCTTCCACCATTTATTCCAACATTGTGTTGGGGTCATCACAGGGGCTTTAAAGCTCTTTTCTAGTACTGGAGCAGTGCCAGAGGGTGCTGTGGCTGCATTGCTCTGTTTGGGCACTTCCACCCTGCCCCATGTGCCAGGGCCTTTCCCAGCCTCACCTTGCAGAAGAGTTTTGTCTCACTGAGTCTTTAACTGTTGGCTTTCTCAATTCTCCTGCCCTTTGTCCAAACCTGTGCCCCCAGAAATAGAGTCTGATATTGGTTATATTTTTTTCCATTTATTTGCTTTTCAGAAAGACACTTTATCATCTCAATAGCTTTACTTGTGGTTAAATTAGTTTTGTCTCTTTTGCATCCTCTTGCCTTTCCAGAAGTGCAACCCATTCTCTGGCCTGTTAAGCTGTGCAAGAACAAACATATTTATGCAACGTCTTCTAATTAAGATTGAAAAGCATAAAATGGTTTGGGTTGGAAGGGACCATGAAGACCGTCCAGTTTCAACCCTCTGCCATGGGCAGTGACCCCTTCCACTAGACCAGGTTGCTCAAAGCCCCACCCAACCTGGCCTTGAACACTTTCTGGAATGGGGTGTCCACAGCTTCTCTGGGCAATTGTTCCAGTGCCACACCACCCTCACAGGAAGGAATTTGATCCTAGTATCTAACCTAAACTTACCTTTCAAGATCCCATTACTCTAAGCATGTTGTTCCTGGCTCTTGTGAGATTACTGTGTCAACAGTCCCATTGTTTGCTGCTGGCCCTGGCTTTAAACACAGGGGCTAGCTTGATTTTAATATTTTTATTTTTATTTTTATTTTTTTTTTTTAGTGCTATGTACATTCTGCAGGTCTATTGATTTTAATGAAGACTGATTTCATTTTTTAGCATGCCAGAGAACTTATGACAGGCATTAGAATACCCTGGAATATTAAACCTAATTTAAATTTAACTGAAATTGTCAGAATAAATGAATAATTGAACAAGGTATATTTTGTGAAACACCTGGGGGATTTTCTTTCCCTGCTTTTATGCCACTAATTTGCAGACAGCACTTATCTGCATTGAGACTCTGGAGTGTCATTATTCTGCTGCAGGTAGTACTGGTGGATAACTGTGAATAGTTATTCTTCTTCCTCCTCTTTCCCAAAAGCCCCAGTGGCTGCCATTTATAAAATAGCAATGGCAGTGGTGATTTTCTTTCGTAAAGGTTCTGATGAAGAGTTAGGCACTCATATATTGAGTAAAGGCACTAAAGACAAGGTGAAAAAGTTGACATTACTTTGGTTTTTGTAGCAGTGTAAAATATACAGGTGTTATGGTCTCCAGCCTATTTTTTCTGTGCTGGAAACTGATCTCTGTTTTGGGAAGATGAAGAGGATGATAAACACTTTGTTCCTTCCAGTGCTTTCATTCAATAGGCTCTGCCTATTACTTTTCACTTTGCCTCTTCAATAAATTCAACCTACCTCTTCAATGGATTTTAACTACAGGGTTCTGTCTGAAAAATTCACAGAACACATTTTTGCAGACTGATATATAGTTTGATATTATTTTCTTGCCTAACATTTTTTCCTTTTCATAAACAGATCCAACTCTTCTTTGTATGTTACCATTTTTCTGTTATGAAGAACAAAACAATTTCTGTTCCCTATAGTTTCAGGTGAGACCTGTGAGGGACCCACATAAGTAGGTGAAATAACTGAATGTGAAAAGCACACTTACTGTTGGCAAAGAGGTATCTGCTGCAGAGCAAATTAGTTAAAAAAGAACAAAAGGAATTTTTTTTCAATCTCACAGCAGATACTGCAACAGTATTTTCACGTGATCCAATAGGTGTGTGACAATACTGTGTAACTTAAGAAAGTGAATTTCCTGGTGTATCTTGGGGATCCTAATCTTCTAAAGCTATTTTTAATCTTTGTCAAGCATTGGTACATTTACTTTGCTTAATAGCTATAGAGTTTAGTCTGTTTGGACACTAGAAAAAATCCTGTGTTTTCTTAATTACCATAATTATATGGTAATTTTTAAATCCTTTTCATGTACCTTTTCATGGATAGCACATGCTGAATCAGAGAACCTGTTGGATGTATATAATTATCTGTCAAGCAGTACTAAACTCTGAGTGTTTTTATTACCATAATATATTGATTGTAATAAGTGGCATTCACTATGTCATTTCAGTCAGTGCTGAAAGCATTTGTAACACAATACACATTTACTGCCAAACAGGGAATTTGGAGGTTTAATTTAATTTAAGTGTATAGTGGCAGCTCCACAGGTTGCCTCCTAGGTACTGATTTTGAAAAATCCNATCCTAGTATCTAACCTAAACTTACCTTTCAAGATCCCATTACTCTAAGCATGTTGTTCCTGGCTCTTGTGAGATTACTGTGTCAACAGTCCCATTGTTTGCTGCTGGCCCTGGCTTTAAACACAGGGGCTAGCTTGATTTTAATATTTTTATTTTTATTTTTATTTTTTTTTTTTAGTGCTATGTACATTCTGCAGGTCTATTGATTTTAATGAAGACTGATTTCATTTTTTAGCATGCCAGAGAACTTATGACAGGCATTAGAATACCCTGGAATATTAAACCTAATTTAAATTTAACTGAAATTGTCAGAATAAATGAATAATTGAACAAGGTATATTTTGTGAAACACCTGGGGGATTTTCTTTCCCTGCTTTTATGCCACTAATTTGCAGACAGCACTTATCTGCATTGAGACTCTGGAGTGTCATTATTCTGCTGCAGGTAGTACTGGTGGATAACTGTGAATAGTTATTCTTCTTCCTCCTCTTTCCCAAAAGCCCCAGTGGCTGCCATTTATAAAATAGCAATGGCAGTGGTGATTTTCTTTCGTAAAGGTTCTGATGAAGAGTTAGGCACTCATATATTGAGTAAAGGCACTAAAGACAAGGTGAAAAAGTTGACATTACTTTGGTTTTTGTAGCAGTGTAAAATATACAGGTGTTATGGTCTCCAGCCTATTTTTTCTGTGCTGGAAACTGATCTCTGTTTTGGGAAGATGAAGAGGATGATAAACACTTTGTTCCTTCCAGTGCTTTCATTCAATAGGCTCTGCCTATTACTTTTCACTTTGCCTCTTCAATAAATTCAACCTACCTCTTCAATGGATTTTAACTACAGGGTTCTGTCTGAAAAATTCACAGAACACATTTTTGCAGACTGATATATAGTTTGATATTATTTTCTTGCCTAACATTTTTTCCTTTTCATAAATAGATCCAACTCTTCTTTGTATGTTACCATTTTTCTGTTATGAAGAACAAAACAATTTCTGTTCCCTATAGTTTCAGGTGAGACCTGTGAGGGACCCACATAAGTAGGTGAAATAACTGAATGCGAAAAGCACACTTACTGTTGGCAAAGAGGTATCTGCTGCAGAGCAAATTAGTTAAAAAAGAACAAAAGGAATTTTTTTTCAATCTCACAGCAGATACTGCAACAGTATTTTCACGTGATCCAATAGGTGTGTGACAATACTGTGTAACTTAAGAAAGTGAATTTCCTGGTGTATCTTGGGGATCCTAATCTTCTAAAGCTATTTTTAATCTTTGTCAAGCATTGGTACATTTACTTTGCTTAATAGCTATAGAGTTTAGTCTATTTGGATACTAGAAAAAAAATCCTGTGTTTTCTTAATTACCATAATTATATGGTAATTTTAAAATCCTTTTCATGTACCTTTTCATGGATAGCACATGCTGAATCAGAGAACCTGTTGGATGTATGTAATTATCTGTCAAGCAGTACTAAACTCTGAGTGTTTTTATTACCATAATATATTGATTGTAATAAGTGGCATTCACTATGTCATTTCAGTCAGTGCTGAAAGCATTTGTAACACAATACACATTTACTGCCAAACAGGGAATTTGGACGTTTAATTTAATTTAAGTGTATAGTGGCAGCTCCACAGGTTGCCTCCTAGGTACTGATTTTGAAAAATCCATTATAGATGTAGAGATGATAAGGCAGCCTTTTCCTTGAAGGAGTCCTCAGGTTCCTATAAAGAGAGCTTTACATTTATTCATTACTTCTACAAGAATTATAAATTCTGTCTGAGAAGGCTGATATCCTTAGGCAGAAACTTTGTTGGAGTGGACTTTGTATGGCAGGTGGGCTGGAGCAGCATCTTGTGAAAAATGGGGACACTCAGAGCAGTGATGGCACCTTATTGACATATTTATTTTCCCTGGGAGCTACAAAGCCTGTTGTGGTGGGCAGCTTCTGTGCTGCTGAAGATGCTGAGCTGGGAATCCTGATGCATCCAGAACTGTCTGTAAGACCTGCTTGAAGGGAGGAAATAATTATCCTTTTTTAAAAACATTTGACATTGTTGCTTTTAAAAAACTCTGACTCATTAAAAGAAAAAACAGGGGGAAAAGTGTTTTCAGGGGTTTCATTTCCTTCAACACTTTTTTGAGTGTTTTCAGTGCATTTTCAGTATATAGTCGAAGGATTAGTCTGAGGAGGCTTGAATGCAGAAGTGTTTCTGGGTTTATTTTTCTTCAATGTACAGCAACTTTTGATAGAACAATTCATAATGTTGAATTTCTTGATAATTTTGACATCCTCAGAAATCAACAACATTAAAAATCTTTCTGTATATATCCAACTCAGTTACTTTGTGTGGCTTTGTAATTGCATGTATTTGTTTGCTTTCTAAGATACAGTATTTCCTTAAAAATTCCAAGAGTACATGTGTTTTAAATTTTCTTTACATTTTAGAAAATAAGCTAGGATTGCACAACTTTGTCACTGAAGCTGTATTCCCTGCAGGACTTGCAGTATTAGCTGTGTTTCTGAAATATCACAATTTATGTAGGTTTTTTCCCTTGACAAGAAGAACTTGAGAAGACTGATGTTTTGTTACATTAATATACAGGCGGGGCTGCACAGACTAGTATAAAAATGGGCATACTAAAACAGGTGAACATAAATACATTTAATAGTTATCATAATTTATGTAAGTGCCCTTTTAAATTTTTGAATGAGGTTTCTATGTGGCATAACTATGGTATAACTATGAATACCATTTGATTACATGCGGGCTGTGATAGCTTGGCATTTGGATTTGCAGATTCTAAAGTTCCCCAGTTTGTTTTCCACAGAAATGAAATATGTTGTTTATTTATGGATAAACAGTAAGCTACTATTTGAAAATATATAACCTGTGAATTCAATAAGCAGCCAGAAGGAATGATGGGGGCAAAAAGTGCCTGTTTGTATGGATTAGGCTAGTAGACATCTACATGCTTTTGTGATTCCCTATTCTTTGCTTTTTTTGAATGTATAGATGGTATGTTTTACATTGCTGCTGACAACTGGCAATTTCTGACTTTCCAGTGGAATTGGATTTTAAGAAGATTTAGATGTGTGGAGTTAAATGTGGCTTCCTGAAACCCTGTTTGGTGGAAGTAAATAGGAGTTTCATAGTAGGTCTCAGCAGGCCAACGTTGACTTGACATTTGTTACTTTCCTACCATAATGCAGAAAAAGAAACATGTGTTGGGAAATCAGAGACTGGGTCATTTTGGTGGCTGAAACAGTGCAGTACTATGTAAGTTTTGACAGGCAGTTAGCAATTTAATTTAGAGTGCCTTAGGAAGGGAGGACGCATTCATGTTGGCGTTTTGATGTCTGTCCTTCATGAATCTTCCCTCCCTACGAATCACAGCCTTGCTGGGATCTCAGAGTGTGCAGCTCTGACAGGAGCTGAGCCTGGATGAGTCACTGCAGTTGCTAAGGGGTGGGCAGAGACAGAGCCTGGCTCAAAACCACATGTAGGTACTGGGTCCCAGCAGGTTCCCTCTGGTGGCCCTGTCCTGCTGCACCTCCAGCTGGTTGTGTAGGCATTGCCTCAAATGGCTGCACTGGAGAAGGGGAGCTGAGGAGGGGGCTGGGAGAACCTAAATGCCTTGTGTATGAGGAGGTAACATCCAGTATAGTCATGGTCAGTTATGGGTGGTAGTGTTTTAAATGGCATCTCAGCATTTTGCCCATCACGGGTTATTGATTTGAAGTAAAAAGCGGAATGTGCTTGGAATAGAGGAATGGGAACCACTAACATTCCTGAGGCTAACACATCTGGGCATTAAGATAACAAGGGGACATTAAAGCAAGCTACATATTGACCAGGGACAAAAAACACCAAGCTTTGACATTCTTGATGGTTACTCCTGTGTGATAGCCTGTCGACTGCAAGGTGTTCGAGGGCTTGAACATTCAGTATTTCAGTCAGCATAAATTAATAGAAGCTGAAAAGTGCTTCAGCAAAAGTACTTGTGTTTCCTTGGGCATTTATTTAATTCTCCCTGAGAACATGGGCACAAAGTCTGTGTTTGTTTGATTGCTGTGAAAAATGGTGGAAGGCTTCCTTTCTCCTCGCTTTTCATTTTGCTCCGTTCAATTTTTTATGAGTTACTGTTCGTGTGGAACGATTGATTCAGTTTAGAAAGAAGTAGAACATTCTGTCAAACGCTCCTGTTGGGTGCAGATTCACATCCCTGCAGTGTGGTGCTAAGGCATTTCAAAGCAATCATTTTATGATTAAGACAAAAGTAATGCCATAGAGAGGGGTTTGTGCACTTCAGTGGCACTGAAATAAGACTGCAAAACCTGAAACCAAGAGGATGCAAGTGTCACTTGGAACATGTTGGATGCCATAGATTAGTTCTGTATGACCTTTAAGAGGACTGAAAATCCATTTGATTTTGAGCTGTCTTTCCCTAGACAATATATAGACTGCCAAAATCACAAAAAGGGCATAAAGCAATGGACAGATATGAAAGGCAGATTAAATTAAAAATGCAAACCCCATTTCTAGCAGAATCTAATTGATTGTTGAAAATATAAACAGCCAAGAGAATGGCAGTTTATCTCTTGATGTCCTCCAGTCAAAACTTTAGTCAAGTGCAAGTCATGCCTTGGTTATGCCTGATTTCCCAGGGTGATTGTGTGTCAATCTTCAACTGGATTAAGCAGGAGGTCACACTTGATATTCGTTATGATCTTTTTCAAATTAAATCAGAAACTCTAACATGAGCCAAATTGAAATAAATGATGTTCTTATTTGTCTCTCCCTCCCCTCACAGGTACTACAGTGCTACCATTTTGCAGATGTCAGGAGTGGAAGATGACAGGCTTGCAATCTGGCTGGCTGCACTGACAGCATTTATAAACTTTATTTTTACGCTTGTGGGAGTCTGGCTTGTTGAAAGAATGGGTCGCCGGAAACTTACACTTGGGAGCTTAACAGGTGAGTTTTTCATTAGTGTATTATATTTTCCTCATAATTATTAATGAAAGAAAAATAAAATTTCAAGTGCAATTTTTTTCAAAGTAGTCCTCTTTAAAATTAGTGTTGATGCCATCTTCTTTCTGAAATCATACAGGTTTTCAAGATTATTGGTAAAATACCACAGCTAGAGGCTAATTTAAAAGTGACAGCCTGTTATTTTTTCAGGTGACTTTCTCCTTAAAGCCATGTTTGACAATGTTTTCCTTTAGCCTTTTTATCCAGTTTAAGGAATCAAATGCCTGAAACTTCACAGGTGGTTAGGTTTTAAATCTCATATGTAATTTTAGGCTTATTAATTGGAATTCAGAATCATCTGATCAAGGTGTACCGGAGAAAGCATATTGCATAGCCATTGCAGCACGTAAAAAGTAATGCAGTTCTCTGCATAGTTGCCTCAGATACTTACATATAATGTGATTATAATTCACCTCCTGCATGAGATATGCGAAGATGGAATTCTGGTTTTGTACATTTTTTCCAAATACTCAAACACCATAAGTCATCACATAGTTTTTCTTGAAAGCAGGGAAAGGCAGAGCAAGCAGCCTTCCTATGTTCAGTGTGTCCTGTTATTAGGATGATAATTCCCTGCTTGTTCCTGCCTTATGTGCTTGTTTTTGCTGAAGTGATATGTGACCAAAACTTGCCTCTGGCTGAATGTCTGGAAGGTTCAGATGTTTCCAAGAACAGTGTTTTGTAAAGAGAAACTGTTCCTCCTCCTCTTGAAATAGTGTTCACAAGTGTTTAGCTATAAAGGTTTAATGTCTTCATATATTGTTCTGCTGTTGCTGTCAAGGATCCAAATTTCTAGTTAATGCAACACAGCAGAGAGGGACACCAGCTGCCATGTCACTGGATGTGCAATTCCCAGCTCTCAGCTGAGTTAATCTACACTCGAGTATTTGAATGTGTTTATATAGGCAGAGCAGCAACATCACAGTGACACAAGCTATTTGGTACACAGTTACTCAAAGCATTTTTCTCACATTTTAAAGACATGAAAAAAAATCTCAAATTGCTACTTTTAGTCTGTTCCACATCAGTTACAGTACAACTCCCCTGTATGTCCCTCTGTGCCTCCAGACAGTCTGTTGTCTTGTCTTTCTGTGGTGTGGGTCTCTCCAGGCCCTGCACTGACACTTCTGATCCTTGGGTGCTGCCTCTCCTTTAATGCCTATTGAAACAGAGGATTGATTGATTGATTGATTGATTACTTGACCCCAATAATGTCATACGTCTCCAGCCCCCTCAGAGAGTTTATTGCTTATCTAGACCCAGCTGTATAGTAGCTGTGATAACCAACACGGACTTCTCATATTATCAGTGCTCTTTGCTTTTTGGCTCTGCTTAACATATTCAAAGGTTGTACATCTGAAATGTACATATAAATGTAGATAGAAATGTTTCTTACAAAGCATGTTAGTCGTGGATCAGAGGAGGATATAGCAATAAGACACAGAATTAACAATGGAGGATAATGCATTAAAGGCTTATTGCCTAATGATGTTTGAACACAAAGTAATTGTTTAGTAAAAATGGTCCTTTTTTTGTGACTGGTTCCTGGCCATCCATCTGCAGTGTCATGTGAGCCAAGCTCTAATGCTTGCTGTGGTTTTATCCTACAGTCCCTCCTTAAGGATAATACAAATTATGAGAATCATGAAATCATACTTTATCTCTCTGTACTAGTTAGAATTTTGTCGTGCAACATTTGATTTAGGTAGTGGTGGATGTGATGTATTTTCCTAAGCAAGAGGGCTGTGTAATAGAATGATAATTACTAAATCTACTGATGGATTTGTTTTCCATGTTGAGTTTTCTCATGAGGTAAACATATGTTACTGTTCTACTTTGGTTTGCATTTCTAAGGACATTACAATTTACACTGAGTTATTACTGACAGCTTCTCTGGTCTTTGGGGAAGCCAGGTATGCTCCAGTCTCCCACTGCATAAAATGAAGAGAAAACCACTGGTTTTGCCTGCTGCTGCAAGGATGTGGGGGTTTGTTTTTTTAATAAAGGCTAATTGATTAGATGTTTATTAGATAAAAACCTACATGAATAATCAGTAGAGAGTAACATGAATATTTTGACTAAAAGCCAATATACTGTAGCTTGATAGTCTTGTGCAACTTTTCCTGCTTTCTGAAAACATTTGGCTGAGATGCTTTAGATTTCATTGATTATATCTTTATCATTCTCAAAATGTTAGAAACTTGAAAAATTGAACCCTCCAGATAGCATTATGAAAAATTGTAGTAAATTTCTGAAAAAAAAATCCCACTATTTTTGTTCTCTTTACTACAATTACTGATTTGTCTTAGTCTCCTGTGCATTTTATAACTTTCTTTATCTTCTCTGTATCATTTCTTTATCTTTCTTCTCTTTTTCTTCAGTAAATTTCTTTCTTCAAAGCTGTTAGTTGGAAAACATGCAGGAATTGTGAAAATTGTATTATTCATTTTATTTATGTTTTCTTCTTCCCTTTCAGAAATTGTCAACTTACAAGGTATTTGGGCATTGTACAATTTGTATCTCTTTTTGTAACAGAGAGGATCTAAAATATCTTCAGGATATTTCACTTTTCTTTTTCCCACTTGAACTAATGATGTACTGTAATTGTTTGGTTTTGTTCATCATAGCAAAACATCCACAGAATGACAACATATTAAGCTTCATTTGCCAAGTTTACATATTCAGTACTTTTCCAAAGAAACAAGATATTTACAGAGATACTGGAAGTGAGTGTTAGTGTATTTGGTTAATTTAAAAGACAGAGCATATTTAGAATGATTATAAGTAAGGTTATAGACCCTGTCTAAATATATTTGCTGTCCGATTTACGGCATTTTGAAAGTACAGGACATCTAGTGCAATATCCAGCCTGCTCTGAAAACTGGATTATTAATGTACTTACCAGCCATATCCAGAAGAGAGCCAAGTATTCAATATCTTATGGTGGGAAGGTGCTTTCTGCACATATAGTTTGTGACTGAGTTTAATGTCTTAGTTGCCTTAGTTCAGGTCAGTGTGTTGTCCAACCTATTGGCCGTGGCTGCTGCACAGGCATATTCAAGGGTAACATTATTACATAAATCTTGGTACTTTAGATACTATTTTTGTCTCTGAGAAAGGCTTTCACATACTTGGTGTTTGCCAACTAAGAAACTTTTATACAACACAGATCTCAATGCGGCATCAAGTAGCAAGAGGTAAAGTTTTGTATGTCTGAGTTCGAGGCAGTTGCAGCAGTATCATGAGTAGTGAGGTTTATCAATTTTCATTAAAATAATACAGTATATTGTGTGTGTGGCAAATAAGGTTGGAAAACTATGAGTTATGTTCCAGTAATGGCCTGTTGCACAATGTGTGAACCATTTTTGTCATCTCATCATTTTGTCCAGCTTGTGCACAAGGAATTTGTGGGGGGAAACGGAAGCAAAAAGGTGGAAGGGGACTTCTTCCCAGCAGATGTTATGTGTGCTCTTTGAAATAAGATATGTTGCACTTTTTGATGGTGTTCTTATGAAAAGTCAAATTTCTCTATTTCACAAAGGGAAGTAGAATCAATGAAAAAGCTGATGCTACTTTCTGTTTTACAGAAAAGCCTGCAAGTCTGGGTGTAGGAGTGAAGTGTGGTGATTTCAAAGCCACTAATAAATTTTATCTTTACAACATTATTTTCAACACCAAAAATATTAATACCGGTTCATTCAAGCGGTCGTCAGTTCCACAGATTAGAGGAGTGTCAACCTACTAATTTAGTGTCTGGACACAAAGCTGGTGCCCTTGACTTTAATATCTAACCTAATTTAGGATGTGGATGTAGGAAAGCGTATTTTTCTTAGGTTCTCATCACAACTCCTTAGGGAGTGCTGTATGCATAGTGATGGGGTGCCTTGTGTTCCCAAGCAGAGTTCAGTTCAATAGAGAACTATTTCATGTGCTCTGGAGAAAAGTGTCACATTGTTCTTTATCTGTATTTTTAGGTACTGCTGTAGCACTCATTATCCTAGCTTCGGGATTTTTGCTATCAGCTCAGGTCTCGCCAAGAATCACACTTAATCCACCAGATCCTTCACATCAAAACTCTACCTGCACAAAATACAGGTGAGATTTCATGGTCATTCATCCAATTTTCTTGAAGATTGTTTCCAATTAATTGAGTTTTACAATTTAGTATGAGTAATAGACAATTATTCACAAAGCCTAGTATAAGGAACTAAACTAGACAACTAAATTTAAAATCCTAACTTCCCTCTCTAGAGAAAATTAGAGGTTTTGATTAAATTCTGAGTATTCCTTTGGGATTTCTTGGACTAAATAAGGTGGTTAAGTGGCAAATTCCACATTTACCTCTTCTAATATATCACACCTGTTACAAGTTACAGGGTACACAAAGTCAGGAATATTTTATAAGGAATTTATAAAAATGCTTGCTATTGTTCATCTGCTTGTCATGTATAGCAGCTGTAAACTGTTCAAGAAGATGTTGTTCCTTGCCTGTTGTTTTCCTGAGTGGGAAAAAGTAATGTTCAGATAATTGTATACCAATAAAAAATTATAATAAATGTGAAGGTTTTGACCTATTTTCAACATGCAGTCATAGTTTCAAATAACATTACTTCTGTGATTTTATGTGAATTTTCTATAACATTTTTGTTTAATTTTCTATATTTGGTGGGGTTTATTCGCCTGTGAGTGCTCTTACGTTCATTTTGCTGACAGACTAGAAAATTCCCTATTCAGAGAAGACTAGTTCAATGGCTGAAGAAATTCTTAATGAAGTTCAAAATCTGTCTTTTTGTTGTAGAAATAAATACCAAGAAATGAGAGGTACACTTCTAGTTTTGTAACAATATTGGCTAGAAATATGGTTCATGGCTTTTCTTAGGTGAAAGATTCTCCTGAGAAGACTTACAGAAAACTGGGGAGGGGATGGAAGGTGTTCACTGAGTGTAGTAGTTACAAATAACTGCAACACAGGATACTATCAGATATAATGATTCTTATATTGAACATGTATAGGTTTACTTGTGTTCTACTGCAGCGTCAGCTGTAATTTGCAGTTTTTGAGATGGGCCTGCCTACAAAATAGCAAGTAGTCTGGTTAAAAGATGTGAAGGGGGAACATCTCTCCTTTTGGAATCAGATTACATTAAAAGAAGAATGTGAGATAGGATTTGCCTAGTACTTCAGTACTAGTACTGTTTGGAAAGGTTGTCTGGAGAGGGGAGATGCACCCTTTGCAGAACTCATAATTTGTTATTTAATAAAGCTAGATGGTTAATGTGACCTGAAACCGTATAAAGTTTACATACAAGAAATGTGGCTAGTCCAACTTAAAAACCAATGAAAAATATTCAACAGAATTTTCATGTTCAGGTTAATCATCAGTCAGGAAGGAAATTTTCATGGCTTTCACAGTGTGCACTTCTGGGCAAAAGCATGAAAAATTATAGCAGATAGTTCTCATAAAGGTGTGTTGTTTCATGAATTATTGGAATACTTGTAATCTGTTGTGATTTCTGTTTTTGATGTGCAGTGTGCAAAAGCAGGTAAGATAAAATTCAAAGGTTCTGGAAATAGAGCAACAATATAATTTAAATATTTTCATTTGAGAGTATTTTGAAATAGGAGTTCTCTTTGTTTAAAGATGGAAGTGAGTGGAGGGGGGAATAATGAGCAACATATGAGAAAGCTTTAGGTGCTTGTATTTTAATCTTATGCTATACTTTAGTAGAGAGACATACAGAAGTCAAGGGAGTTGAAAATAATAAATAGATATATTTGCCCACAAAGCACAGAATTAGGCTACAGCACCCAGTATTTAAAAGATTTGTACAAAAAAGTAGGTTAATATGCCTAATATAACTTTCACACTTGTATACCTAAAACTATGTAAATTTCTATGCCTCAAAATATCACCAAACTCTGATCCAGATGGAGCCAAAGGAAGAATTCCTTCAGCATCATGAATATAAGTATTAATTTTTTTTCTGAAGGGTAAGGCATACAAGCATATATTATACTTGACTTGGAAAAGTGGCTGCTTAAGATCTGAGTGTGCTTGCTTTCTATGCACATTGTCAATAAGCTGAATGAAATATAAAATACTGGTTTTGTCACGAGAAAGTAGATGGTGTTTTTGGCAATCCGCTTGGGTTAGAAGAACTTCAGCATAACATGCATGATCTTGGAAGGAAGGGGAGATGGGGTCTGCAAACCAGAGAAAAGCTGGAGGCTGAGCTTTACATTGTGACTCACCTCTCTCTCCTTTTTGGCCCTGGAGGTATTCCCAATGGCAGTAATAAAGTTTAAAGTAATAAAGATTCCCAAAACTGAGGATTTGAAAGTAAAAGTCTACTCTGTATAACATCAGTCTTGCATGTTTTCTTTGCTACTCTAATAATGGCTTTACTGTACAGATACCCACTGTGTAGGGCAGCAAGTGTTACTATAGAATATCCAATCAAAAGGAAGTAAATTAATGGCAGTGGTCCCATGCTCTTTAACCCATATTTTAGCTTGTTCTAGTAAAACTGCTGGTGTCTCAGATTGCTTAGCACTGTATCTTGCAAATCTTCAAGAGGTCTCAGAAAGTTTAGGAAAGGCAGAAGGCAGCAGGACTTCAGAAGATGAACACGTAATGCCATCTACCTCTAACTGCTTTTAAATATGTGCCTGTGCAAATGCAGCTCTCTTCTTCTTATGGTGACACAATGCTTCTCTGAGGTGAGGTAAACTTTGTCTAAACCTGTTTGCAGCTTGGGTATTTCAGAGTGTGGGGATGTTTCCTAAATATAATTTGTGTTTGTTTGTGTCAAAATGTATTTATAAGTTGTGAAAATGTCAGTAGAATTTATTTTGCTGACAGAAGTTTCACTGATACTGTGCAAAGTATAAAAATGGTTTTTATGTTAGTAAATTCATTGGGTAAAGTAAGTGTGGGTGTCCATTAAGGTGCCCTTAGAGCTACTACAAAGAGTTTGTTTGCTTGTTGTTCCTTCAGATCCATATTCGTCTGCACAGACTAATTCCTGCTGTTAGAATAACAATGAAGATAGAAAGACTAGCAAATAAAGGGCACAGTCATTGTCCTAATCCAAAAAAGCACATAGGGCTTGAGTACTGTGTTCTCAAAGAGCTGTGCCTTGCAAATGGAGTTACAAGATACCTGTACATGGTTGCAGAAAACAAACCAGTAAGATATGCTGTGCATAAAATAAATCAAATAAACTATTTTCATTTGGTGTAGAGATGTACAACATTATAGTTGAACAGCCAAAAAATAATTCATTAATCTGTGAAAAAAAAAGAAATTGAATCATGGTAATACAACAAATTCAGCAAGGCACTCCAAATACTTTTTTTTTGCCTCCTTACAGCTGAAAGTGAGTGTGTATCTCACTGAGGAGAGGCAGGGTGAGTGCTCCTCTCTGTACCATCCATTAATCAAATTTCATTTTCACATTCAGCTGTATAAGGTCGTGTAGGTATTTGCAGTGTGACCACTTGTTTTATTTGATCCTGATCTCCTCAGCAGCTGTGATCATACTTATCATCCAGGCCACAGAAATCTCAAAGGTAAATTTAAGAATACGAAGCAACACCATTCCAAAATTTGTCACCTTCGAAGTGAAGAGATGAACTAGAGATGAACTATCTGTTCCTATTATTATTCCAACTACCAAAACTCTATAAACGTTCCCATTTTTACTGGGAACTTGCCTGATTCTGGAAGGAGGTTTCGGTTAGGGCATGTGTATTAGCTACCCTCCCACCTTTTCCCAATCTTTAAAGAATCAATGATGTGACTGTTTGGGACATTGAGCCATTTCTGTAAAATGACTGTGGTCCTGCTGTCCTGTATTCTTTCTTGCTGGTTTTGTCTCCATTTGTGTCTCTCTCTGCGCTTCTTGAAACTTGGTCTGCTCTAGAAGACATAATGAAAACCTGTTCTACCTGTATTTTTCATGTCAGTTACAATATGAAAATGATAAATATTGTGTTAAGCTTAGGTCAACCCTCATATCTTAGGGAAATGATACCTGTGCACACAAAGTTTCTCGGAATCCTTCCTGAACAGATTGTCTTCAGGATGATTAAAATAGTACAGGCGGAGCCAGCCGTGCTGGGCACACAAGGACTCTGTTGTTCCTTTTTGAATTAGTCACCCTCACGTGGTTCATGATCCTTAGCTCATTGTACAAATACACACCACCAAGATGAAGGCAACAATATTTAGTACTCCCACATAGCCATTTAGTAAGATAGCTAATGGACAGGAGTTTATCTTTTCTTTATGAATGTAGCAGAAGTAGGTAATTGTGATCAGTCCTGAAAAAGTCAGCTAACCTAATAACTGAATCTGGTTTTACTGTATTTAATAGCCTTAGGATGCATATAGTAGATTTATTAGATATTGTAGTTTATTTTATTAATAACTCATTGACAGTCTGATTTATAGTAAACTAGGCATTGCTGTTTTTCATAATGTCACTGTGTCATGGAACCAGTATTTGTTAAAATATGATTCTCACTTTCTCTGTCTGATGTCAAAGTGCCTGAGCTACTGGTCTTTCTGATAACTGAGAATTGCAATAATAAATATAGTAATGTGTTTTGGCCATTAAGGTTAGAAAATTGTGAATCTATAAAGAGATAAGCATGTCTGAGAATGCTTTTGCCAGCTCTTATGAAGTATAGTTAAAATTCTAATAGTTTATATTGCAGAGCTGTGAAATTACCTCAACATAGTCTTGAAATTTATTAAGTAAATAATATAGTTATATATTGCTTGGTAATGATTTTCCCTGTGCTGGCATGTTGGTCCTATCAATCAAAACTTGTAATTTAATTTTAAATTGTAAAGGATAGGAAGGAATATATCAGTCTATGTAGTAAGCATCTTTCAAGTGGACGAGGAAAAACTCCTCTCATAAATTTAAATGCACAGGTCTGAAAAGTAACTTAACTGAACTATAATGTCTGAGTGCATCGGAGTTCCTGTAACCATTGTTAAGTTTTCCACATAACTTTGACTTAAACCCTGCATTAGTGAGGAAACAAGGTTATTCATACAGTAACCTATTAACACTTCACATCTCTGCTAGTACTTCTAAGACTTTGCTGTATAACAAAACCCAAAACAATGCTTAGGGAATGATTTTTTAAATCTTCCATAGTGATGATGTTATACTTTACATGGTCTGCAGGTTTTAGTCACACAAGAATGATTTTAATCAAGTTTGAACAGGTTTCTATCTGATCTGCCTGGAAGCTGGAAGTATAGTTTCTATGTGTAGGGTCTCTTTGGAAAAGTAGTTTTGAAAACAAATTATGCTACAGAGACAGCCATTCTGTCCAAAATAAAGGCATGTGTAAGTCAGTTGTTTCTGTCCTTTATGGTCTGTGTTGCCCAGTTCCAGGAATAAATCAAGAAGCTCTGTAGTTGGAGGCTTTATAAATTCAGGAAAAAAAAAAAAGATCATCAAAGACAAGAAGCAATTGATACCTCTAAGCAAGTAGATCAGGACAGTTCCCATGTGATGTCAGCATTTCAGCACAGTCTGCTGCCAAGGTGCTTGTAGCAGAAGCGGGATAGCCCTGATGATCTAAGGACCAGGCAAGGTTTGTAAAGTCATCCTCAAAGGACTGTGATAGGTGAGAATAGGTGAACCTTCACATCCTCACCACATCTAAAGCAGAAGTAGCAAACACCAAGAGGCTGAAAACAATTTCTGTGAGGTTGTATAAATTATGTTGCATAGTTGGGGAAGGGGAGACTTTGTGAAAAAGGTTTAAGGAATGTTTGAAGAAAGCTAATGTATATATGTGTGGCTGGAATATCAGGAAGGGTAAAGATTCAGGTCTGGTCTGGAACTTTAGAGAGGACACCAAGGAATCATCTCAGTGAAACAAATGGAGCTCAGGCTCCTGCCTGATTTGAAGATGAGAAAGGGTTGATCATGCTTGAACATATCTGTGATTTAGATCTCTTGGAGTATCTGTGTGGTAAATTACAGCACTGCAATTCTGCAATCCAAGTAGTGTGATTATAAATGATGGCTTTTCCTTATGGACACCACTAAATAGATACATGTGTTACCCAACAGCGTTGGTAGAACTTAGCAAATAAACTTCTGTCTCTTGGTCTCTTATAATAGCTGGAAAGTGCTCTTGAAGTCCAAGTGGATTTTTCTCATTCTTTGTTAATTATTGTCTTTCCTGTGTCTCAGATACAACAGCTGGAACTGTTACCTGCAGTTAGCACACATTTTAACTGCCTAAAGCATCTCCCATATTTCTGTCCAGTTATATGTAACATGAATTTAGTGCTTCACTTGTCGAAGCAACACAGGAACCATCAAAAGCATGATTTCATGCCTGAGGTGCAGTGAAGCCTGTGCAAACAGCACAAGCCCTCAGGCACAAACATCAGGCAGTTTTAAACATGGTCCTGGTACCTAACTGAGATGAGTTTGTGTACAAAAATGAAGTAAACTGTTTGTCAAAACCTCCCTAAGATTCTTAGTTATATATCTGGCTGAAAGTATCAATATCCTAACACGTCAGCAGAGCTAATAAGTCTACTGCAGCTGTTTGGGTTCATCAGTTGCCCATGTCCCTGGGTGAGTCCAGCTGAGTAAGCCTGGCCTGACCAGTGATACTCAGCTCAGATGACTTGGCCATTTTCTTTTGGTCGAGGCTGGAGGAAGAGACATTGTTTTGTAGATAGAATACAAGAACAGAAGCAAGGGAAGCTTGATCCCAGTTTGTTGTGGTTCTGTAAGGAGATGGAAAGGACCTGCACTGCATGCTAAGTCAGGCAGAGACTGTGTACGTAGCTAACTTTGAGAGCAAAGAGTAACCTGAGGGTAGGATGAAAGATCCACCTGACCTAGGATCACGCTTCCAGTGTGGCAAGCAGCAAGCTGGAAATAGGAGAAAGCAGCACAGTCAAAGTGATATTCCTTCCAGCCTGCAATGATTTGCAGCTTATATTCTCTCTGGGTTGCATGTGCTAATCCTCAGTAGGTACTGCAAGACCCTCCTGTCCCTCCATTGAGCCTTTCCTGCCTGACACAGTTTTTACTGTTCCTGCAGTTCTGTGAGGAAAACCGACTTCAGGAATATGAATATTTGCATCATACAGAGCAGGAGCAGTGTGTTAAAATAGCTCATACCAGTGGAATTTACTCAGGTTGGAAGGATCCTCAGGTGAAACTTGCATGTAGCAAATCTATCAGATTTCCTGTAAAAAGCCTGCTTCACATGCTCAGGCTGATTCTGCAGCATGTACTCAGTGTGATTGATGAATCCGAAAGAAGTGGGAAGAGTCTGTCCACTAAAAAGTCTGTATTTGGGGGTGTTTTGATACTCTGAGTGGTTGTTCTGCTACTCATATATTATGAAAAAAGGTACTACATTCTGTACAGCTACGCAGTCCAGAATACATTATCAGGTTCAGTTTGCATTTCTGTAGCTGGACAATAGGAACATACTGATACATTTTGTAATTGGATAATAGAACATGGAAAGTAAAGTTGAAAGTTCTTTAAAATGTGGCAAAAATGAAAATCGATGAAATGTTTTGAGGTACATCTTGAAAAAGTCAAAATAGTGTGAAAAAAAGAGACATGGTACTTGCAGAGCAAAGGCACAAGGGCAAAGGTCTTTTAGTGCAAAACACTCAACAAAAAGTGGTGAGGTGAAACTTGGGGCTCAAGTTACAAGACTGCTGAGAATTGTAGGAGAGTGATTACTTACAAGGTCATTTTGCAGATTTAAAGTGCAAAATGTAATGATGAAACAAACAGAAGTATAGATTATTCTAAGCAGGGGGGAAAAGCAGTTATGAACCATTCATCAGCATCACTTTGGCAGGTCAGAGATTTTATTCAATATTTTTAGAGACTGCATTAGAACCCAGTAAACTGCACTGTTAGGAATAAAGAAAACAGTAATTTTGGTATCAAGAAAAATGTACACAACTTGTCAATAGTAATTCATCCATATAGTGTAAGATCTCTGTGAGAGACGATGGCATTGTGACCTTTGTGATTAACCTCTAACCTCAGGAACAGTTAATTGGGCAGGCTGACCCAGAGCAGAGCGTTCTGAAAGTTGCTGCTGCTCATGCTGGCAAGAAATTGCTATGAAAGGATCTCAAAATTGGTGCTGTCAGTCTTTCTAGATATCAGTTATTCCTGTGTGGTTGGGTGAAGGGGACATGTTGTTGGCAGAGTCAGTGTTTCATCAGGTTGGGGATATCTACTCTGCTAACAGTCTGACAGTTCCTCAGTAAACATGCTGTGATGTTTAAGCATGAACCCAGAAATTCCATTCCATGGCAGTTCCCCATAAACTGAGAGGCCAGGCTGCTTTGTTCTGTTGAGTTAATGCCTCTGATCTGCAAACAAGTGGGCGTTTTTGGACTTCTGGAGCCTGAGACTCCTGGTTGTTGTTATTCTGTCTCACAGACTGAAGCATTTGAAGTCTAGACACTTGCCTTCTCACTGGCAGTGGAGCCCAGCTGGCAGGCAGGGGGTGAAACAGGCTCCTTGTAAAACCTTTCTGCTGTAATGCTGCCTGGTTTCATCAAAATCAAATAATCTCTCTCAGGTATCTCAATCTTGAATTGTCAGTCTTACAGACAACCATCCTGCCTGGGAATTTTGAACTGGCTTTTCACAGATGAACTTGTTTTCAAGACACTAGCTCATAAACCTAGCACAAATATAAATGTCTCATGATAACTAGAGGAAGCATATCTACTGTTTATAATTGGATGCAAATTTCCTTTCCTACCATCCGAGAGTATTCTTATATAGAATTTTCAAGGCCATAACTGATCTCTGGTGTGGATTTGAAAAATTACCAATATTTTTAAAGATTCATCCTCTGACATGTATTTCAATATATATATATTGATAGAACTGATAAGGTATTTCTGAGGACAGGAATAATCTCTGTAGGAGATAGTTTCATGATAGTAAGTATTAAATTGTATGTTTCTTTTCCTAGTATATTCTATATCCTGTATTATTTATATCACTATGAACATGTATGTCAGAATACGTGCTCAATTTCAAATTGTTTAAATAGTTTAGCAAATAATAATGGGGCTAGAGGGAAGAAGAGCATAAACCTGAAACTATTATATATTTTACTTCTAGAGTAAGCAGCCTCAGCACATGGTGTCTTTGGTTTTTAACTGCTTCTTTGAAAAAAAAATCTTCCTTGCTTATTTCATGCTGCATCTTCTGTTATCATTAGACTTAGTAACTGATAGAGGGTTCTTTATGGTGTTATTAAACAATTGTAATGTATATATGCTGGGTTTTGGAGGAAAAAACACTGGTCTTCATCTTGGAAAAAGCAATGACCATGTACCTCATCAAAGACAACATAAAATTTTATATCAGTGATAAAACAGGGCACAGAAGAGTGCTAAATGTTATGAATAGCCACTGCCTACTCTTAGTCTGCTGGGAATTAGTTTTGAAATGGCTTTAGATCTTGTGTGTTGGATTTCTGATTCCTGTGGCATACATTAGTCTTGTCTCTAAGATCTGAACTCAGAGTCTGATTGTATGAACTCACTATATAGGTAATGATAGGAAATCCTAGCCCAAACCTAAAGGATTTATAAAGTGCTGTTATTTAACTGTTCAGTCTGAAAAACAAACTTCAGAAAAGACATGGAAAATAATAATTTTAAGTTATTTAAATTGTTATGAGTAACTCTGTATAACCTCTGACATTTGGCAAGAAATTAAATCCAGCAGCCTTTATTGTATTGAATGCCAACAGGAAGACCAGTTGGATTTCATGGTGTTAAATGTCCTTCCCAACCTAAATTATTCTACAATATCCAATAAAGCCAGAGGATCGGCTGAACTAGCAGCCATGTAGACAGAACTGCAATCAATACTGAAATCTCTCAATTTTTTTTCTGGATGAGAGGGAGGAATGGATAAGGTAGCGTGTGCTTCCCACTCAGCTGGTTGCTGATACCCAGCACTACATGAGGTTACACGGAGTTACCCAGCAGGATGGAACAGACAGTGTAAATTCAGCTCTGCTGTTCATCTCTGCATTGATTATTGTGAGAACACTGAGGGAAACCAGGAGGTGTCCTGATGCCTTAAGTTTTAGCTTTCATGTTTTCCAGATTCTGTGCTGCCTAGGTGTGTGGTTCTGAGCCTCGTATTAAGTGTTAGTAAGCTCTCTTCACAGAGTAGGTAGACAAAACAATTCCTTTTCCTGCTGAAGACCAGGTTTTCAGGCCTAAAAGCATAAACAATGGTGGACTGAAGAGAGAAAACAAGAAGGATGGGACTACCTAATCTGAAGCTTTAATTGGACAATTAAAGCCCAATATGCAAATGAGTCAAAACTTATAAAAGTGTAATACCTCATGAGCAGTCGGGCATTTTGTGACCATTTTGGGTCCACCTTGGGTGTAGCCTTGGACAGGCTCTTGCACTGCCCAAGGTGTGTCCTGTAGGGCCTTTTAATAAATATCTACTTTGTTCTCTTAGCACTGTCCAGTCTCTGTTCCAGATCAGCCTTCCCAAGGCATCAGTTCAGTCCCTGTCCTGTCCTCTGCTGGCAACACCATAAAGATGACACTAATTGCTGTGTCTTTTTAGAAATTCGTGTTGCTTACAGACACTTTCCAGTGGAAAATGTTCTATAGTTTGAAAATCATGTGTCACAATCCTTGTTTGATATCATGAGATTCTTTTCAATACAAGAAAATATTATAATTTTATACATTTTTGTATTATTATTGCATACTTGAATACATTTGTGATTTATGAAAATATTTTCATTCACTTGCAGTCTTCTGTTCCTATAAACTATTTGGATTACTGCCCATTGATGTACTAATACCAAGTAATAAAATGCAACAGTTTCACTACTGTAATAGTGGTATCGTCCTTTCCTTTGAAGATTGCTAATTGCAGAATTTCCATTTTCTCATTTATCTTTGCGAGAGAAGAAATGTTTATTACAGTTAGATAAAATGATTGAATTTTATCTGAAAGTTTTGATTCATCTCCAGTGTAAAAGTATTTTTTGCAGTCTTTATCTTAATTGAGAGGAGATTTAATGCAGCTTTCCTAATTAAAAAACCCAAAACTGTTTATTTAGACTGGAATTTGACCAATCAGTTAAGTAGAGGAAGGTGTGTTTAAAATAGATTTATATTCTAAATGTAGACAACATAGAAATTCTGCAGTAATTCAATAATTTAGAAAGAACACAATAGCAAAAAGCACACTTTTCTGAAACTTGGGAGAAGTAGGAAAATCCAAATGAGTACATTTTCTTAACACAATGCAAGCCTTTTTTTTGCCATCTGCCATGTGAGTTGGCCTTATAATTCTTTTAGAAACCTTATAATACAAAGAGTTCTAATAACTGGATTTTAAGCATAAACTTTCAGACTTTATAGCCGTATAATCCGCTTTACTGTTTTAGTTCCTTGAGACTTTGTTATACAGTTACTTTTACTTTTTCTCATAATGATTAAGTAATTTAACCAGTATATTCCTTAATTCACAGAGTCCTTGTTGTGATAAAGATACACACTCAGAAAAGATGATTTCCTTGATTTTGTTGTTACAGGAGTGTATGTTAAAGCTACTTTGGTCACCTTAATTATATGTTTCCAGATGTTGCATTTCAAAGTTGAATTTTATTTTCAAATTTCCAGACTTACTCTATGTTTTACAGTTGCTAATTTTTCTATTTTTTACCACCTAAAGTTGTCCCTTAGATATATCAGGGTCTTTACAGGTGAAAATGTGTGTCTGAATCTGAAATGGCTGCCAGGGAAGATAAATACCTGTGTAGTTTAATCACAGGAGCAATGAATGAATGTTTGCAAGGCTTTGTGCCAGCAGCTTTCAGGTTGCTTGCACTGAGTGGGGAGCTTTGCAATGCCATTGTAGCTCACATACCTACATCCCCATCAGTCAGATTTTGGAGACTGATTTTAGACTCCTCAGTGAAGTATCTGTGGGGCCCTTGGTGTTTAGGCTGCCAGTAGAGTCAGTGAGGATGTGGTCAGTGCAGCCAGTGGTATCTAGAGAGCACTTTTGCTGTCTAGTCACTTGAACAACTAACAGAATGCCACTGAGAAAACTTTTCCTGAATGTTAGCATCTCGTGCTTATTGAGATTCCCAAGGAAATCAGAGACTGAGCTGGCAAGTGTGATGCATGGGAATAATCTGCAAGAGCACTGCTCACTCTGCAGTGACAGGTAAGGGGCAGATGGGATATTTTTGGGCACTAGATGCCTGTATGTGAATTGCCTCCATTGACATGATTACTCCTTCTATCAAATGTAGTGGAAATTCAGGTGCTGAGTTTGCTCATGGAGACACGTGGTATTATGGTCTCTGACTGACTCACATCTATAGATGTCCAAATTCTAGTTTGGTTCTTTGGTAAGATGTATGATAGGACAAGGGGGAATGACTTCAAACTGAAATAGAGTGTTTAGATTAGATATTAGGAAGAAACCCTTTAATTGTGAGGGTGGTAAGGCACTGAAACAGCTGCCCAGAGAACTTTTGGATGACCCATCTCTGGAACTGTTCAAGGCCAGGTTAGGTCAGGCTCTGATCAACCTGATCTAGTGGGAGGTGTCCCAGCCCATGGCAGGGGGTGTTGGAAGTAGATGATCTTTAAGGTCCCTTCCATCTCAAACCATTTTATGATGATTCTTTTTCTTCAACTCCAATCTGTCTTTCTTCAATTAAAATTTATTCTATGAATATATTCTCCTACAACCTGACTAGCTATAACAGAATAGATGGAGATGGACTACCAAAATGTATTACAGAAGAGGGTGATACTTTTTGGAGAATCTATTTGTCTTGTCTCCAACACTGACAACTATGTGCATTCCAAGACTTATTAGAAGATGTTGTTGGTTTTGACATCCACAAATAAATGAAGTGTGGCTTGAGTATTTATTTTTTTCTCTTTCAGTTATTGCAATGGATGTATGTTAGATCCAGACTGTGGTCTCTGCTACAAATTGAATAAATCAAGTGTTGTTGAGTCCTCGTGCATTCCTGTTGATAAAGATTCTACAATGAAAGCAGCTTGGGGCAGGTATGTCACTTGTCAAGATTTTTTTAGCCTTGTGCTCTACAGAGAGTGTATTTTATGCTATTGAGAACAATTTTGCTATTACAAAAAGTGTTAAATTCTTAATATGTTTGGGAAGAAGAAAATAACTTGGCATTGTCAAAAATGGGTGATTACTTCCTAATAAATTAAAGCCTTGACCCTGATGTGTGCAGCCCTTTTTGGTGTAGTCTGTCACTTAAGAAGCTTGGCAAAAGAACATTAGAAATGAGAGAAATTACCTTTCCTTAATGTTTCTATTCATTTGAAGTGGCATATTCCCCAGTTATATACTTAAAGCCCTCTGAATTGACTTTCTTTTTAAATGCATTAATTAAACCACACTTTTAATGTTGGCCCACCAAAGAAACAATTAGCTCAGCTGAATAAACTAAAATCAGCAAAATTTGAAAAGTTCAAATTGTCAAAAGCATGGGGTTTGGCCACAGATTTCTGTGGTTCTGTGCTTGAAAGGGATGTCATGCCATATGTTGCACTTGAGTGTAAAAACGTGTGCATTCATAGGTGCAATTGTAAAATATATCACACCCCTCTCTTAAGCAGCACAAAAATTTCCTGTGAAGTCACAGCAACCTTCAAGTTTTCTGAAGCACTGACTATTCCTAAGGAATAGATTTATGAGTTGGAACATTATCTTGTAGAGGCTTTATGAATACTTCAGTAATGATTAGGGCTTGGATTAGGGTTTAGAATTGTTCAGAGCCACAAGGGAATTACATAATTACTTCTGATAAAACCACCTTGACAAAATTCATCTCAGCCACCCACAGACCATGAATATAATCATGGAATAGGCAAAGGTTTGTACGGTGGTTTGGGCCTCTGCTGCTTTTTTTTTTTTTTTTTTTTTTTTTTTTTTTTTTTTTTTTTTTTTTACTTTCATACATATTTCTCAGAATTTAAACCCAACTGTCTTAATGGCACTGAGTCATATTGGACCAAGGTTGAAAAGTATGAAAATATCTCCTAATTGTAGAATCATTAATTTAAAATTACTCTAAAATTGCCCTCATTTTGATTTCAGTACCATTAGGCTTAGTAATTAATTCCAGGTGCAGAAAAGAGAAGTTTATATTTTTTGTAATCCTAATTTAAAAGCACTGTGATCATTTTGGGGCTATTAGAGTTAATAAACAACTGTGAAAACTACAAAATCTCATCTGACCTGCTTGTTCTGTGACTAACTTCAATATCACATTATGGAACATACCTTGCATATTGCCTGATATCCTGATGTGATCTGCAGCATGTAGGCTCATATTTGTAAGGTAACAGATGCCTCTTTATATTCCAAGTCAACATTCATTTCCTGTATGCTGTAGTTTTAAGTAACTTGTCTGTAATTAGCAGAATCACACTAGAATGCAGAAAGGCATACATGCAAGCAAAAACTTGCTGTGAATAGTTGATAGATAAAATTGAACTTTATTTCATTATTCAGTGCTATTGTTTAGCATAGTAAATGTGGTCATAAGCAATTTTTTCATATTCATGATTCAGTCTTACATAGACTCTTTGCTGTACAACCTGTTGGTGCAAATTAGACAGGGAAGAAGAAATATTTCCTTTTCATATTGCAGAATGCATGTGCAAGAATTCCGTAGCATGAGGACCCTGCTTAAAAACCTTCATGAGGAAATGAAACAATTTTATATATGTTATATTGGTAGTCATCGTTATGGAAGTCCTACCTTAAGATGGAAAACCAATAAAATATCCATATTTCTTTTTCTAAAGATTCATCACCATTTCTAGTGTTTATTCCGTTAATTTCTCCTTTGCCTCCACCTGCCTCCACCTGGTCTGTGTAATCGGGCAGTTTTCAAAAAGCTGATCCTTCAAGCTGTGAAATGTCAGGTGGTGCCTTCTGTGCCTTCTAAGCCCTGTGGAAGAGGGAAGCATTTTGCCTTCTGCTTTTCCTTCTGCTCCTCCTCCTCACAGATGCCTGTATTTCTGCTTACTGGCCCAGGGGAATCCCCATAGATTTTTGTTTCCACGAACTCACATTCACATACCACCCCCCAACTCTGTTTGCTCAAATCCTGAGTCTGCTTTACAGCAAATTCAGTCCCACAAAGCCATAGGATTTCCCTGCAAAGGGAAGATTGCTGCAGGGAAAACAGTGTATTTACATCCCTAGTTGTGTCTCAGAGCAGCCAGAGGCATCTGTATCTCCCTGGCAGCACAGGGAGGGCAAGTGCCTGAGACAAACTAGCAGCACTGGTGAAGGAAATTTCAGCACAAAGTTACTTTGTCACAAACTAGACAAAGAGAGGCAATTACTTTAAAAATACACAGCATTATGGTGATCAGAAAGTTGTATAATAATTTGAAAGATGATTTTGTGAGCTATGGACAGCTGATAGCTAGAATTATCAGTGGCCTCTTTTGTAACTCTCGTGTGTCTTGGTGGCTTCATGCCATCCGGTATTAGATGAATGAGTTTAAATGGCTTAAAACCTCCAGGGTTACACTTGGCTCATGGAAAATCTGTTTTGCCATTAATTTTGCTCAGGAGAGAAGAAAGATCTGAGCTATTTGTTTGGGACTTGTTGGACCTCAGATGTCTGAGCATTAGCAGAAGCAGCAGCTCTCACGATGCTGGTGCAGGAGTTAGAGAAACAGCTTCTCCTGGACTGGGGCTGACAGTGCCATGCAGAGCATTTTACTGCTGCTGTGATCACATCTTGTTTATGACTTTCCTGCTGGAAAGTTGGGAGCTGCAACCATCTGAACCCCAGCTGTCCTGACATTTACTCAGAGGCTTATCTGTTCTTGACATGTAGCCTACCACCAAGGTGAGAGGTGTTCAGAAACACTAACAGAGAAGGCCTTGTCATGTATTTTTTAAAGCTCTCTGCAGCCATGCAGACTGACATAGAAAACTTCTGTTTATGTATTTATAGCTGTGTTCTGTTTTTCACTGTTGGTCCCAAGGTACTTCGATAACACTGATGCAGTGGGCAATGCTTTGACTGTTACCATAAAACACCATAATACATTTTATTTCCAAGACATTTCCCCAGTGCCAGCCAGGTGTACTAGATACCTCCTCCATTGTTAATTGCATTTATTTGCTTACAGTATATTCTACATTAAGAAGTTCTGGGGAGGGGAGAGAAGAGAGCAGAGATTTCAGTCTCCTGTGGCTGCCAGCAAGGCTGTTTATGTTGCTGTGGTTGTCATAGAAACCCAGGGAGACAATTAAAGCATCCACATATTTTTCAAGAAGAATATAGCATTTGGGTTCTGTTGAATGTTGGGAACTCAGTGGCTGGCAGTGGCCCTGGGGGAGAGAGAGACTGCACAAAAATAAATCTGACCAAGTCCAAGTCAGAGCTTAAGCACCATGGGTGCCTGTAAGATCATGCATGTACCACAGGCAGTGGAGATGTATTTTTCATTATTTAATCAGTTACATAAGCACGACTGGTATTAGAATAACACGGGGAGGAGTGTCTTGCCCAGGGCACCAGCACCAGCAGGTGCTTTGCTACCCTTGGTATTTCTGAAACAGTTTACAAAATAGCTGTTGACATGCAGATCCTGCTGCCTCCAGCTCTGCCCAGGGATACATAAAGGATGGTTCCAAGACAGTGAGCAAGAATATTCTTAAATTATTTACTTTGTAGTAAAAGAAGAAGAGCTGTATCTTTTCTTTCAGTGTGGTCTCACAGTTCTGCATTGGGGCTCAGTTTTCCAAGATTTAGGGAAGTTTTGCACTTAGCAGTAGCACAGAAAGCCTTGCAGTTCTGTTCTTCATGAACATTGAATTATGAAATCCCCATGAACTTAATAAAAACCATTATCTTACTTGTACAGATGGGGATGCAATGGGGAGGTTCCAATATGAAGCTCAGTTGGCACAACAGAGGTCATGGGCAGAGTCCCTCTCTCAGCCGGGACAAAATGTAGAGGTGATTGCTTTCAATGCTGTGCTTTCTGAACACAAACCAAAACCAAGGGTTTTCCCCAAAAATTACAATTACTCCCACAGTACTCAGAGAAATTTCTCTCTTTAAATTTCTCTGTGTAATTGCAATACTCCTAAAGGTCAGCCAAGAATTAACAAACTTTAAATTGCGTTACTACCCTTACAGTTGAAAGAATAACTGCAAGGGAAGGAGGTACTTCATGTGACATTAACCTTGACATGAGTATGTTGTCAAGACGACAGCAGGCCCACAACTGAGCTAAACGCTCTCATGAACAGCTCTGAGCAATCTTCCTCTGGAGAGAATGATGTTGATTTTATACAGTAAACAATTATGAAGAAATAATATCATCATCATCAGATCAGAGACAAGCCTAGAAGCCATCCTGTCCGCACAATTAGCTGGCAGGTCTCCACAGTCCCCGAAGGAGAACAATTGGGAACAGAAATCTATAAAGAGAGAGGAGCTGAGTGATTTGCTTTTTTCAGCCATTTTTATTAACTTTGTTAGAGGAACATCTCCCTGCCAGGGGAGTTTAATGTTTTATGGAGAATTCTGCTTTTCTCAATATAAAGAAGCACTCCCCTCTCTAAGGGCACTCAGTGTAAAGGCAAGAGTGCAAAAGAGCTCTGTCTTTGGGAAGCTCTGTTTTCCTCTAGCCAGTGATCTCCTGAGCATCTTCCTTCCATGTAAAATTAATGGCATGTTTACAGATGCTCAGTAATGCTGTTATATTTCACTGTGTGCCTGTTGCTCATATCTGCTAGTTTGCTGCGGGGTTTAAATGTGTTTTGGAAACCTGTTTGGGGGAAAAGTGGGTTTAAATTCCCTGTGCAGTGAGAGGAAGTGGGTCAGGCAGGCAGTCAACCCCCCTTTCCCAGCTTCAGGAGTGTGCCTAATGACCTTGGCATTTGAGCCTGGATGCTAACTAGATTCCACTGGTTAGAAAAAATAATTTCATGGAGTTCATTAGCTGGATTCTCAGACAACAGATTGGTTTATGTCCAACAGGGGACATACTAGTGTCTGTCACAGCCTCGAGAGTATTCTGGGGAGCTTTACATTCATGCTGCACTGCCTGTTGTCTAATGCATAGCAGATGAGACTCTTAAAATTGTTAGAATACTTATTCTTTGTAAGAGTATTAGGTTTTTCTAAAAATACTATGTTACTCTTCCCTCTTGTAGATAAAGACAGGCATGTAAGTTTATTACGCTTGTTTTGCATCATGACAGATACATTTGTAAAAGTTCCTGTGACTGCTTTACTAATGCAAAAAGGATGCATGTGTGTATTTACACATTTGAAGACTTAGAATCTGTTTTCAGAATGTCATGGGAAACAGCATTACCGACCTTTGCTGTTACCATGGAAAGATTAGCCCCAGAGCAGTCTTTCAGGAATTAAGTACTCTGCTGTCCATGGGTAGACATGGCTTGTTTTGTCATGCAGGAAGTATTGGTAGAAGATTTTATTGCTGAAATGATTATTTGAAACCTTTCTATGAAAATTCATGCTTAACTCAGAGGAGTTAATTCAAAGAGAAACTAGTATTTCTTTTACCAAGTCATCAGATCAATAGATGAAGTTTATACATAGGATTATGGTTCTCATATTTACCATGTAAAAAACAATAGTAGAGGGAGTAAATGATTCAGGAAAGTAGCAGGATCAAGAGAATATTTACATCTTCATATATATTGGCACAACATATAATCACATATATAATCACACAACTCAGAAGAGTTGTGATTATAACCAGTAGTCTTAGAGAAATCTTTTGATGAACAATATGGTAAATGTTGGCTAAACTGAAATATCCATAACTTCATTAGGAACCAGAACATAAAACCCCTTTCTGCCTCAATATTGTTTAGAAAAGAAAATCAAGATATATGCAGGATTACATTCTGATTATCTTCCCCAGTGCAAGTAAGTATGAAAACCTGGAGCAGCTGTGTGGCAGGGCACAATCCTATTTGTCCTGTTTGATTAGAGTATGTACTTCAGTACAATAATATCTAATATATATTAGTGAGGTGTGTGAAAACAGAAATTAAAAGAAGATCTGAAACTGATTACAGTCTTTGTCAGCCAAAACTCTGAGGCACGAGGTTTTTCCTGGGAGGAGGTTTTCAGACATGTAATCACAGTCTAGTGGTTGCATATATCAGTGTGATTTGTAAAAGGGATGTAGAAGAGGTGCCTAAGAAATCTCGTGTGCATATTTTAACGCCATTCCTGCTAACTGGTAAGAGCAAGGAAGGATAAGGTAATATAGAATACTGTGTCCTTAATCCTTGATGAGCCTGTCTTATTGGTGATGCAGGAGTAGGTAGTAAAATAAGTGGAATTTTAATGTTCAGATCCTTTCATACACTCTTCCTGCTCAGATCTTTAAGACATCACACTTTAAAATTATTTTAAAAGGAAATTATTTTGTGGTGGAGTTTAGAACCATAATAAGCTCCTTTTAAGCATATATAAAGATGGTGAAATCTATATATGTAGTGAAATATTGTAAGGGTATAATTAAATAATTGAAGGTGGAATTTTATTATAACTTTAATAGAAGATAGTCTTGTCTTTTTTTTTTTACTGTTTAATTTGCTAAAGAGGGAAGATTTTTTTTAGTTGTTATGACATAATTATATTTTAATTTATTGCCTCTACAAATAAGGTACTTTTTATATTGTAACTGCATTTCAGGTTTAAAATAGTGAGCAGAGCAATATGATAATCTAAACTGAAACTATGTACATTGCTTTCAGATAATTACTTAGGAATTACTATTAATAGCTCTAACACAATATTTCTAGTCAACCAGTGGCAAATTCTGGATGTTTGAAAAACCTTGTTATGAAACGAGTGTGTTCTGACTGGGAAATGTTTAGATTTTTGTGCCAAAGACAGAATTTATTTGTTGGAGACAGCCAGCACGAAGTAAGATTTTAAAGCAGGACTGGTTAGTTTCAAACATCATCTGTACATTTGTTCTCTACCCATTCCTTTCTATTGCACTTTGCAGCTCAACATGCTCCAGGTTACTAGTTAAAAGGCATTCTGGTAGGGAATGCCAACTGCTGTTTGGGTTACTTGATGTAACTACTTCAGATGCTTTTGAGGTAATTGGAATATAAAAACAAAAGTGGCCCTTGAGCAAAAACATTATTTATCAAATGCTGATGTCTGGAAAAATTGTGTTACTTAAATGGAAAAATGTTTGAGTCAGTGCTCTTCATTTTAAAAGTGGTCCAAAGAAGAAGATGGTATGGTGTTCAAAATTTAAATATACATTTGCTGAAGAAGCAAGCTTTCAGTTTTTTTCCATCATTCTCTGGTCAGCTGAAGGAGCTAAAAGGAAACTACTCTTGTTTCCTGTTTAAAAAGCATGTTTGTTCCTAGCTGACCAAAAAAAATAGGAAAGCAAAGGAGAAAAAATGCCAGTGTGCACGAGAGAATTGTCAGCCTCTCATCAGTGTGCTTAGAGTATGAAGATAATTCCTGCAGCTTTTCTCTCTCCCCTATGAAATGTACGTTAGAGAGTCTTTTATTGCCCATAGGAGCCTGCTGCTAATTAGCTTCTCTTCTCCAGCTGCTCATTTTCTTAGGACAGATTGAGAGACGTCCGTGCCTCAGTGCTGGGGCCGTGCTGCAGCAGGGCAGAGCTCAGCCCTGCTCTGCTCATCCAGGGCATCTGAGAGGGGCAGAGCAGAGTGTGAGCATGCAGGGAGCTGCTGTTGGGAGAGAGATGGGGATTTCCCCTTCTGCCATGGAGCCAGGAAAGGGAACTGACTCATATTTGGGACCATGTAGATTTTTTTTTTTCTGAGGGGAGAATTTCCAATAGTTGTTTTTCGCATTTATTTTGTTATTGACTCTGAAGTTTGAATTTAAATTAAAATAATTTGTGAAGACTGTCTCAGCAGATTCCTTTAGGCATTTACTGTGAAATGGATTTATTAAAATTAAGTTTTCTCTGTTTGGAAGGTGGAAAATATTTGGAAAGACCCATGAGGTAGAGGATTTTTACTGATAAAGGCCATTCAACAGGGCCGAACCCAGAACTCCATACAGCAGCTTGTGCCTTTAACAGCATCCGTGATCAACATCTTACAAACCTTTACTCCATAATAATTCTTCAATAATCACAATATTGGATACACTAAACTTTTTGTATCTTCCTTTCTTAATGAAATTTTTAGAGATTTTTTTTTGCTTTTGAGGGAAAATAAATCAACACATTTCTGCAGTAGGACTGTTGAATAACTCAATATGTTTGATAAGTTTAAGTCATAGAAATTACTGTATGTGCTGTTTGCATGTGTGGTTCATTTCCTTGAGAATGGAGGCAGTAACATCAGTCCCTCACTGGCACAAGATGAACTGGAATTATTGATTTCTTTGATTTAAAGTCGTGACCTTATCGCTTAGTACAGGCTGGGAAGGGGGCAGTCTGTGAGGTGACAGGTCATACTTCTCCACAGCAGCACTTTGGGCATTTCCTCTTCCTTGCAGGATGCATAGACTTCCTTTTGTCCTGTAGCTTTCCACAGCAGTCACATTAGCTTTGCATAGGTAATAGGTATGGGACGAGTTTGAGGTTCTGCACAACTATTGAGTTCTTCAGACCTGGATTCAGATGGAGGGTGTTCCCATTTAGCATATTTTCTTGGAAAAATAAGTATTCTTCAAAAGCACTTGTTTATGTAAAGGTCTTTTTAGATGTCAGAAGCCATGAAAAGATAGATGATGACTTTGATTTCTGCTGAGTTCTTCCACTGTCATGTGCCAGATTATTGAGTTACATATATCAGTGAAGACTTTGGTACCCAAAGTTCATAAATTTCATAAACTAGAGATAATGTAACCACTTACCATTTATATGGTTTATAAAGTTCATTAGGTTAGGCAGGGGTATTGCACCTGCCTGCACAAATCAAAGCAGAGCAACACTCTATGGTAAGTGCTTGCTCTCACAAATCAGGCATGAAATAATTATCTTGTTTTAAGTGTTCTTAGAGCCTTAGGGCTCTATTTTCAGTTACAACATTAATGATTTGCAGTGAATTTTAGGGCTGACAGTAGAGGAATCTTCTTTGGAGAGCTCTGTTGGGCAATTTAATTCAGAGCCTCCCCGGTACAGCAGGGATGGGAGGGGATGCAGTGCCTCATTCCCCTTCTGAAACAGGTTTCTCTGAGCTTTTGAGGGCAGGGCTATTGCCACCTACTGGAATCAGGGAAAAGCTCTGTTTGAAAAATACTGTTCCATCATCTACTGGAAAAAACAAATGCAAAATCTCAAGTATTGTCTGGTTAGATTTCAGTTTTGATGGCAAACAGTTGCTGGCAGTAGTTAAAATGTAATATTTGTGTCTAAATTGCTGTTACAGAAAACGAATGTCACAGTTCAGTACTTAGAGGGAAGGTTATGGTGGTCAAAACATTATGTTTTGACAATTATATTTCAATAGTTCTAACAATTATAATTGTTAGAACTATTGAAATATAAACTTTATATGTATGTCAATAACTAGAAATTAAATAGAGCAGGGAAGTGCTAAAAAGGCATGGTAATGCATGTAATATTGATCTCTATTTTCAACTCCTTGTCCTTAAGTGTTTTTTTGTCTCAGATTCAACAAGAAAATCAAATTTAGAAAGTTCCCCCCCTTTCCTTTTTTTTTTCAGTAAAAATTTCCAAATGATTGATACTTTATTCTGTATTCAATTCCCACTGAAATAAGTGATTAACTGAGGTTTTAAGGTATTAATAGCGCTATGGAAAATCATTTCTGCACAGTGCTGGTTTGGCTGGGAGGCACAGGAATGCTGCCTGGAATAAGCAATAAACTATCTGTAAAGCCTCAGCAGCGTGCCTGCAGCCACAGAGCAGACCCAGGCTGTGCTGGAATTGTGTCACCACGTCCCATCTGTGGTTTGAGTTTGGGGTTTGGGTGGGATTTGCTTTGTTTTTTTCAACTGAACTATAAAATCTTGCTATTCCTTGCCAACATCACATACTAGATTTCAACATGAAAGTACAGTTTTTACAGTATCTCTGTATGTCTAAACCTTTGGGATAGTTAAAAGCAATACATTTTTTTCTCTTTATTGTTTTCTGAATGTTTGGAAGCATTCAGAAAAAAAAAGGATTTTAATATAGATCTTATTTCATGGTGAACTTCCAGTGAATATTTGTGCTGAGTTACCTTGATACTAAGTTACAACAACCACCTTGATTTCTTTGGTCTTTAATTACCATAGTCTTGGAAATGCTTTTGACAATTGTAACAAGGGATGAGTTTGTCATGATGACATTCCTTTGACACTACCACTGGCACATGGTGGACAGCACAAGCATCAATTAAAAATGTAAGTTTAAGTAAAAATAGGAAGCCTGGATGGAATTTGTTTAAATCAACTTCAGATGTCTAAAATTGTGACCTTGGTCTGTCTTGTAGTTCCTTGACTAATGGAGTAGAAAAGGTTCTTTTTTGTTCCTTTGCAGCTGGTCTTTGCCTGTGTTTTAGAGAATAGAGTTTCTTATGCCATGCCAGCAGTTCTCGCATGTTAATATTTCTTCAGTTAATATTAAAATATTGATACTTATTATTATTAAGCCCTTCACTCAGCCCTTCCCACCAGCATTCATTGTAGTGATCTGTCTTTCTGCAGCATACAAAAGAGGCATCTCCAGGGAGAACTGATATTTCTGCAGTGATGAGGCAGCTGGTTGATATTTCTGTTATAACCAAAAGAACTTTGGAAATTATAATTATTAAGAAAATGGAATATGAATTCAGGTGAAAAAATAGATTAAACATCAAATGAATGTTTATTTTATGGTAAAACTGCATGAAATTCTAAAGTGCTGCATTTGACATCATAATCTTCAGTTCGTTTCAGTGATTTTATTATTGAGTGTCAATGCTGCAATCAGGGAGACTAAATGATTTTAAATCTGGAAAGAAAAGCTAGAAGTTCTCCTATCCTATTGCCCCAGTTCTGTCAGTAGTTTGATTGAAGTCTGGTGCTCCATCCATAAGCTCTCAAAAATGTTAGAGCAGGGATGGCCCAGAACTTCCACCAAAAGCACCAGGGGCAGCAGAACAGCTGCAGTTAAGGGAAAGACCAGGAGCACTGAGGTGTAGCGAGGGGTCTGTGCACAAGTGAAATTCTTACTGACCTAGTCTATTTATGTTCAATGCCAGTCTGTCTTTAACAAAAAATACTTGAATCTCCTGCATTTATAAGCATTTTTGTCCTGAAAGAGCTCCAACAGAATGAAGCCTGCCTGCCTGTAGGCAGGAATACAGAGTGACTAAATCAATCTGTTTTTTGCTGGAAAGCCCCGGGCAGCACAAGTTAGCTCTGGCAGCCCCCAAGGTGACTGGCAGACACTTTCCAGTTAGTGCTCATCTCTGAAATTCCCCAAAGGTTTGTCTTTCAGAAGAAATGGCCAAATCATTAATGAACACTCCCTCCTTTCAGAGAAATAGGGGAAGCTGGCAATGACTGGATGAAGCCAGACTGGATGTGCGTGCTCACTGCTGAAGCTGATTGTTCCAATAGTGAACTATTTCTGTATGACCACAGAAAAGCCACTAAACGATCTTGAAAGCACATTCTGGGGTCACAGGGAGTCCACAAGCCTTTCTCAACCATGGTGGCTGCCAGGAGGGAAATAATAGCTCGTTGTGTTTCCAGAATGTCTCTGTGATACCTTTTTGCTGGTTTTCATGCAGAGAGAGCTTTGTGCTTATATTTTAAATTTGTGAAATGGCATCTACTTCACAAGCAGTTAAATATTCCCAGATGTCATTTCCTGCAAGGGTTTGCCATGTGCCTGTGCTCTTACTGTGGCATGAGATGTTTCCTTTCAGTTTGTGCTTGATTGCAGTGAACATGATTAAATGGAGCTTTTGTGGCAGCCACCAAGGTGGTGGGAGCAGGAATTCTCATATCCCACTCGTGGCCACTCTGTGTGCAAGTCGCATCACTGAGCCATGGCCCCATCACACACATCACATCTCCATCCAGACCTGTACATGAATACATGAGTATAAAAGTGTTGCAGCGCCCAAATTGTGAGTCTTTCCCTCTACCACACCTGAAGTTTTTTCCACTCCATCTGGTAGAATGCAGTGGGTTTCTTGTATTTTTTTATATTACTGTCATACTAAAATACCTGTTGATCATGGCAAAGGCTTCAAAATGTTGGGTAGTATAACTTCCATCATATTTACTCAAATTTCTAAACATTCTTTGCTGATCTGCACCTCTGGGAAGTTTTTCAAGAATTGATAACACCTGAAAGAAAGAAATAGTGAGAACTACAGCATTTAACTGAAGTCTTTCAGTATGAGAATTAGGACTGAACTATACTGTTTCTTTATCTCTTACTGGATCTTTCTTATTTTGAGGATTGGCTGAGAGACTTTTTAAAAACAGCACTGGAATCCAGGAGGCTTCATGACTTACTGAGGACATGGCTAGAGCCCACATTTTGTAAAGCATTTATAAAGTTCTTGGGGTTGTCATGCACGTCATTAGTTTGGAAGCTACAAGAAATAGTAGAACTTGTCTTGAAAGAGAATAAAGGGTTTAGGATTAATAAAGTTATTCAAAGACATGAACAAATAAAAGTTTTGTGATGAGAGGTGAAATCTCAATGGACCACTGGGCACAACTGCTTGTAGAGCCACAAACCTTAGCAACGGGATATGCTGAAGGGACAAACCTAAGATTTATATGCCTGCTAAGAATATTTCAGCAAGAACTGTCAGACAGTTTAGTGGTTGTGAAACACTTTGTGGTTATTTTTAATTTTTTTGAATCGGTGTATTATACATATGAAAAAGCAGGAAAAGTTACTGAAGGTCTCAATCTTTAAAGTACACAGATGTTTTCTGTAAACCATTGGAGTGTGTCCTTGATGGGGGAAAAGGGCAGAAATCTTACATTGCCTCCTGTTGCCTTCTGAGCCTTACCTGAAATGGTTCTCTCTTTTATTGTTGCTTTTTCATAGACTTTTTAAGCTTGTAAACATACAGACTTATGTTTCAAGTTGCAAAAATATATTCTTGTGTCTTCTCATGAAAACAGTTCACAGCTGTGAGCTTTGCTTCTCTTTAGCATTACCTTGCTGTAATTTTAACCTTGTATGATGTCAAATTCCAGTGAAACTTTCTCTGATGTTTCCAAGAAATATTTTCTGCCACTAAATATCATCATATCAAGCTACTGAGTCATACTTTGAGAAAAAATTCCTCAGAATAATATTTTTTTAAAAAATCACTATATTTACCAAAAAAAAAGGTGTCTTCAAACTACTTACTCAGCTTTACGAAGAACCTCTCCAGAAATAATTACCAGATTATACTCTTGTTTATTTGTTGTATGCACAGTTATTCTCCATCTTGTAATTACCACTCACTGTTGTTGGTATCACTGAATTTTTCAGTTATAAACCTTAAAGTAGTCTTCTGGCTATGCATAATAAACCCCCTTTTTTCATGCCTTATTAACTGCAGAATACCTAATTTTTGCAGATACAATTTCAACCTGCCAGGCCCTTAGCTGGTGTTAATTAAGTTGTTTTCCTTGAGTGTACTCTTAGACTTGGATATAAATGGATGTAGGTGGTACTTCTGTGCACTCAGTTTGTGCATTAATATATTTAGATATTTGAGGGGTTTATTTAGATAATTTTATTAGATGCTAATTTTTAAATATATATATTTAAATTCTTTTCAGAAAAGAGTGCAAAAAGATCTTTTTTGCAAAATCAAGACAAAACATTTATGATTTTTCTGTTTCTTTTTTTTGTCGTCTGCTTCATGGCTCTGTTGAAAATTGGAGCAGTTTTGAAGCATTTCACCAAAAAATTAAAGAAAGAAGCCACATTCCTGCTTTTGTTTTCTCAGTTGAATAGCTAATTTTGTACCTGGAAGTGTCCAACGTTGAAAAGAAACACAATATACTGTATTTTGAAACTGTGACTTATTATCTAGTGCTTGAAGTAGTTGAAATGATCACAGGCAGAAATGCATGAAGGACAGTGACATTCAGCTAAGATGTTTATGCTCAAAACTCATTAAGTTTTGCATTTTGATCAGCTTTTAATTTGAATTCTGTGCATTTAAATTCTGTGCTTATGACTACTAGGTGTTTGTTAAGTGAACAGTTGATTATGTTTCATAGTTTTATGACCTCTCACAAGTTCCTATGCTATTAATATAATATTTGAATTATTTATGATTTCTTATGAAATCATACAATTTAATTATTACTAGTTAATTCTAATTTGTACTGGGGTAAACCAAGTGTGAATTGTGATTCCAGTCAGAATCAGAATTAGGACTAGGATAAGACACTGTGTAGAGCACAGAGGCATCAGATGTTTCCTGACACTTCTTGTGGCCATCTGATACTTTGGAAGAGTAGGGGAAAGCTTGGAAAGAAAAATAAGTCAATCTCTGTGTAGTGTGATCAAGGTAATTGTGTCTCCTATAACAAAAACTGGTATATACTTATTTCTGCTCCCAGTTTTTGAGTGCACTGTCAGCTGCTGTAAGGTCTGAAATGGTTGGGCTTTGACACTGGGTAAGACATTATTCTGCATTTTCCTGATTTGAGTCGATTTCTCAAGGTAAGGAGTGCACAAAAGATGGTGGAGAAGCCTGTTGGACAGAGTTCTGCCAGCAGCAGAGATTTGTCTCTCTCCTCTCCAGGTATATATGATGAAGAATGAAGCTTGAAACACTGGGGGTGTGACAGCAGAGTGGGGAATTGTAGCTGACAGCTTGGAGGTAGCCACAAGGACTTGCAAGGTGCCTGTATAGGATAAAAGAAGTCTGAGGCAAATCCCAAACTGACCATTTTTCACTGGGAGATACAGCTCAGGAGTGTCCATCTGGCAGTGTCAGACTGTTGAGTTTCTTCCTTTGGCAACATACACAACTGTGTTGTCCACACTTCAGAATCCACTAATAGGTGGTTACAAAAGCACTAAAATGTCCAGATCAGCAAACAGTTAAGAACACTTTGACATGATTAATTTTGGGCAACTGTTTTTCATTAGGAAAAACTGCTCCTTTTCCAGGCTGTTGCTAAGTCTATTCAGACTGAATAACAGCTCCAGGAATCTATTTGTTGGGCAAATTCAGATGCAGCTGCAAAGCTGAAATTTCTCAGCTTGTGAAAGTGTTTGAATTCAAATCTAAAGATTCTTAGGTAAATTAATAATAATAATAAAAAATTATGTTCATCTGTGATCAGGTAGCCAGGACAGAGGTTAATCACAACAGTGTGCTAAGTCTCTTGCAGGTGTGTGTTCTGACATGACTGAGAATCATGGAATCATTTAGATTGGAAAAGGCTCTTAAGATCATCAGGTCTGTAGTTATAATGGATAGATCCTGTAGCAGGGGGGGTCAGCGTGATAAAGACTGACCATCATGTGCAGATGCACCTGTCATCTGCTGAGGTGCAATTTGCTTTCTTTGCTGTGAACTAAACTGTTTTTCCAGGTTTTTGAAACATATGCTAGTATTTTTTTAAACTCTTTGCCAGTTGTAGCAAAAGCCTTCAATTAGTGTCCCAAAACACTGTATTTTATGCAATGAAGGTTAAGCAATGTGTAGCTGAATCCCATGAAGTTTTATAGCAATGGTTTTTCAGGGCTGCATCTGTGTGTTCTTTTCTGGTTGTCTGGGGTTTGGGTGTTTTTTTGGTTTTAGTTTGGGGTTTTTTTGATTTTTTTTTTTGGTTTTTCAGTTGCTGTCATCTGGTGTAAGAGGCTTCATCTGCATATTTTTAGGTAACATCTGGTTTAATGGAAGAATTATTTCTCTGTGTAAACTATAAAGTCAAAGTGACAAATGCAAACTTCTCCAGAGAGGTGGGGAGCTTCTGAGGAGTGGATGACAGTAGCTGGGGAACTGTGAGAAAGCTTGGAAATTATTGATTCAGACATTAGTCAGCTTTAAAGTAATCTGTTGCCTTCAGGTGGAGTTGCAGTTCACTTGATGCTTTAGACAGTATCTTACTGCATGTATAAAAAAAAAGCAAGGATTTTTCTTTAAAAGAGAATATGCTGTTTTATAGTGAAACTCTAGCTCATGGTTTAGCTGGTTTCTATGGGTTGTGCTAATGTAATTTTGGATGTATGTGGGTGGATTTGAGAGGCCACTTGATGGACAGGGTAGAGGTGGTTTCCAGAGTTCTCCTCAGTTATCTGTCTGACTACCACTAAGTTATTATATGGTTCATCTGGTACCTTGCTAAATTCTGCCCTCTATGATAGCTGGGGGTTTATTCAGACAACTAAATATCTTTAGCAGAAGAAGAGGGGCTTGAATTTAGGAGAAGTAATCCAAATGTTGAGATTCAGATTCTTCTACAGAATGAGTAATTGCTTGTGGATAAATAATCCTAGTTATTCCCAAGCATCATCCACAAAAACCTTCCTCCATCCAAATAGCAGCTACTCTAAATTATGTCTCTTTTGTCCTCTGTCATTTCCCTGACAGACTTCAGATGAAAACATGAGTTAATAAACTTGGCATAAATCTATATTGTTCAGTGCATTGCCATGATATGAAAGTCAGCACTCTACAGGAGACTTTAAAAATCTCCTTGAAGGAGATTTTTAGTAAACCAAATATATTTGTGTTACACTCAAGACTTAAATTGGCAAATTGTAGATTATCATCATCCTGATAACCCAGGCAGAAAAGACTGGCATAAGAGCAGTCCTTAAGTAGTTTTACTTGTGTTAGAACAAAGAAATGGGGGATTAGTGAAACTATGAATTAACTATAAAATCTTTCTGTGCCATCAGCACCTGATGTCAAAGTTTATCTCAGTGGAATGTGTAATTTTGAAATATGCTTGTTCTAACAAGCATGTTACAGAGATGGATGATGATATTAGTGTTTTTCTTCAGAATTAATTTCCTTTGCCTGGCTTGATTTGAATTTTGACCTTTTAAGATTTTTGATCTAAATCCATTTAAGATGTTTCTGAGGGACTTAAAAGACAATGAGAAGTCATCAGCTTTCATATTAAAATATATAAATTGTTCACAATGAAACAATTCACACAAAAGCTGTATCTTCAGGGCTAGACAGTTCTCACTGTACGGCAAAGTGAAAATTAATGGATATTTGAGAATAAAATCAAATTAGTCTCTGTCTTGTGCCTGTGCTGTATCTTGCCCAGCCATTTCTCACACTGGGATTTTCAGTGTTGTGCTTCAGAATTATTGTACAGTCAAAATGGCTTGAGTATTAGGAAAATTTACATTGATTATCAAGGAAATAGTTTTATCCTGTTTCATCCTCCTGTTATTTGCAATAATATTTTAGACTCCCCACCCCAACTCTTTTCTTACCTTATTTTATGTGCCATATGAAGGCAATTTAAGGAGATAGGGAGCAAAGCTTTAGTTCTTTTGCGTTCCAGATCATATCTGATAGAGAGGATGGATTCTGTGATTTTGAAACTGACCATATAATGCCTGTCATTGGTAAATTTACTGATGTAAATTTACATTTGTTTCCAGTCAGTTGTGCTTTTTGCATCAACTGGTAGGTCAAGCTTTCACTAATTAGAACTGATGTGCATCTTAAGTGGCCTGTCAAAAACACATAGCCAAAGAAATTTACAGTAAAGGTTTTCAGAGTAGCATATTCATGTTTCTGTAATTTCAGAGGCTATGATGTGCTGTGTCTTCACTGGTTGTACCAATGTGACTATTGCCCAGTGTATTGGTACATACAAACTCTTTGCACCAGTTCCTGACTGCATCATTTCACTTGTACCATTTACAGGGAATTGCCTGGATGGTCACTCAAAGTGTTGTAGTCAACAACTTAATGACCAAATGAACACCAGAGACAAGTGGCATTCCTCCGGGGTCAGTACTGGAACTGGTGCTGTTGCAGGTCTTTGTTGATGACATGGACAGTGGGATTGAGTGCACCCTCAGCAAGTTTGCAGACAGCGCCAAGCTCTGTGGTGCTGTCAGCATGTTGGAGGGAAGGGATGCCATCCTGCGGGGCCTGGACAGGCTTGAGAGCTGGGCCCATGTGAACCTCATAGAACCATAGAATCATTAAGGTTGGAAGAGCCCTTTTAAGATCAAGTCTGACATCAGTCCAGCACTACTACTGTAGTGTAACCACTACACTGTAGTGTAGGGTGATGTGTAACCACTAAAGCACATCACCCAGCACCAGCCTCTTAAACACCTCCAGGGATGCTGACTCCAATGCTCTCTGGGCAACCTATTCCAATGCCTGACCACCCTAACAGGTGGTCATTAGATATTAGATGTTTCTAATATCTAACCTGAATCTCCTCTGTTTCAGCTTAAGGCCATTTCCTCTGGTTCTCTTACTTCAGTCACTGTAGGAGAGCCCAGCTCTCATCTAACTACAATCTCTTTTTGGGTAGTTGCAGACAGCAATGAGATGCCCCCTGACTGTCCTTGAGCCTAAACAAATCCAGCTCCCTCAGCCGTTTCTCATAAGATATGTTTCCTAAGCCATTCATGAGCCTTGTTACCCTTGGCTGGACATGCTCCAGCACCTCAATGTCCTCTTTAAAGTGATGATCCCAGAACTGAGCACAGGATTTGAGGTGCAGTACAGTGCTGAGTACAGTGGGATAATCACTGCCCTGCTTCTGCTGGCCGCAATATGCTTGATACAGGCCAAGATGCCATTGGCCTTCTTGGCCACCTGGGCACATGCTGGCTCATATTGACCAGCACACCCAAGTCACTTCTGCCAAACAGCTCTTGAGCCACTCCTGCCCCAGCCTGTAGCACTGCATGGGGTTGCTGGGAACAAGGGCAGGACCCAGCATTTGGCCTTATTGAACCTCCTGCAGTTTTGTCCTCAGTCCATTCAAGAAGTCTTCCAGGTCTCCCTGCAGAGCTTTCCTACACTCAAGCAGATCAACACTCCCACCCAACTTGGTGTTGTCTGCACATTTACTGCAGAGGGTGCACTCAATTCCCACAGCCAGATCAACAGGGATGTTAACAGGCTGTGGAACAGGCTGCCCAGAGAAACTGTGGATGCCCCATCCCTGGAAGTGTTCAGGGACAGTTTAGATAGGGCTCTCAGTAACCTGGTCTAGTGAAAGGTGTCCCTGCCCATGGAAGGCAGGGGTTGTAACTTGATGATCTTTAAGGTTCCTTTCAGATCACACCATTCTATGATTCTTTAATTTTCTTCTGTGTTTCAGCTTATGAAGCAATGGGCAGCAGCTCCTCTTCTTCCATCATATATGCTCTCTTCATGCAGGACAGAATTCAGAATTTTGTCTGGTAATAAACCGTATGCTAATTATAAATATGGTCTTCAGCAAAATAGGTCTTATAAAAACAGTGGCACAGTAGTAAATTTAGCACAGTAATAGAACTTGAACAAATCTCCAGCCTTGACAGAGTGTTATTTTTTTAACATTCCCAGCACTGCAAGATGCCAGCAAATGCAGATGTCTTCGCTTTTACTGTGTGTACCATACTGGTTTGCAACTGAAGGATAAGCAAAGCACAGTTTATTACTGCCAGGTTTCTATTTAATCTAGTCTCAAGTGCTGTTTTTCCCATTTCATTGCACTGAATCTGCTTTTTTGCAACAAAATTTCCTCTCTGTTAGGGGCGGACAGCGGAAAATAGATGAGTGGCCTCAGTCACAGGAGGCTTTGGAGACATCTGGTTCTCCCTTGTATCATTTGTGTTCCACTCTGTCAAAAGTAGGACACAACTGGGGAAAGATGGCAGAGGAAGGAAACACACTGACCTGCCTGCAGTTGTGTCTGCATGAATCAGCATGTTGGTTTGTGCTTGTGGAGGTGGATGCAGGATAATAAACCAAGTATGTCTTTGTTTACAGTTTTGTTTGAGAGAAAGCATGAGGCCCTCTCTGCAGAGCTGCCAATCTGGCTGGGCAGAATGGAGAAACTCATCTCAGCATCAAGATGCTTAAAAGTGCTCATCAGCTTGTATTCATTACAAACACCTGCAAATGAAACTGGCATAACAGCAAAAGAAGCAAAAGTGATGATGTTAAAGCAGCATGAAACTGAGCACTCCATGTGTTCTTGCAGTGGGCCAGTCTGTATGCAGGCACAAAGGAGGTGTCTTTGAGAGGGATGTTCAGCTGATCTGTCTCCTATGTGTTTTCCACTTCAAGAGTGAAAATGAGTCGATGCCCTGGATGAGATGGCCTTTCCAGGGGAACTCAGCAAGGCAGGGTGGAAGGGTGGAAAGGTGCACACTGGCACTAGCTGCATTGCCAGCCCCAAATTAGGGGTTAACTTTTCTCCATTTCATCAGGTGCTGCTCAAGTGCAAAGTGGAACTGCAAATCTTACAGAGTACTGCCATTAAGGAATCATTAGGGCTTTACCAAGGTTCAGACGTGCATTTTTCCAGTATTTGTAGGGTGTCTGTTTTAATTACTTTGGAGCTTTGGATTTCCAGCTATACTGAAATTGGGTCTGGGACTTCACCATGATATCCTGCTTTAAATGTTGTCCTTTCATCAGTGATGACATAGGGAAGATTTCTGCCCCAGGAGAGCTGGTGGGTTGGTGATCAGTGTGCAGCACATTGCTGTTCAGCTGAAGCATTGCAGCACGGCTGTTACTCCACCACCCACAACTTGTTGCCCACCTATTGCCCATTTCAGGCATCTTCATTCTGGTTTCCCTACTGTCAAGAGGGTCATATCCTTCTCAAAGCTGAACTGATCTGGAAATCATAACCCAGGCAGATGTTCAGCTCTCTGTGATTTCTTCTTTGCAAATAAATAACATTGTTTGCATATGAAAGAGTAGTGTCTGCTTAAGACTTCTCTCTCGAAAGTATAGGGTTTTTCATCTCTAGTAATTGATGTGATGGCAGCTGAAGAGTTTCACTAGTTACATTTATGACTTGTTTCTTTAAATAAATGTTAATTACAAAACAATTTATAACAAAAAAATAAAGTTGCCAGTATGCCTTTAAAAGTGTTATATTGTTGACAGTCAGAGGGAAATACCTGATGTCATACCTATTCGTTGAAATATGGAATTCCCACATGGTCCTTGGAATAGAGACGTATTTTCTTTCAGTAGCTAATTACAAGTGCTACATTCTCCTAAACTATTTCACTGTGTAGGAAGGAAAATACACACCCGTTTTCTTTATAACTTCACTTGACCTTGGCACTCTCCATAGTCACTGCTGATTACACCTGAAGTGTGCTGCATGTAATTGGTTCAGCAGTGACATAAGGACTAACTTCCATCTGACCTTAAATCCTTGTGTGCAGCATCTTTAGCTCAAAGTCCTGCTGCTGCAGCTGCTTTTGTACTGTGATATTCCTGAGAATTTGTCTTGATGGCTTTGGTATCACCATTTTTGTAGTAACGACTGGTTGTTTGAAGGAGATCTGTAAATACAAGACGAGTGTTTAAATTCAGGAATGCTCCGCTGATTACTCTTCCTAAGACCGGGCTTGAGAAAAAAAAAACATGTTTCTGAGTGCAGAACTTTGCTCAAACATCTTGATAAATTTACAGGGATTAAGTTTTTTTATCTTACATGTACATTAGCCAGCTTTTATTAAGACATTATTGCCATGTTTATATTGCAATGTCAACTATTGCCTTGAAAATTCTTTAATAAAAAGGAGTTTTGTTGATTTTCAGATGTTCAAACGAAACTGTTTTCAAAAAGGAAGATTTATTTTGGGCATACAATTTCTGCCCCACTCCGTACTCTTGGACAGCACTTCTGGGCCTTATTTTGTATTTGGTTTTCTTTGCACCTGGTAAGAAAATACTTGTTTTTGCATATAAGTTTAAAATGTCAAACACTGAAGCTATATATTAAATATATTTTCGAATCCAGCCATTAAAGTCAGATTGATCCTTTTATTCCTAACTCTTAGGGATGGGTCCTATGCCCTGGACTGTCAATTCTGAAATTTATCCACTTTGGGCTAGAAGTACAGGAAACGCGTGTTCTTCTGGAGTCAACTGGGTTTTCAATGTGCTCGTGTCACTGACATTTCTGCATACAGCTGAATATCTGACATACTATGGTAAGTAACAGTATGTGTCCATATATGCACTACTGCCATTGGCACAGAGATTTTCTCTGGATTCTAGGTCCCTCCACTGGTTTTGATATGAAGTGTCAAAGCATTGTTCTCAACCCACTGTGGTTTTGTAAGACTAGAGATCTGATACAAACAACCTGCTTGGATCTTGGAGTTTGGTCTGGATTTCATAAGAAGCTTTTCTTTTTGTCCTTAACTGGGAACCTAGACAGTTGATTAAAACAGAGAAGCTGGAAAAAAACCACTTTTGATTTAGTGAAATAATGCTCACTCCCACTTAAGGTGACAGCATCTGCAGTTTTCCAGTTTATGGTGACATCCAAGGCCAGTATCAGATGGTACTTGCAGAAATACAGCTGTTGATAAGGTGCTGTCTGTGGAATGTTTGTCAGGTTACTGCTCAGCCACTCCAGTACAAGTCATTTAAATCACATTAATCTGCCAGGGAGTTGATGTAACCTTCACATCCTTACTAGTGCAGAGCCTTTCAGCTTTACTTGTTATTCCTTTGAACCATCACTGTAGCAACAGTACGTAAATGTTTGTTGTCCTTTGGTACCTCCTCTGCCCCTCTAGGTATGGTGGGCTGTGAGCAGGAACAAACTCTTTCTCAGTATTAATTGTCACCACAAAGCACTTTTAAATAATAATTAGGTGTAAAAGTCACAAACATTATTTTAATCCTGACTCATTTCTTTTGCTAGAGCTTTTCATTTTGAGGACTTGACTTAATGTGTCCTTCACTGTCAAGACAAACCAAGAAAGCTCTTTCCTTTCACGTCTGCTTTTTTTTATTTGGGCATGTGATTGTCTAATTGCTGTTTATTTTAAGAGCAGAGCGACTTGCTCAGAAAGGATGTGCGTTATCTTTCAAGTGAATTGCAATTGCCTTTGTCAATTTACTTTGCTGAGGAAGGTGGCAATAGAGTCCTTCTCTTACACCCACAGCTCATTGTTGTAACCCTGCCACTCCAGCCTTTGCTTTTACAGTCCCCTTTGAAGCCACAGCCTGCTGCTTCTGTCCCTCCCTCTGCTCTGGCACAGAGGAGGGATGGGAACCTCTGTAACTGACTGTGACAATGGTTTTACATTGCAGGAGCCTTCTTCCTCTACGCAGGGTTTGCTGCCTTGGGACTGGTTTTCATCTACGGCTGCCTTCCTGAGACTAAAGGGAAAAAACTGGAGGAAATTGAATCTTTGTTTGAAAACAGGCTGTGTACATGTGGTATGTCAGATTCTGATGAAGGAAGGTATATCGAGTATATTCGGGTGAAGGGAAGTAATTACCATCTTTCTGACAATGATGCTTCTGATGTGGAATAATTTTCAGCTGCTGATGTATTTAATCATTTAAAAGCCTTCTGGGGGAAAAGCAGCTCTCTGATGACCTCACTGCCCTGCTTCTGGTCTGGTTCTCCTTTCTACTATTTAAAAATGCCTTCATGTTCAGAAATGCTCCATTTGGGAGGAAATTCAGTATGCTAGCATTTTCTTGATAACTAAAAGCAATGGCTTCCAGAAGAGATTGAATTCCACAATTATGTGAGTTTACCAAGCGTGTGTGACCCTGCTCCATCCCCAGATGTACAGGGTGCACTGTACCGGATGAACACAGAAGGCTGTCCTAGATGGTCACGGGCTGTCCTTATCTCCAATACCGACAAAACCTAAAATAATCAAGGGGCTGATGAGAAAGCAGCTGACAGGTGTCAGATCCCCATCCCATAGGAGCCAAGGAAGAAGCTCTGCTGTGCAGTTTAACAAAGGATGAAGGCATAAACTGCTGTAACAGTAACCATTTAAAAGGTTTAACTGATCAGGAAAATGCGGATACCTGCTGTATCCATCAGAGAGACATTTCCCAAATTTACCCAAAGAGAATTTTCATTATTTATTTGAGATAGCAAGTAGAGAGCCTTACTCACCTGGATGGGGGCTCACTAGGGGGGTGTATGCCTGTGCTGCACCACGTTATCCATCCACTGCTGCTCCTGAGTACACGCTGCAGTTGGGAGTTTATGTTTTAATTAATTACTGACAGCAGGAAAATAGAGCTCAGTACGTGGCCACACGTACAAATGTACTGGTGTATATTGCTAGGTACAACATAGAGACTTCAGTTTAAAAAAAATTACATTTGTTTTCCTTTTTAGCATTTGAACATACTGGTTTGTGCCTAGTTTTGAACACAAAAATACCATTAGCTAAAAGAAAGAGAAGGAGGAGAGAGGGTTTGTGCTGCTAAATGCACAGTGGTCATCCCTCCTGCGCTTTTTGCTTGTGAATAATTATTGCCTTCAGTTTATCTCCATATGTGCAGAGTAAATGACTCCCAGCACATTTTTCTTCAAATTTCCTTAGTCAATTGGTGTCTTGCTGGATCTAAAGAGAAATATTAGCCATGGGCAGAAGCCTGCATCTCATATTAATTGCCTTATTGAAGCATTGCAAACTTGTCGAGAAAATGTCAGGCACAAAACTAACTTGGCTGCCTTTAGCATGGTGATGAAAAAATATGAATGGTATTTTATTTGCCTGCCATGATTGCTTGCCTTGGCAAATTGAATTTTATGCAGCTACATAAAAATATTATGGGTTTTTTCTTTGTCCTGTCCTCACTGCTTTAAGTCTTCAAAGATATGAGTTTGAAAGCATCAGCAATTCAAATTCTTATCTTTGAAACATTTGCTTCATGAAAGAATGTGGAAAAATTCCTCTGCCTGTGGGCTGATGCCCATTTATTTGGTAAAAAATACATTTATTTTTCATTGTGTAAAGATTAAAGAAGTCTTTAGGTTCCTTAGCTTTTATAGATTTGGTTTGTGGGTTTTTCTTGGGTTGAAAAATATTTTTAATGTTGGATTGCTATCAAAACGAAGCCTGGACATTTGTTACTGAATTATTTTTATTGGATAACATGAGGTTTTGTTGTTGTAAAGAAGTCTGACATTTTAATATCTAATCTTCTATGAGGGGAGTTCTTATTCTCCTTTTATTGACCTTCAGGGATTGGGTATATTTTGGTTTCTTTTCTTTTTTCTTTGTTTTTTTTTTTTTCCTTTGGTTAATCAGAGAAATAGTTTTGGAAAGAAAACATTTTAAGGAATCCCTCTTTGACTTGACTGGGATTAAAAGGGAAAAACATTGTAGACAGGGAATTTCAAATGAATCTTTGCAAAGAGCAGCTGCCTTGAACATCTCCTGTGCAGTGAGAGGGCTGGATTCTCATGCCTTCCATCTTGCCTCCCTTTTAAGCGCACAACATTTTTATGCTTGAAAGCACCAGCTGTAGAAAATGCTGAGATCTCCAGATCTATCTATTGAAAATGCTGAGGTCCTCAGACCTCTCTGCAAACGCCCCTGCTGCAGGATGTCTCCACTCGGCTGTCACCTCTTTGAAGCCTTCACTGAAGGTGCAGTACCTGAAATGAGAAAGAGAGATACTTGGCACAGAGAACAAAATCATTTCAAGGAGAAATTAACTTTTTTCTGAAACTAAACAATTGTTTTTGGAGACCCATACTGGGAGCAGTTTTGTTACCTAGAGCAGTGTGTGAATAGGTGTGTAACAACCAACCTGTGCTTACACAGTTGAAAGGTTTAAGTGGGTATTTACTGGCTTCTGGGGATGAGGACTTAGGGTTCTGATGGCCCCAAAAGCACGAGCCCACACTCACCTTCATGCGTGTGAACATTCCCTTGCTTGGTGTGTTTTGCTGGAGCAGGATCCAGCGCCAGCCCCGTGTCAGCACTGACCTCACACTTGTGTCCACAGGGAGAGGGAATGCTGCAGGCACTGGGCATAACTGAAGAGATATCACTGGAAAGGTCACTGTCACGGGGTCAGCAGCCTCTTCTGTTTTGCAGGCAGTGCTGAGGCTTTTTAGCAGCAGAAGACCATCTCTCTCTGCCAGCCTTGCTCATGGACCTTCCCAAAGGGATGCTCAGTCACATACAGCACTGGGCTCATTTTCTCACACAAGTTCAGTCTTACTGAAAACGGTTTTCTGAAGGTTTGTATCCCCTGTCCTTTCTCACAAGACACAGCAATTGAAACATGCATTTTATTCCTCACTGCTACTGGCCATGACGGTACAAAATACCTTGGCTGCTTTATTGTCCCTCCCTGTTCTGTGCCCATGGAGAGCGGGGTCTAAGTCTTCCTTTTAGGGTTTGTTCACGCCAAGACAGCATTCCATACCTTACAAACACTGAACATAGCAGCAAGCATCATCTGTACTAAAAATGAGATCAGATACTTCAAATTAATCTTATGCTGTTAAGGTTTTATTTTTAGAATCTGTGAACCTTCAGAGTTTATGAAGAAAATTAGAAATATATTTCTATTTTGCAAATATATTTTATATTTATGAGCATTTTAAGTTTTAAGAGATTTTTGCTAAAGGTAGACTTAATAACATTCCAGATAAAATAATAAAAATACTGTATAAATAATTTCCTATTACAAGATTTTAATTTATGAAGTAGCATAAATAATGTCTAAGCACAATATTCTTTTATTGAAAGCTTTTTGCAGAAGATGTGAAATTGTTTCTTCACAAGGACAGAACACTTAATTCAGGTATTCTGTGCTTCAGGAGTGCTAGAGTAATACTGCTGGTAGAGTTGAGCGTATTAATTATACACAACAATTTGAGATATTTTAATTCTGAATTATCTACCGACTCTACACGTTGTGAGCTAACACCAATATAAAAAAACCAATTCCTGATGCATTTTTAATATTTTTAGATTTAATTCATGGCAATTTGCATATAGTAGTTTGTTCACCATGCTGAGTAATTTGAGGTAATTTGGCACTTTTTTCTTCCCCTTGTCACTTTGTTGATCAAAATAATCTTTTAACAAGAGAACCAAACCTGTTTTGAAAATACATAGAGTCAAAGCAAGGCCCAGGAGTCATTTGGAGGGCTGGAATTGCTTTGCTGTTTGGGCACCTTGGGTCAGTTGCTCTTGCAGACATTTCCTTGGGAGGTGCAGTGACAACGCTGGCAGAAATTGTGGGGCAAGAAAGGGTAAATCACAAAGGACCATGGTTCTAACTTACTTTTGCATAGGTTGATAATGCTGCATTTCACTCCTACAGGAGTTAGGGGAGAAGAAGGAAATGATGCATCACAAAGTCCAGTTTCAGTAGACGTGGGTGTTGTTGCCAGCAGGAGCAGTCTCTGACTTGTCTCCCTTGTGGGGTGAGGATAATGGGGCAAGGGGCTGTGCTTGGTCCTGTGGGTAGGAATTGGAGGGGCTGTCAGGGGAAGAAGCACTCTAGTGTTGCTCTCCCATGCCTGTGTGGAGGTGAGGACATGGAGTGCAGTTGGCAAAGCTAGTACATTCTTCCTCTTTTGCCATTCGTGGTCACTTGGGCTGAGCACTGGGGAGAAGTTTTGACCTTCAGGGGCTGTTACAGGCCCTGAGCAAGGGTCTTGCCTTAGCTCATGGGATTATTGGGTGCAGCCCCACAGGCATTCAGTGGACAAGGAAAAGACAGACCCTGTACTTCTCCACTTTTTACCCAGCTTTCTTCTTATTGATGCTCTTCTGACATGGTCATCTTGAAATTTTGCTTGTGTAAGGGGCATTGTTGGCTGAACATCACTACTACAAAGAGGCAGAATCTTTACAGCAGAGAATGATCATGGGGTAGAAATCAAGGCAGAAGAGACAGTTCTGCAAAGCACTTTAAAGAATAAGATATGTGTGCACTTTTTTTTCTGAGAGAATCAAGCTAATCAAACCCATTCCTCTGCATTGGGAAGAAAATCAAGTTTTGTGTACCAGGCCAGAAGCAGATAATGCCACAGTATGTGCTTTTTGGCAAAATGTGTTTTTATTGCGGGTAATATTTACAGCTTACATGTAGCTGCTGCCTATAAAGTGACTCAATTGTTCTCTGGATTTTAACAAGTCATACTTTTGTGCAAAAATCTTAGTGGTTTTCTATCAATCTTCGTCACCTTGTGTACAGTACAGTTAAGCATAATCCACAAGTGGTCTAGATTGTGGCAGTGTTACAAATGTCAGCACAGTAAAATTCTAGGTGAACATTGTTAAAGAAATATTGTTGTTCGTGATACTGGGGGTTAAAATTCCTCAAAGACAACTATATATAGATTTTAAAAGTCTGGGAAAAAAAGGCAGTTCTTACCTATTTTGTGTATGTTTTCATATAGAGAAGGAGTTTTTTATGTGCCAATAACCATCACTGTAGTGTTTTGTAAATGGGTGTTAATAGTGTTGCAGAGTTCTGTATATGAGAATATACTTTAGCCACAATGACCTGTTAGTGTGAACCAGTGGCATGTTTTTAATCTTACTCACACCTCTCATCAGAGGTGCTCACTCGTTGGCTTCAGTAGAGCTTACTCATGCCAGGGGAAGTTTGACAAGAGTCACGCCTCAAGAGTACAGACTTCATCTTAATCCCTGCTTTTTCACATTGTCCCTAGACAGTATGTTACATGTGAATGGTCTGGCACATGTAATTTTAAAGCTTCAACTCCAGTTCAGTTACACTCCTTGATTCTGTTGAGAAAAATTTTGTCAGAATTTGCTTTGGCCTTTCATCATATTTATTAAAAAAAGGAGCATACAGATGAATTATGAATATTGTCCACCTATTTCTAAAGGAACCATCTGTTTCTGAAGTGTTAAAATAAAGGCAAATTTCTCTTGCTGCCTTAAACATTACACAGACTTTGGAGAGGACTGAATGTATGACCATCATCATGACTTCTGCAGGAGAAACTTCATGGATCCTCAGCAGGTGTGAAAGGAGATGGTTTCATGGTGCTGGGATGCTGCGTTACACTGCGGGCCCTGCCCAGTGCACGCCTGTCGTCTGTTTGATTTCAAGTGTTCCAACAGTCCCCATGAAACTGACAGGATTATTCATGTGCTTGATATTCTCCATGTGCTCAGTGTCCTGCTGGTCCGGGACGTCGCTGGGAAGTGGCACGAGTCATGTCTCTGCTTTCCATTGTGAATCTCACTCCTCTACAAAATGGTTAACCGGATCTTAGTGTGACAAATGCCATGTAGAATATTTGAGACATTATTGGGGACCAAGTTGATAGTAATAATTCCATGCTGAATAATGTGCACATGGTGCTGTCAGGCACACTAATCCCTGGGCATGGGTTATGGTATTTAGTACAAAACAGGTTTTGGCAAAAGAGTTTGCTGGATTGTCCAAGTAATTTCTTAACCATGTCAAATATGTGCCATTTCCATTTCCAACCGGTCAAGCCTATAATGTATGAAAGTGTTGTACATTTTCTGAAACTTAAGTGATGTAAAATTATTTAATTGACTTATGATTGCTTTAATGAAGTTTGGTCTTTACATAAAAATAAATATCTTCAAAGAATTGTCAGTGCCAGAAGTGTAAATGAACAAAATAAAAGGTGAGATACTTAATTACAGAATTTTTCTCAAGGTTTCATTTGTCTGAGTATTCGGGTCACGTTTTCGAGTGGCGGCTTTGCACTGCTTAGCAAAATGAACTCAGATAGGCTGTGGGCTTGCCTGAAGTAAGGGAAGGGTAAGAATAGCTTTGAATATGATCTTAATATGATGTTTTTCAAATCAGAGAATGGTTCTGTGACACCAGGTAAGTGTCCCTTCCTTTCTGGAGGATTTGTTTGAAGAGCTGAATGCAGCTGTGCAGAGCTGCCAACTGTCCCAATCTCCCACCATGGGTTTGCAATGTCCTCTGCCCTCTGCCCAAACAGACTGGTTTCTTTACAGCAATTTACACTGTCAGACTTCATTATGGACTGGGAAAAGAGCAGGAGTTGCTGTTTTCTAATGGGGAACTATCCTAATTCTGTCTGTTTTATTAAGATTTCTGGAATCAGTTTGATGGCTAGCAAAAAGCAGCATGATGGTGACTGTGGTGTGCTGGGGCTGCCCTGGCTGCTCTCCCCAGTGTGACAGAGGAATTGCACCCATGAGAACAAATGGAAAATGATTCTGTTACATCCACTCACCACAGGTACCACAATTGAATTGAGTCTTGGTGAGATCCAGAGCTGGCTCTGACAGAGCTGTAGCCTTTTGGTCAGGATGCAGAGAGATCACAGCCAATGGGGAGAAGCTGGCAGTGGGAGACTGCTTGGCAATCCTGTATCTGTAGCAGTGCATATCTCCAAGAGGGGAGCGAGGCAGCTCATCATTGTGCACTGACAGCTTCTGTTTCCAGGTTTCTGGCTGATAGTGCTTATAAAGGTGATGAGTGGCTGCAGTTCATATTACTTGTCACCAAAACTACTTGGCAGCTTTGTAGGATAATGAAAATCTGGTGGCTCTGCTGTTAAACACTCAATATTTTTGCCTTCTGCTATTTCTCTCTGCTCCAGCTACTATAACAAAGAAGCTACTGATGGATTGATCTTTGCCAAATGCATTCTCCCTCTGTAGAACTGAACTGCAGGCAGTTACAGTAGTTGCTCCAAATCTTTGTGAGCATTTTCAGAATCAGGGCCGGGTGATGCTCCATCCTAACTGAAGTCACCCATACAGTGCTTTGCTTTGTGCCAGGCACAAAGTGCTTCGTTCAAGGCTCCTACAGTTTGTGGGAAGCAAGTGGGAAACCTAAAGGTAAGCTTTAAAAAGTCCTCTTCCTTTAATCTCAGGGGTCACCTGCTGAGTTGCTCTGGGCTGACTGAAGAGACCTGCTGCCAGTTGTCCCCTGAGCTGGTGTCCCTCCAGTCCCCCCTCACCCCCACAGAGCTCCCTGCACAAACATAGGTGCTTCAGCTGCTGCAGTTTCATTTCCACTTGACCCAAAATGGTATCTCAACTCTTCTCCTGATGAACAGTCCAACACATTCAGCCCATCAAGCAACCAGCTGAACTCTGTGGGAACCAGTCACACACACCTGCCATCAGCAATTGCACAGTCACATCCTGGGGGCTGTTTGTTTGCTGGTCTCCAGGCAGGTTTTCACTTGCTTGTTTAATGTGTCACCTACCCAGTACCTGCATGTGTGTGATTGAGAAGCTCTGCATAGACCTGAAGTTTGGAAAGCTTTTGCCTTTTGAGAGTTAACTGGAGAGCTACCAAGAGTATTTTCTGCATCTTGATTTTGACAGACGACTTTGGAGGGCTGTTTGACTTTAATTTGGTTAGATACTTTTATAGATGTTGGGATCTGGGTTTCAGGAGGATATAAGGATCCATCTGTTTTTCTGATGTATGAAACCTTTGCCTTAGCTAGCACAGTCTGATTTTGGGTGCTGTGATATCCCATGAAAGCTCAGATATAATCCTTAATGCCAAAGAGAAAAGCAGGGGGTCATACATGGAGCAGTAGGATATATTGTATGAAGGAAGAAAGAGGAGCACACATCCAGCATGACCTGCCCGGAGTCTTGTAACACATTAACACTGGCACCGCATGGAGGGGACTTTGGTGCCTTTTATTGCAGGCAGAAACGGGCAGGGAAATGAAAGGCTTCCACACCAGCCCTGCTCTGTGGATCATTCTTCAGAAGATCAGAATACACAGATCCTCACAGAGATGCAGGAGTTATCCACAGTGTAAGGAGCATAGAAGCTGCAGTGCACTGATGCCAAGGGAGCACATCCCTTGAGGGGACTCAGGTGTGAGAAGGGAAAACAAAGGCCCCTCACTTTCACAAAAGCAGTGAATCATGTCCATCCCCATTGGAAAGAGAGTTACTTACATGTCATTAAAGGTGGAAAAAGGGGGTTGGAGAGGTGGGGAAGGTCCATGCCTGAAGGAAGACTGAGAGTTTGGGGGCCTATCAGGGAGGCAATGTGAGGGCAGAGGGGGCTGGATTAGCTAAACTTCATAATCAAGGTGATATGTGGAACTGAGACTGGATCAGGTTGCCTTGGCAACATGAGCAGAAAAAACACAAAGCAAATCCTGAGCAGAGGCTGGGGGAAGGAATAGGGCATAAGGTGTGGAGGATGGTTAGTGCAGTGTGAGTGTGGGGGCATAGTGTCTCTGCCACACCACTGCATGATGTCAGGGGACAGTGTCAAGATACCCTGGCTAGAGGGAGGCAAAGTTAGAAGGCAGCACTGGTCTGAGGTTGCAGCTGATTCAAGATCTAAATCTCTCTCTAAAAAATAGGGTTTTTTTCCCAGGACTCAGATTCATAGGCTTAGTCTTCAATTTTTCTTTTTTTTTTTTTTTTACACTTCTTGAGTGCCGCACTGCACTTGGTTAATTGCCTAATCTATCAAAACTGCATATATAGAGATAATTAGTCCCAATTTCCATGGCCAGCTCTCTGTTCCCGGCTGCATCCACCAGTTTGTGCATGGTGACAAGGCACAGGAACAGTGGGAGCCAAGCCCTGCTCTGCAGGCACATCCTGCCCTTCTCCTTTAACATGTGGCATTTTCAGCCCTCCCAGCCTCGCAACTTTCCCTTCTCAAAACCATTTCCACAGCTGAGGCTGGTGAGGCCCTGTGTCCCCATCCAGCTGTCACCAAATCCCTCATACAGGTTTTCTGCCTGAAGCTTTCACTCAGGGTCACTCAGCATAGCTGTAGTTACCAAGGGGAGTCACGTAAGGAGCTGTCCTGCAAGTGCCAGGTGACTTCTCCATCCTTAAAGTGGCAGCTGTGGCCTGCAACAGGTGGCCGGGTCCCCCCTGGGAAGTGGTGCCTTGGAATAAGCATTGCCATGAAATTTGTACTTGTTTTAATATATTCATGGTGAGATGGGCTCAAAACTGACTGCTCCCAGTGAGCTCCTTCATTGTCCAGGATGTCTCATCAGTGTGCCCTGTTACTGGATTGTCACAAGATGTGACTGCACCCAGTCAGTCTCATGCTGTGGCTTCTCCTGTGCTCTCCCTGGTGTCTGAGGTACCCATAACCTGTGGTCGGCTGAGGGGGCTGAGGGAGAGGCAGATGCCCCACGCAGCTTTGGAACTGAGCTGGGGCTGGGGTCCCCACTGTTCTCCTCTCATGGGCTGCTAAAAATGGTGGGAAAAAAGTCAAGAGCAAGCAAACTTTTTGTAAGCTGGGTGAAGGCTAACTTGCACCCCTGTGGGTGCTGACAGCCTGGTTAGGGAGAAAATTTTAGGCATCAGGTAGCTGCAGAGCTTGTGGGAATCCAAATCAGTTGGACTTTCCTAGGGATTGCTTTAGAGGAGCTGGAAGAAAATATTCTAAACAATTTCTTATCACTGCACCTGCTGGTTTCCAACTTGTTTACTTGCAAAAATGTTTACAAAAGGGTGTTGGCTTGAATGACCAATCATGTCCAGTGTGTCAGAACAGTGTATAAAAAATGTCTTTTAATAAACGTTGCTTTTATGCCCTCCAAGCAGATTGGAGTTACATCGTTATTTCAGCCGTCCCAAATATAATAACAATACACCCCCAGCCTGGAACCAGATGAAACAGCTTTTTATTCTCTCTATATGTCAAGTTTCCTTGTGGCTGGTGGGACTCACAGGGATACACTGGGGGCATTGGGACCCCCACAGTCCCTGGTGGGAGAGTGCTGAGTGCCCGTAGTTAGTGCAGCCCAAGGCTGCAGGGCTGCTGGAGGAGGCTCTGTGGCTGTGCACTCAGGGACGAGCTGGTGTTGGGGTGAAACATGGCTGCTCTTCATTACTGCTCAGAAATGTGATGTGAGGCAAGAGAGGCGGGAGTTGTGCTCTGAGGAGGTGGAGCAGGGCAGGGCAGCAGCAGCACCCAACTTCCTTCCCCATACACCTACAGCTCCCCTTCCTCCAGTCCCAGGCCCCTGCCTTGCTCTCAGCACAGGGAGGAAACGGCTCAGGCAGTGGCTGCCTCCATCTGCAGCAGCTGCTGTGAGCAGGCACAGCTTCCCTGGAGCCCCCTACCTGGCAGGGCTTATTCCCCCAGCCCCAGGCCCGGTGTCTGGTGATTGCAGAAGGCTGTGGCCCAAAGTACCCTGCTCCAGCCGGCCCTGCTATGAGTGGGGCTTGCACCGGGCAAGCTTGGAGATCCCTGCCAGCTTCAGCTGGTTTGGGGTTCTGAAAAAATTAATTTGTTTGCATGGAGTGCAGCTTCTCTGAAGAACAAAGCTCCTTACAGACCTCCTGTTTCTCAGCCCAGGAAATGAAATAAATCTTCTGCAATAAGAGGTATTGGTTTGTCCTATGATCAGCCAGAGCTCTGAGTCCTTGGGCCAGGCCAGCACCCATGTGCTGAGTGTGACACAATGGCAGCAAATCACAGCACTGTCTCTGCAAACAGGCACAAATGGTTGATTTGGACATGTTTTCTCTCAGCTCTATTAAATAACTCAACAGGCTCCTGCCTTATCTTGACTCACTCACTCTCCACCCCTGTGTTTGGCCCTGAGATTCCCCATCACCTCACACAGAGCTGGTGTATCAGCACCCTCTGCAGCCACATGTGAGAGCTCACCGTGGGCTGGTCCTGTTGGCTTGCACATCCTGAGGGCTGTGGCACCACCAGGGTGTGGAGTCACTGCAGTATGGTTGGAGAGGGGGCAAACTGAGTATTCAGCTCAGAGTCAGGAGACCTGGCTGGAGTTCCACATCACCAGCCCTGGAGAAACAAGCTCTGATTTGGGTGACTGGGATTGTCACCTCTAACCCGTCAGAGGCTGTCAGGGACAAGAGGCTGAAGAAGTGTTGCAGAAAGGTCATTGATTTTTGTGAGGACAGATTAGGCACTGGATGCAAAGAGTTAAATATTTTTTTCCAGGAACCCTCATCCTCTCTCTCTCTGCTATCTGCTAAAACCCTTAAAAAGCCAATTCACAGTTTCTACCAGAGAAATAATTACTTGTATGAAGACTTAAGCCTCTCATTTCCTATAATGATAATCCTTCCTGAAAATGAAATAAGAATTTCTATGAAGTTTGTGGAGGCTCTGAACATTCAGCAACAAACTGCCCAGAAATGACAGAACTTCTTTTGGTGCTTGCCCAGAAAGCCTTGCCTTGCAGGTTACTGTAATTAGAGTTGATTTTAGAGGAAAATAAAGTTACAAGCTGCATATTTAAACTGATTCTGACTGAAGCTTACTGTACTATTTTCAGCGAGCCTTTCAATCTGTGTTTAGAAGCATTTGGCTGCCACCGATAAACAAGTGCTCCTGTTTTTTGATTAATTACAGGTACCCTTCTGTCCTTTTCCCCAACAAAACTCTACTTATAATTGATGCTTACCAAACAGTTAAAAATGTGTATTTCCGTGGCCTCCCTGGAGGCTCAGCATGCTGCCAGGAAGAATGACATGGATGAAAAAGGGATGCCTCTGCCAAAGCTGTTGCCTCAGAGAAAGCTGGTGGTGCCTGAATGCACTTTGTGAGATGACAGTCATTACTGTAGGCTACAAATACTGATGGATTAATAGCATCAGATGCTGAATTATCAGCTGAAGAAAGCAGAGTTTGAGTTACTACTTCCTATTAAACCAAATTCAGCTCTTCCCTGAAGTCACAAAAAAATCAGGGGAAAGAAAGCACATGAGCAGAGGGACAGACTGGTGCTGAACGAAGGAGAGAGCATGAGTCTCTTTTAATGCAATAATGGTAATGTAAATACTTTAAAATACCTCTCTAGTGACTACAAAGAGCACACAACCTTATTTGTCATCATTGCTTGCACACAAGCCACTACAAAGATAGTTTTCTTTCTTCTGATTGCTTTGCAATTACAAGTAAAAACGGGAATGTAATTTGAATTTATATATTCTCATCCAAAGGCTTTGAAATATGATTATCTACAGTGATTGATATCCCAAGTGGTGAATTATTGCATTAGAGACATGTATGCAGCTCTTATGTACAGACAGAGGGTGAGCTTCTGGCACTGAGCAGTGCAGTCCGGGCTGAAACCTGGCTGGAACTGGAGAGACTGTGAGAGCTTCTATATCGGTGACTGAAATGAAAATAAGTGAAACCCACTGAGAAGCTTTAAAGGATGATAAATATGAGCAATAACTTAATAAGGAGCTTTTGAAACCCCCCCACACATACATCCATATGGTGCAACTGTCCCTCTTTTCCCACCTGTGTTCCAACCTGTGTTCTTTGTCCCACAGGTTCATAGGCACAGGCTGGGAATATGCCTTCCCAGAGGCCGGCTCTGCAGATCTGGAGTATCTGCCTGAGCATGGGTAACTCACTTCAGTGTAAAACTAACCACAGTTTAAAAGCCCCAGCAACAATGCCACCATCAGAGAAATCAGGAGCAGAACTTCCACTGCCAGTTAATGGCAGTTCGTCTCTCTTTGGGTCACCAGTAGCTCTCTAGACACCAAAGAACTCTTCAGCCATGAGGCAATTTTACATCTGCTGGGGTAATAAAACCCCTCCAATGAAAAGCATATAGTGCTGGAGCTTTTAGCTATAATGTGCCACTCTCTGGCCTCTGCCACAGTGTATTGCAGGCTGGCAGGCCAAGAGCCTTGGGGAAAGTTGGGAAGCTGGACACACAGCACTGGAAGGACTGGCAGGTATGTACCACGTGTGAGGGACTGTTGGGAAAGCAACATTCAAGCCAGCAAGGGCCACTGCTGGTGTGGCACAATCTGAATTGACTGTCATATTGAGTGAAAAACTATGCTTTAGAAACCACTGGTTTCAGAAAATCATAGATGTTATTCAAATAAATTATATCTCCTGTGAAGAAAATGAATATTGCAGCTTAAAAAAAATTACAAGGGACTTTGCTTTGACAATAAATTGAGGCAACCTAAAAAAGAAAATCTGCTTATGTCAAGCCTTAGGAAGTAGGCAGTGAATTGGCTAAGTGATAGTTACATGGTTCAGAAGTCTGGCTGTGCAAACCACTTCCTGTGTATGCAATTTATACATATAAAAGACAATGCTATTTTCTTCCAAGTACAGAAAAGTCCACTGAAATTTCTGAGCTCCTACAAAATAGTACGGCCATAGACCTGAAAACTGTTGAGCAATGTAGACCTTTTAAAAATGGCTTTTGGCTTGAAAAATAAAATGCAGCAGCAAAAGCAGCCGCTAGTTTGATGAGGAGAACAGAGACAAAAAATGGTGATGAGTCTCATCCAGGCTGGGTGACACCCACCCCTTCTACAAAACGTAGAAAAACCCCTGACCTGGTGGGAATAAGGGCAGTGAATCTTTTAACAGCAGACTCCAAGGGGAAAGCACAACATACTAATTTTATAGAAGCAAATCTCCTGTTCTGTTTAAGGAAGTCTCCAGTGTGGCTTTTGCCCAAGCCCAGTTTGTGAAGAAGAGGAACCCTGCATGCAGCCAGCTGGCATTTATATATATACATACACTTACACACACATAGCTAACATAGAGATGTATCTATATAGAAGTGAAGGTGTATGGATCTGTAAGTAGATGTTAGTAATAATGAATCTCCCTGACACCTTTAGGAACTTTTTAGAAGGCAAGAATAGAACCTAGAAACAATATTATCAGAAACTTTTATTTGTTATGATTTGTAACTTTGCACAAATACTGAAATGAAGAGGCAAGTAGTTCAGATTTTCAATTTGCAAACAGAACACAGGAACACATGCAAAAATTTTTAGATTAACAGCCAGAAAATGAATGAATGGATCTTCTGTGGAAGAAAAATTCAGCATTTTAAAAATTTGCTCTTTTTAAATTACATCCTATTCTATGTGTGCAGATGTACATTTTCTGTTGCTTCCCATTTTTGTGTTTAGTATTAATACATGACAAAGGCAAGATTTTCTGTTAAAATGGGTGAGAATAAGACAATGGCTCTGAACTCAGAGCCACACTAAATATGTTTTGAAGTAGAACAACATCTTCCCATTACCTTAAAAGAAACATAGTCCATCAACTCCAAACTACAGAATCCTATGGATATGTGGTGAGGAAACCAATATAATTCCTAATGTTTGTATTTATTAGGCTATTGTAAAATCCTTTGTTAATAGTTGGATATCTCCATACTTTGAGATAGCAGTAGGTAGACAGAAATCCATAATAATTGATAGTTAAAGCAAACAAACAGTAAAAATACCTTTTGCTTAACGATGTTAGACAAACCAGAATATGCCAACTGAATGAAATACAACTGAGAACAGGACAAAACTATTGTGTTCCTTACATGCCATAGTTGATCACTGCTTAACTCTCTCCTTCATTTTATCAATGTAGTTCAGCACCTCTAGGGTCCTCCAGCCAGCCAAACTCAGGTACTCTGCCTCAGAAGAGAAGGCGTCTCTCCCGGCCAGGCTGCCGGTGCCTGCGGGCTGCGGCACCTCCTGCACCGGCTGTTTGCGCTCTCCTGCGGTGCCGGCAGCGCTGGGAGGAGGGACCCCGCCTGGGCTGCGGGCCGCGGGGAGGGATCCCCCGCAGCTGCACACCCTCAAGGTGCCACACTGGGTGCCCACATCCACCCTCTCTACTTCTGTCACAGAGCCCTCGGTCTGCGACCAAGCATCGCACCTGGTGCTGCGAGTGACATGCTCCCTCTGAAGGGTGCAGTGTGATGGGCCCCGAGGCAGGGCTGCGTGGGTTTTATTTTCCTGCTCTGTGGCACAAAAAATAGAGTCTTTCTCCTGAAAATTGTTTGCTTCTTCTCTAGCCAAAGTACTGCTGGGCTGCATACACACACTCTGGATGTAAGAGCTCTTGGGAGCCTCTCTGCTTGCTGAGGCTGAGAATAGGCTGGCATCGTATGCCTTCAAGGACTGTTCATTCAGATATTCCTTCCTTTTTGCCGTGTCTTCTTCTTCAGACTGTTTGAACAGAATTTTGCAATTGCAACTGTTCAAATAGTTCAATAACTAAAGACTAAAGTAATGACTTGGTAATAACTAAGTGAAATAAACAGAAAGGCCAGAAGTGTCTGCTTTTGGTTGTGTGTGGGTTTTATCATTCCTTCTCCAAGGATGTACTTTTGGCTCTTGGAAAAGAGAAGGTGGCCAAGGCAGACCTTCACTCTCACATGCAATTTATACTCTTACATCATGGCATTTTTGTGTTCAAGAATGACTGAAAACACAGTGTGTCAAATCATTCTGCTTTACAGGCATGTAATGTAAGGCACCTGTACATACAGGAAGAGCATAGAATGTTGCTTAGCATCTTCCCACAGTCATGCTACTGTAACTCCACAAGGCCAGTCATTATCAAAGAACAGACCACATGTCTGTCAAACTACTTAGGAAAATTTACAGCTCTTCCTTGTCCTCATCACACATGAAGTTACCTTGTACAAAACAAAATGAGATTCCAGCTACATCCACCCTTAGGTGCACTCAGGCATAGAGATATAATTCAAATAAAGCCCTGCCAGCCCACAAGGGTTTACTCACTGTGTCAGGACTAGAGCTCAAATAGTTCTCAGTCTGCTTTGGAGAGTAACTGTGAGACTGGCTGCTGAGTTGTGACTCCACATCTTGAAAAATTGGATGAAAAAGAAAGAAAGGTTACTCACCAAACACTCCCCAAAGATCCAACTCTCAAGTACAGCATGTAGAATTAAACATTACTGTTTCTGATGCACTTTTAAGATACTGTTTAAAGAACAAAATGTTAGCAAGGTCAATCTAGTTCTTAGCAATCGCCAGTTCTTCTCTTCTCAGGTCAACATATCTTAACAGAGATTGTGAGATGGGTCCCCCAAAGGCTCAGCTGTGCTGTTAATCAGCAGCAGAACTGTGCTACCCAAAAGGAGGAGGGACTCTGGAGAGCACAGCCTGTGAGAGAACACAGCAGACTCCATGTGCACACTGGCTGCCATACAAGTTACCTATTTCTCTCTTGGAGGCCCTTGAGAGATCTTCTGCTGTGAAATGCAGCCAGTACAGCTGACCCCACAGCTACTGAGGGAGTAGGAAGGATGTAGGATTGCCTAGCTTACTCCCCTCCCTCTGTCCACATGTGGCATGACAGCATACAGCCTACTGGAAGAGAATATCACTTCAAGGACAAGCAAACACAGCTAATTCTTAGTTACCTGGTAATGCTAGTTGTCTTTTTACAGTGCTGTGTGAATCAGAAATATGATCTCTCATCAAAGTTAACATCCTAAAAAGATCATTCTCTCTGGATTTAAAAGTAACTGTTTCAGTTTCACATGTAGAGAAAAAAAATTAAGTGATAATGTATAAAGAGTACTAACCCATCTCTGTCTCATGAAGATATGAACTCAGTCCAAACTTATACCCTTTCTCTTGTGCTGTTGTGAACTGTTAAAAATAATAAGGTATTAATAGTGAGGGTTCAGCTGGATCAGCATCTCAGGTTAAGAGAGGAACATTCAGTTTCTGTATTACATAAAGGAGTCACTGCACTGTACCACAAATTATTTTAAGTGGTATTTTTATCCCTGAGTAGTACCATATGTGGCTTCTACAGGCAAGGTATCTGAAACACTCTTTATATGTATACTGGCACAAAGCTCCTTTATAATACTGGAGCATCCTGCATATAATGTTTGGGCATTGCCTGCAGAACCTGATCCTAAGTGTTGATAGGTAACTTGCATTATGTCTTTCAGGAATCAGCTAGGGTGTGAATGAAACCATGTGAACTGTGGACCTGAAAGGGATGTCTGTCTGAACCACATCACCAGCAGCAGTTCTTTCTGAATTCCTTACATAAACCATGATGAAAAAGAAGCTTACACAGTAGTTAATTCAGTTTCTAACTGTTGTGGACAATCCTTCTCCACATCATGAACCAAATGAATCATGCAAACAGTGGGTTTGATAAAAAATACATCTTTTTTAAGTTACCTCTTTCAATACAAAGAGATGGTTCTGATTCCAGGCTGTTTGTTTCACAGAGTTTTCATCACTGAAGAATGCAAACACAAAGTTCTCTGGTAAGTGATTGTCCCCCAGTATTTTTATTTTCTTTCTGAATTAAAGTCCTTACTGGTGACTTTTAAATTTTTATTTTGTATTCAGTAACCATTAAATGCTTCCCACTACTGAGATCACTGGACTTACCTCTCAGCCTGAGGTACAACACCAAGAATATGTTTTTCATAAACTTCATTTCTGTTGAAATGCAAAATGGAATTGAAGCAATGACAGAAGATAGTGCTGTGTTGTAAAATGGAAGGTGCTATGTATCAATCTTTGAAAAACAAGTCTTTAGGAAAACACAGAGCCCTCATATAGCCCTTGCTCTGTAGCCAGTGGAATGAGACAGAGTATTTTAGAGGACAAGCCAGATCAACAGCTTAACTTCAGGAACTCCAAACTGTCCCATGGAGCAGTATTTTTGTGTACTCATTATGGGCATATACACAGACACATAGTGGGCTTACCTGTGCATAAATTCATTCATATTGTACGTTACTATTTTCACTGAGAAAACTTCAGTCTTCAGTAATACTGTTGAGAATTTTGCCTTCCTGTGCTCTTAGCAGGATTTCTGCAATTCAGCAAGGTCTCTCCAGTTATCCCTGATTAATAGGTTGGTAATTCCCACGACACTCACCTTTTTTTTCTTGAATAATTCTGTGCATTCTCCTTTAAGCTATTCTGCTGATCATGGTGATAAGCAAATGTCCCTAAAGTTAAAAAAAACCCAACAAAACACCTTGACTTTGAAATGCAATAGAATAAGCACAATTTGAATGTAAAAGTTTCTGTCAAGTTTTTAAATAATTTAAATAGTTGGATTTAAAATTATGTGACTGCATTCTGAAGCTTCATGACATTTTCAGTCAGGGCAGATACATCTCTGGTTGTAAGAACATATGTCTTTTAAAGGAGAATAAAACTCAGAATATATGTCCTTAAAATATGACACGCACCAATTTTTTCAAGGTTTGCTCTTTTTTCTTTCTTTTCACAGGATATGAAGTAGTGCTGTATCTCATGGCAGTTCTGCAGGTGGGTTTTATGAAGTCCACCGGTTTCCTCGTAGCTTGTACTTGACACGTTGTTACTTTTAAGGAAAACCTGTTCTGGAGCTGTGAAAATTCCTTCAAGGTGTCTGTCTACAGAATTTTCTTTTCCATCGATTGCAGGATAAACCCTTCTAGTGTTATAAGAATAATTGCAGTTGGTAATTTGATTTCTAGTGTCAGGAACAGTGAAAAGAATGTCAGTATTTCTTTGGTTAGAAAATGGATTAGAATGCTTTGTGGAAGGATTATTATAGATTGGTTGACACTCATCTTCAAATAGTGCCAGAAAGGAACAACCACTTCCATCTTGGGGACTTTTCAGTTCTGCAGTTTCTTTCACAACATGAAATATTGGTTCTTTTATTCCTTCACAGTTTTCTGATTCATTACTGGCTATTATCACTGGATTTTTCCTGGCAGAATCCACGTGGTCTGGCCTGGGGTTAGGCAATGAGGTATAATGGGTAAAAAAGAAAAAAAACCAAATATTTTGCTAAGTACACAAATAAGCAAAATACTGACTGTCAACACAACACTTTATGATAATGTGATAATAAAAACCCCCAAAACTTCACTCCTTATTACATTTGATTTTGTCCTAAATATGCAGAATTTCATCTGAAAAAGTGTGTATTTTATTATGTGCTATATCTTATTTATAGTAAGATTGATTTAAAGGAGTTCTATTTCTTAATGTCTCCAAATATACAAAGCCACGGAGCACATCCTCCTGGACAGGGAACTGTGATTTATAAAATCAGCCACAGTATGTCACTGCTGCTCCACCAGCTGACCAAAGGCAGCCACTTTGGGAAGAAAAAGAAAAAGGGGAGAAAATACTCAGGAAGATAGTTTCTTCCATTCATAAAATTAGTTTGCTTAAGACTATATTTCTCTTCCATACTGAAAACCCATAACAAGTGACTTTCATTAGTACTTGAAATCAGCAATCCTGATTCAGCACAGAATTTTTCTGTTCCATTGTCAGGAGGCCAGTCAGACATTTTGTTATGCCCCTACTTCCCTACCTCACTTTTGAGAGTAGTGGCTTTGAAGATTTTATCATGTGAGCATCATGGACATGAAAGATACCATGCTTTAACTTACTTGGTTCTTAATCTAAAATTTTCACTGTTTTGTTTCCAGGCTAGATCTGCTGACTGACCTTTCAGAAACTCTGAGCAAAAAGTTGAGATTCTTCTGAAGGACAGAGATCTGGCAAAAAAGACCATTCAAAAAAAAGCCCTTTCTTTAAAACCTTCTGAGCAAGGCTATCAATAGGACTTGAAAACTGAAATGTAGTAGAAAGCTCTTACTGGAGAAAATGCCTGTGGTGTTTTGATCAGCAAATACTTGGAACTGAATAAAGATTCTATGGAACTTAAATGAGAGACTAATTTCCTCTAGTTACAGAAGCCTCACCAGGACAGTTTTAGAAGGCTAAACACACTGGAGTTTATTCCTGAAGGTACTTGGATAGATCTACATGAGGAAGGTAAAACCATTTTGTGAAGCAATTCAGAGACTCTTTCTCAACTCCAGCTGAATATTTTGTAACGCAAAGTAAAATTTAAGAGTAGTTGAGGAAATATGACATGAAACTTTTAATTCATATTTAATAACCTTGAGGTGCCACAGCTCTCAGAATTCTGCACATGGATTACATCATCAGTATTTTACATTAAACAATTGTATAAATTTGCACTCTAGTTTTCACATACAGTGAAAGAAACTCCTTTGACAGAGGAATTGTGATAATTAAACTTGTAAGAACTCATGGTTACAGTGGATGAAAACAAAACAAGGACAATACAAAGAAAAGGATTTGAAGAGCAGTTGGAAAGAAGGTGTTGTTAGTGACCCATGAATGTGTAGAAGATGAGAGGATATGACATAAGCAGATGAGTGCAGGCCTGATAGCTGGTGGACAAATGGGAGATGTAGGTCTGGTAAGGTTATATAGGGCTCAGTGTAAATACTTTAATTGGGAATTCACTCAGATATACAACAATGCTATATACAATGAATATTATGTTCATTTTAGGTTTGGCTGGAGAAAGCCAGGAGAAGCTACAAGAAGAGTGGAAGTTAAAATGGCTGATGTGTTTAGTTATTATGTGGCCAGTGAGTTTATGGGTTGCTTGACTCCCCAAGCAAACAGGAGTGGGCACTTCAGGAACAGCAAAATACTCTATGGCCTTTTAATGTCTCTATCCAGCCTAAGCTAGAGATGGAAGGAACTTTCAACCAAATGGCAGACTTATGGAAGAGAAGGTGTAAAATTAGATTAGCTGTGTAAGACCTCTAGGTCCATGGGAGAGCCATGGGACGTCCATGGGGAAAGAAAATGAAATAAAATGATCAGTACAAATGACTCTGGCCCTAAACCATCTGTGATTTAAAAGATTTTTAATCAGCAGACACAAAATGAAATATATTCTTGATGTCCATCCATTCTTTTAAAAACAAAGTGTATATGCTCATAGAAGTATTACTAAATCAATTATAGGGAAAAAAAGAAAGCTATAGTAGGATCACATATGAACAAGAAGGAAAGAACATGCTTTGTTCCTGGAATTCCTAGTATAATAATGTAGGTGCAGATGCTCAATTGCTATTGTATCAAGATGGTCAGAAAAACACTTGCAACAGTGCCCAAAACTAATAACACCTGGGGCAGCTTCCCTCTGGGGCAGTTTCCCCCTCCTCGCGGCTTCTTAGTAAATCTGTGCTATCATTCAAGGTGAATTCAGCAACACTCTCATGTCTGTGACATTGCAAAAAATAGATCATGTTTCCAAGTGCCTACCCAAAATTCAGATTTTGCTGCCTTTCAGCAAATTTAAATAGCTTTGTATGTTTAGTATTTCCATTTGATTTTAATTTCTATTTGAAAAACAGTCAGTGAAAAAAACCAAGTAGCAATAAGGTTCAGAGTACTTTAATTTTTTTTTTAATTAAACTTGACTCTTATTTTCCTTATTAATGTAAAATCACTGCCTACCTATCAAATGGCTTGAACAGTTCCTGAGGCACTGTATCAGACTTCCTGAAAATAAACTGGCTTGGAGGTTTTGTATTCCAAGGGTCTTGATCAAAGCTGTTTCCTGGCTGAGAAAACAGTAGAAGCTGTCAAACTGGGAATATACATAGTTGTTACAGTCTTTAAAGCTTTCAGCTTGGGTTTCCAAACAATATACATATTTTCCCACTATTTTTATTTCTTTATATCTTTACAGCAGAAGCCCAAACCTCCTTACAGACCAACTGTTGCAAACAAACTTTAGCCAACAGATAGCTACTTTGAGCATGACAGTAACATACATTTTTTTCGAATCCTCTTGTCCATTCATCTGGTTCATAGCTGCCCATTTTGGCTACTAGAATCCCATGGGAAACTTCATCAAAACCTTCCTGAAGTCAAGGTAAATAATGCCTGCTATCCTCTCTAATTCCCAGAACTACTAATTCCATCACAGAAAGCAATTAGGTGCACCAGGCAGAGTATGACCTTGGAAAATCTGATGGCTGTTTGCAGACACCTTCTTGTTCTTCATATACCTTGGAATTACCTCTGGGAGCTTAGCTCCTTAATCCTTCCAGGGACAGAGGTGAGCTGATGCTTCCTCAGATCATGGTTACATTTTTGCAGATGGACATAACATTTGTGTATTTCTTCTCACTGGGAAGCTTCTTTGATCACCACAGCCTTACAAGGGTGATAAATATCGGAGGTGTCATCCAATACTGTGAATACACTTGGTTGGCCTCTGTCCAGTCTCATGTATTTCTATGTGTCCAGGTTACAGTGGATTCTCTACCTTGTTCCTTCCCTAGTGGTTCATACAAATCTCCACAACTCCTGACTGCATTTTAAGACGAGCCAGAGAGCAGATCTTGTCTGAAAAAACTTGAAGCAAAGTAGTTTTTGAGTACCTCAGTCTTTTCTATGTCCTTTGTCACTAGGTCTCAACTCTATTTAGGATGCCATTTTCCTTGGTTTCCTTCCTTTGATGACACACCTACAGAAGTTCTCCTTGCTGTTCTTCCAACCCATTGTGATTTTCAGCTCTAACCATCCTAATGCCATCCCTCCAAACTGAGTGGATGCTCCTGTCTTCTTCCGGGTCACCCATCCCTCCTTGCACACTCCCTCTTTGCATTTGACCTCAGTCAGGAGTTCCCTGATTCAGCCAAACTGGCCTCCAGAATCTAATCATTCTCTTCCACACAGAGGTGTGCTTGTGTTTTGAAAATGTATTACTTGGGCTTCTTTGTTCTTCAGGTCAGTTTCCTGTGGGTTTTGGCCTACTTGTTCCCTGAACAACCCATCACCTCCCCTTCTGAAATTCTTGGAGCATTTCTTCCTCACTTACCTCAAGACTTCAGAATACCATTGGTGAAACACATAGAATTTGTTTTATTATTTCAAATGAATTATATATTTGTTAAAAATAAAGCATATTATATTTGCTATCACCTTTCTAGGGATGGTTCTTTTAAGAATCACAAAGGTAACAAGAAGAAAAAATAGTAACATGCATCAGAACAAATAACTTTCAATTGTTTCTTAAAAGTAAAGAGTTAAACAGCAGAGCACTGAGAATACTGTAAGAACTACATTACTCACTCATGATCACCAGGGATCATGTAACACCCAGTTACACTAACTGTAGGTTTAAGAAAGCAGTATTTCTAACTATAATATATTTTGGTTTTCTTTAACCCAATTTACAAGCCAGAAACAAAAGCCACCAGTATGTGACTAATTGTCTCTCTGCAGATATCAGCAATACCGAGAGTTCAGTGAACAAAAGCTCAAGTTGAGCTTATTTCAGAACAATAAAATAAATATATTTGTATATACAGAATATTCACTGCCACCAGCCTACAAAAAGAGTTCATCAATCATAATTACCATCACCATTATACTAGTTTTACACATCAAGTAAATGAAACTTAGTTTAAAATAATTCCACAGAAGTAAAATATTAACCAAACCTGGTTTTGCAGCTTCTTTTCATATGTCTGTTCCCAAATGTTGCCCATTAGGTTTGTGTTGAAAATTTCTTCTGAAAGCTGTGTATTGTTAGAGAACTGAAAACCAGAGGAGGACAATGGACAAGCACTAAAAATTCTTGCCATGTTGTCTTCATTTTCCATACTAGAATCAACATTCCCTAATGCCGTTACTTGTGACAGCTAGACAAAACATAACAAAGAGATATTTTATTTATCTAAAACTGTTTTGATTTAAGCATAAAGTTCAAAGTAATCAAGCCATTCCGTGTCTTTTACATCTCTGCACATAAACTACAAAGAAGAGAACATTTTCTATATTCTGATACGACTTTTCCTTAAAAACTTAAGGCAATACGGGCTTATTTCAGGGAAATATGTAAGTACCTACTTAATCTGAAGTATGCATACAAATGCTATCCTGAGGGCAGATGGATATAAATACATTTTTAGCTTATTTTTCAAGAAATATGTAAGCAGTAGCAGGGAAATAACTTATCAATAGTCTTAAAGAGAAAGAAGGCTTCATGTGTTTCAGTATCCGTGAGATTTGTCCACTCTGAAAAATCACTTAAAAATACAGTAATTACTGCCCATTTTTTGTATTATATCATAAGAATAAAAAACCTACATTATGCTGGTATTTTACTTTTTCTGAGAGATGCTGTCTTCTGCTGTCCAAAACTTGCTTTTGTAACCTTGTAAAATGAATTGAAAGTCTATGAAATACAAGACCCAAAAGATTAAAATATTCTGAGTATTAATTTCAAAATAACTTAGGAATATTTTTCCAAACATCTTAAAACAGCCTGATTCTTAGGCAGTTATGAGAAGCCTGTCTGTGAGTTGGCCACTTTAGGGTATCCAAAGTTGGATGGGAAAACAGTGTAAGTAGGTAATGGTGTTTGAATAACCTGCCCCTTGAGATAAACTTAGTGTATGTGTCTGACATGAGTACAGACACATAATCTTTTTTAAAAGATGTCTCAGCTTTATGTGCAGTTTTTTATTCAGAATTTATTAATTACTCCCTCACAGTAAGAGTATCACTGGAATGACAGGAGTGGTTGTGAAACTTCCCTGTTTACAATGGTATGTTTATGTTTTCTTAATACTCCAAATATTAAGACTGTCATGAAATACCTCTCCCAGAACGTCACTGTTGTGTAACTATTGCCTATTTTATACAAGTACCTGCTCTGGAGATCATCTAAGTTTGACTTATATTGTGCACGTAGGGGTGACGTGGGAAGCTCTAAGTTATGTCTCCTGATAGGTTTTTTATCATCTTCAGTGATATTAACGTGGACTGGCTTCCTCATGTTCTCTGCAATGAATGTATTTGGTATGTCAGTGCTGGGCTTGGAGAAAGCTTTGACGTTCCTGAATTTTCATTAGAGTACAAAAGCTGTTGTTTTAGATTTTTATTAATCCATTTAAAGTCATATTTGTTTCTTTCTTTGCTACTAACAATACAAAAACTCTATTCTAAATGGCACGATATTATAAAATTTAGTCAGCCACTGTGTGTGAACAGGCTCTGTTGCCATCCTCTCTTCTCTCTTTCTCAGTCACCTTCTACTCTTCTGAGCACAGGGCAAAAAACGTTCCATAATCTGGTTTATGAATATTTCACAGATGACAAGAATCATAGAATCATTTAGGTTGAAGAACACCTTTAAGATCATTGAATTCAAGCATTAAACCAGTACTGCCAAGTCCACCATGAAACCATATCCTTAAGTACCACATCTACATTTAAAGAGCTAGGACTCAAATTTTAATGATGTTTCTCAAGAAGTTTAATAATGGATTTTAAGAAAGATAATCTGGGTAGAACTGACAAGACTATTCCAAATGCCCCCGAAGTTATGAAAAGGGAAGTGGATGGGAAATAGACTCATTCAACAGCAAAGAGGAAAAGAAATGGATGTGGGTAAAAATAATTAATAGAATGGGGACGGTAATAAGGGTGTGTAGTGGTTTAGAAATGGTATTCTCCAATTTAGTGTTCCCTCTGAAACACTTCAAACCATGCGCCACTCACTCCCTCTCCCTTCTCCCTCCTCCCTCCGTGTCAACTCACAAACCCTTTCCTTCTCCCTGTCACTCTGTAGAAGGATGGAGAGGAGAACTGGAAGCACAAAAGGTAAAGATCACGGATTGAGATAAGAACAATGTACTGAGAACAGCAATGAAATACAAAATTATATTAATAACACAGTGATGATTCCCAGGCAGGTGCTCCCCACAGGGAGCACAATGTTCCCTGGGCACTTGCTTCCCACTACCCCTCTGGATGGAACTCCTTCCAGGCCCCTGTGCATGGTGGAGGAGGTGTAGAATCACCTCAGGGTCCTGGCCATGCCTGCTCCTGGCTACTGCAAACATTAACCCTGGCCTGGCCTGGAACCAGGACACTGCACAAGGCTTTAAAGGTGAAGTAGACAGGAGCCAAGGTTATTCCTCTTATGCCCTGCCCTGACTTTTTATTCAGTCATAATTTTTCTATTTATGTACAATTTTTTATTTTTAAAATAAAACAACACTTACTTGAGAGTTAAGGTGTAAATGGATGAACAAGAATGAAAATAACAGCAGTAATAGTTAAGACTACTAATTCTTAGAAGTCAGAACACCCAAAACTCACCAGTGTTGTCCTTTTTGGTTGATATCTGGTTAACCACATATAGATTAAGAAGATCCAGACTGACCGCTGAACTTTTAGGAGATGATACTTCCAGGAGCTTCATTTTTGACTTAAGTTTCTTTCTTTCAAAGAATTCCTTAATTTTTAAAAGGACAGAATAAGTTTTTGACAGGAGCTTCAACAACACATTACCAGTATAGGTAATTCTTTTGAAATTAGCAAGCAAGACTTAGCAAACTATTCCTAATATAAAAGCACATGGTTAAGTATCTCTGAATTCTCATGCCCCGTTTGCTCTTAATTTATTTTTATTGCCTTGAAAAAGAATGCAAATATAATTCGGTCACATTCAAAATAAATCATTGTTATCTTGATGCCAAAAATTTAGTCCTTAAATGCTCATTTCTCAAACTTTGCGTACAACCACTAAAAATGTTTCTTAAAATAAAAGATACCAAATGTGGCAAGGACAAGGTCCTAAAAAAATTTAAAGGGGCTTTTCAGGAAGCATATAAGAAAAGCAAATAAATCAGCAAGATTACAAACACCAGATGTGCCATCTATAATGACACAAAGAGTTTATTGTTCTCCAAATTTGTCTCTCTTGTCAAAGAAAATAGTCTTCTGACAAAAAAAAAAAAAAAGAGAGACAGAGGAAAAAGTAAAAAAGAAAAGTCTCTAAGATTAGGAATTCAGAGAGAATTTTTGTTACAACAAATAAAAAGAGATATGACCGACACTTTGAATATATCAGGACAATAATGTATTGAACAAACAGATTTTTTTTTCTAAACAAAAGAAGGATATTGAAAACTGAAGGCTATGCCAAAACAAAAAACAGCATTGGCTTTTCTTCTGAAATGTAATTCCTTTCATGACTGCAGGTTACACATAACTAATATACTTAACATGTTCGTTGGTAACTAATTTTTAGTATAATTTATTATTATCTTTAGCTTTCCAGGATGATATTATCTATGGGAAATATCTGTTTGTCAGTTATGACAAATATCTTTAGTAAGGTAAAATCATCCTGTGTACAATTCAACACTTTAAAATTTGTATTACTTTAGGGTACACACCCCCAAAATATAACCACTTCCCTTCAGTGTCCCAGGTATTTTTCCCCATCACCTCTAAATTACTAAATCACTAATAATTGTATAATAGCAATTAGAAAATTACCACTGTGTTTAGTAATTTAGTACTACATTACTAAAAACAATCCTGTCTTTTCCTGTTTTCCCTCTCCACTGAAGCAAATTACATAGTTGTAATATAAATTATGTGGCTCAGACCAGTAATTTCTGAGAAAACAAAGAGCTCACAGGCCTCCAGGAAACTGGGAAGGCAATGAGGACAAACTGCTGATCGGTCCCACATTCCCATGTGTAAATGTTTTAATTTGAGTAATTGCCTCTATATACAGTGTTTTTCCTCTACTTGTATATATCTGTGCACCTGCCCTGGGTTTTGGGGGTATCAGCTTCAGTGGTGGAGCTTCCTTTTACTGCCTCTTCCTTTCCTGCTGCTGAGGAGGAAACTGACTCCACTTATGGTTATAGCCCTTTTATCTTGCTGTTTTCTTTCTCTTTTGAAATGTCATCTGCTATGCCATAGATAAATTTGATTCCATTATTTCACTTTCAGATTCAAAATACAAATAAGCTGTCCTCCTTTTGCAGGTTCCAGAAAAAGGACTTTAATGAGCCTAACATCCTTTTGCATGGCCCAGAAGAATGACTGTGTATGTGTGTGTTAGGCCAGCTGATAACGGGGTTATCACCTGAGGCTTCAGGCAATCCCTTTTGTCCCCACATACCAACACAACATGGTAACAGAAGTAATCCAGGAAATCCAGAAAATGGGCACAGGCATTCATTCATTCACTCACACCTTCTCTGCCTCCCTCCTTTTCTTGTCATATTTCAGTTTAGTAAATCTAGAACAAGACTTGTCCCCTAAAAGTCTGGAAAACACATTGTAACTGTTTAGCTACTGTTTTGAATCTCACTCCAAATGCTTTGAAAGCTTTACCTAAGTGAACCCACTAAAGCTTTTACATAACAATATAAAATCCAATATGGCTGAAAGTTTACCTTTTGTTTTCTCCTTTCTTGCTTTAATATGATTCTGCTTCTGAAAATTGCAAATAAATATTATTTTAATTGCAAAAGTATAATCTTGAGTCACGGTTTGAATTTCTCATCAACGGTTCTGAGGTTTTAGGACACAAATACGTGTCACGTTATGTTATGTTATGTTATGTTATGTTATGTTACGTTATGTTATGTTATATATTATAATGGATCAAATCTTCAGGTAGTAAAGTCAACATATCTCTGCTGAAGTAATTTTGACTGATCCCAGTTTACTCCATTAAGGATAGCACCACATTCGATAGCAGGCTACTAAACACATTTAACATGAAAAATGAAAACAGAAAAAACTTTTAGTAATTTGACTCGTAATACACATTTCATCAATTTGTAATTTCTTAAAACTTAAGAAATCTTTGTCAATATATTATTTTCTCCTAATTTTCTTTGTCATACTGCAACATAGCTTCAAAACTATATTAGCAAACAAACCAAAGGAGCACTATATGAGCTTTTACCCTTTGAGACTTTCCAGAATACTGGGCACCTTTTGTAAAACAGGAAAGCAAAATAGATTGACACAACAACTTGCTGTTGTTTGTGCAATGTAGGAGACAGTTATACCTCCAACTACTTGTCTCACCTGTCAAACATAGTCTTATGTGAAATGCCTATAGAACTTGGTGCACAAAATTGGAAGTTGGGTCACTGTTCCATGAGCAGAGTGAGCATGGCTGCAGTCCTTAGGTCAGTAAGATCAAGACTTTTTGTGAGGGTTAGAAACATGGAGTATTCCCTTGGAACTACTTTTTGCTTAAAGTTAGAGCAAACTTTCCAAACCTATGGATATAACACTCACCCTGGCAGTGGGGAGGAACCCCAGGGATGTGTAGTTTTTCTGACATCTAAAATGTAAACCCCAGATTCACCCAAGAAACCCTGACAGATTCTACCAGCAGCAGCAAGCAGCAGGTTGGTTTGTATTTGCTATATGTGTGCAGTACTCCTACACACTGGGCCTTCTTACAGAGGGTATGGCAGACAGGCATTTAGGACTAAGTTTGGGTTGGCGTTTTCAGTTTTTTTTCCAACTGAAACTCTCCCTTCCTCCTGAATCACAGAGGCAACATTCAGAAAACCCAATCAACTGGGCCCTTCCAGATGGGTAGGGTGTCCTTTTAGTTTGATTCTGCATAGAGTCTGGATGATTACAAAGTTGTATTCATCAATGCTGCTTCCCAATGGCTGACAAAATCTGTGGGATTTACATTTCTAGTAGATTGGCAGAGGGCACATCACCCAAAGAAACAGAACATTATATTTTGTTTTTCTTTATCATTACAACTCCATTTGTGATGTTTTACTATTTCAGTGAATCTCAATACCTGTACATCCTTTTCCCCAAATAGTAACCACTGCTTTTTGTGAGGGTGTGAGAAAGGCCTCATCCAGCCCCTGTCTGTGGAGAGACACTGGGCCCAAATGTGACCCCCTGCCTGGGGTGGGAGGGCACCTGCACCTTCTCACAATCTGGCTCAGGAGGGGACTCCAGGGCTGTCACACACCCCGGCCTGCTGGTCTATGAGGGGACACCATGCCTGAAACACACACACTTGGCACTACTGTTCCATGGAGAGACACTTGTCTGATCACAAACACCACAGCTATGCCCAGTTTGTGAGGGCCAATGAGGCCTGAAACACACACCATGGCTGTGCTCCGTTTGTGAGGGGACACCATGGCTGCCACACACAACACAGGAGTGCCTGGTTTGTGAGGGGCACCAGGGCTGTTAAACACACCATGGTGGTGCCCAGTCCGTGAGGGACACTGACAAAACATGGAGCTATTTCTGTCAGTTTTGAAGAGTTTCACTTTTCACTCACCGACTGCCACCGACCCAGTTCATTTTCTGCTGCTGAGGAGGCAGGGAGGGAGGGCTGCCCTGTGTGCAGTGTGGGTGCAGGCAGTGGCTGCACCAGGGATGGTTTGCAGCCTCCCAGCGGGGCCGCTGGGCCCTTCTGCAGGGCCTCCTCCCCGCTGGGCGCACCAGGGCAGCTGCTGTCCATGCCCCCAGGCTGGCAGAGAAGAAGCAAAGGGTGATTGATACAGGGGCTGACAGACAAAGGGGAAGCATGCAGAAAGCCAAGCAAGGCAGCTGATGGGGAAGAGGCAATACTCTGGTTGCTGGTGCCCTTCTTCTACCCCTGGTGTTTCCATACAGGCTGCTGCCAAAGCCATCGCCCTTTCCCAAGGGAGTCATGAGCGTCTTGTTGTCCCAAGTGAATTGATTTGTCTTTCAGGTCCAGTTTGTCTCTGCTAAAACCACAGTGATTTTTAGAACAAGAGAGCACTTTACTCTCCATCCTGCTCTTCCTCAGGTATTTTAGGGGGAACAGGGGAAGCAATGAGCATTTTCTACTGGTAGGTGTTGTTGCTCTTGGTCCTGCCTGATGAGCTGTTGTGTGTAAATGTGACTAAACCTTGAGAAGGGATGCAGAGCCACTGGGGGAATCTTGGCAGCAGCACAGCTCCACTCGCTCCCTTCCCTATAACTCACAGCTATCACCTCAGCAAGTGAGGGCTCCCATTTACAAAACAATCATCAAAATTCTATATGAATCTTTTCCTGTGGTGTTTCCTGAGTTATCTTTAGCCTAACATTTTTCAGGGTACTGAAGTTTGATTAGCATTAGTACAACAATGTGAAGAGTGTTCAGTGTAGATATTAGGAATCTAAAATTAAAAATTAGCCAAGATGTTTTTCTTTCTAATACTTCTAATTTGGCTAGGGTGTTTATAGAATCTGATAAGTATGCATAATTTTTCTTGTAACAACACGATTAAAATCTTCATGATAAATTATATCTATATTTGAAATCTATTTGTTGCTACAGCTAATATGACAGATGACAGACTGAAAATTTATTTAATTTCATCACTTCCAATATTAATTTTTATTTTCAATTCCATCTAGTGTAAATGTTGAACTTCTAATACTACGTCTAAGATGTAGTTTCATGTATAACATAAATCACTTTTACTTTTTTTTTAATAAATGGTATTTTCAGTATCACCCTTACTCCTACTTTTTCACAGTATTGTCTAGATTTAAAAGGAAAAAAGTGGGATTTTCTTTATGTTTGACTTATTTACCTGGTAGTTAGTAGTTTTTTATAGAATCCAGAAAAAGTTACATGGCAGTTTCAATTAATTATTTTTCAACATAATAAATCTTCTTCTCCTCAAATTATTTCTTACAAATAAAACTAATGACCTTTCAAAGAGTAATAAAATAAAAAATCAGTTCTTTTTTGAGGAGGGTGAAGTAAAAAAATTTAAATAAGACCTGAGATGAATATGATTATATTTCCAGTGTTTGCACATTTTGCCTTGACTGTCAACACTTTAGAAGTTTGAAATAATTGATTTGACTTTCTGAATGACGGCAAAATTTCAAAGAGTTGTATGACATAACTATTAATTTTTAAAAGCTCATGAGAATGAGTTTCATGGAGCATAGCTGATTCTCTGGGAAGTGAAGTAGGTATAGAACAAAGAGGCTTCCTGTATTTTTCAGAGACTGAAGTATAAAGATTCTCTTTTCTCTAACTTTTATAGCCACTCTTCAGAATAACTATATGTCATGTTCCTTTGTTAAGAAAGTATTATACAGGATCTTCTTCAGAACAGCCTTCAGCACCAGAATTTTCCTCTCTGACATGCTTCTTCATTATCAGATCAGCTCTAGATAGAAGAGACATATCAAAGCAGCCCAAAGCAGTCGAAGAAAGCATTTCTCCAGGGAGGCTGGTGTTGAAATGTTGACTGTGCAACTTTTGGCACCCAACTTTGAGTGGGTCCTTACAGAACTCCTGTAAAATCAAATAAGAGAGCGAGGTCATCTGATGGGTGACTCGAGCACTTAAGTTAGGCCCCTGCTCTATGTCTCAACACACCCAGAGAGGAAGCAGCTAATTTAGGCAATGAAATTGTGAACTCAAAGTGTGTGCCAACTCTGTCTGCAGCATTATTGTACCCTGAAGGTTTGAGGATGCTTCTTTCCCTAAATATTTTCCCTTGAGTGAACAGACACTGCTTACGTAAAATCATACCCGCTAGAGACAGTGAGAGAGAAACAGAGAGAAGATGAGTTTCCAAGCAATTTCTTAGAACTAACAGCAAATAGTTGTCATGTTTCTTAATGAATCTTCCCCTTTCCAGCAAGTGTCTGCTCTAGTACTCATTGTAAAAGAAGGAATTACAAAAGAGATGAATGTTAAGTAAAAAACCCAAAACAAACCCAAACTGATGAATCTCACCATTAGGTTTAAATACTTTACAATATTACTGATTTTTTAAAAGTTAATTTAACATACTTCAACTTTGATTTTTTGTCTGATCTTGATATCTAGCATTAGGAACTAAATCCAAACTGCATAAAAGATGCAGAGAAACTGAAAAGCTTTCCCATCTCTGTCCAAGGTGAGAATTTCTAGCACTTTTAAATACCAGGATACACTTATTTAGATCCCTAAATATTGACCTAATTATCTAATGCTAGGAATGCATGACTAAAAAAAGCCTGACTCTGTTCCAAGTGGAAGCTTTTCTTTGGCAAATGCAGTGCTTAAACTTTGTTTACAGAGTTGCCACAGCCTTCTTCCAGTCAATACTCTGCCATTCCCTTCCTTGAGAGATCAGCATATGGAGAAATAAAGCAAGATTGACCTTATGCTGTTTTATAGTAACCTGGTTGATGGTTTTGCTGTAAAGAGTACTTTTTAAAAGGTGGCTGTGATATTGCAAAATCATGACAGAGTCTGAGGAAGTTCAAAACAGAAGACAAAGCTTGATTTAAAAACAAAGTTTCCCCTTTTAAAAGTAGTTCCTCTTGAGAGACAGATCTCTTTCAATTCATTGGATGAAAAGTCCTTCCCCTATTCACCTTTAAAGAGAGATAGAAGATTGTAGAGAGGCTAAATAGTTTCCAAACACAGCAAACTGGCCAGCTCAGAGAGAAGCATCTAATCTACCTGGGTCAAAATTCAGGGCCCAGCTGGGAAGGACATGGGATTGGATTCACATGGCAAACCACCAGCCAGGACAGTACCACTGACAACAGTAGGCTGACACATTGCTATATGAAGCAGATGCCATTCTTAGGTGGTATTATTTAGATGGAATAATATTTTACAGAATGAACTCTCAAGAGGAAGTGCCATCCATGCCTTGATGGAGAACAGTGCATGAGATCTGTTGCAGAGTCTCATGCTGAATACCTCACTTTATAAAAACAGTTTTTCTATAAGGATTAACAAAGACCAAAGAATTCTCTGTAGATGTGTCAAACTCCAGTTAGGGAACAGTGTCAAAAGCAAATCAGGAGAGGGAGCTAAGAGAATTAACTCCTTACAAGGGGTTAGGGAAAAGCTGAAGGATACCAGACTTGAAGAGACAGTCTGAACCATAGCTAAAAGAAGACACAAGAGGGGAACATGAACTCAGACAAAAATACAAATACGATTATAACAGGCCAGAAAAAATTGGGAAACAACCAGGCAAAGTAACCAAACTACTAAATAATTTTTCTTCACATCAACTAGGAGCAAAAGCTTGCTAGAAAGTCTAAAGGGACAATTGATGGCTAAGGAACAACACGAGTGCTCAGAAGAGACATGGATGTTATGGAAAAGTTAGGCTTTTTGCATCAGTATTCATTGATGAGGAAACTGAGGAGAACTTAATGCAGGAATCCTTCCTGGGGAACTCAGTGAGGATCTGTCCAAAGTGAAAATAACAGCAGACATTGTGAAAATAATCTTACCAAGGCAGAATGAAGACTAGCAAAGCACCAGGACTAAATGGTATTCAACGAAGAGTTCTATAATGCAGCACTGTGGAAAGGACCACTTGAATTTGGAGTCATCTTGGAGACTACAAGGGTAGCAAATGTGACACAATTTAAAAAATAAGAATTTTGTGGCAATCTAAAAAGCTCACTTCTGCACAAAAACATAGCATGAACTATAATATAGGCCAGCATGTAAAAACCCAGTAGAGCTTCTATAGATGGAGGTTGCTGTAGAACACATGTAAAAAAGAATTATTACTGCTGTCTCAAAGAATTTAATTAAGGCTGTTGACAACATATGTTACTGAAGGTTTTAAGAAAATAAAGATGTTGTGAAATAATAGGGAAGGTCCTGCCATTGAATAAAATGCAAAAGGGAGGGAAGAGACTATTTAGCTCTTGTTTTCATGCACTCAAGCACTGGAGACTGATAGAAAATAGAGGCTGACAAACTCCTGAGTTATATGGGAAAGTTACGGAGTGAGGGGACAGGGGAAGAGAGTGAGCGAGAGCTCTGTTGTTGAATGCCTCTTCCAGAACAGGCATAGGTGAACATCAAATGGAGCTTGTGGGAGCCATGGTCAAATTAAGGAGAAAGGAGTGTTTCTTCACATATGAAATGGTAAATCTGAGGAATGGCTTGTCAGGTGTTTCTATTTATGTAAGAGTTTACAGGATTTAAAGAGAGACTGAACAAGTAATTGTAAGAGTAATTGTAAGGAATGTTTAATAGAAAACCTTCCCAATCTCACAAAATTCTCACAGCTCGAAATGCCCAGAGGTTGTGAGAGTATGAATCTGCAGCATCACATTAAATTGCAATTTTTTTCTCTCTTGTGTATCTGCATAGAGTTATTGTTAGAGACAGAATACTGTGCTTGGTGAAGCACTAGCCTGTTTGCTTATTTTTAATATTTAGAAGTCTCCCAAGTAAGAGTTAATAAGTAAACTGCAGTAAATGATCTTTTTGTTGTCATACCAGCTGCAAAACCTCAAATTCTTGAGGCATGACAAAAGGATGTCAGCAGATCCTGTGTTTGGGGTGCATGAGTAAAAGATACGGTTTTTCTGGATTTATTCCTGCCTTCATTTTTACACAGTAGAACACTGACTCTGCTGTGGGCAGTGCCAGTATCACCATTGTTAACTGACACCAGCTACATGATTTTACCACTTACACCTGTACTCTTGCACTTGGCATGTAGCTTGTTTAAAGCATTTACAATGCACTTGAGAAAAGGTTAAATAAGTTTAATAACAGCATGAGAATTTTCTTCAGATTATCTGCAAATAGAAACCTTTACAGATTTAAAGCAAAACCTGAAAAACATACATAATATATTTGAGACTTCTGAAGGCATAAGAGACACATCCTGGTTCAGCTGAATTATCTGCATGGAATAAGTTTAACAAGAAAGAAAAGTCTAGATATTTAAGGTTTAGGTATAAAAGCCTAAATATTAAAAGTGAAATTCCTTGTCTGAGAACATCACTAGACAGTTTACCATGCCTGGAGCAGCTGACACTGACCTCTACCATTGCCTATTTCCCTCACCCTCTCACTTTGTAAAAGGAAAACAACTTGTTTATATTTCTTTCTAGCAAATATTCTCTCTAGAATACCACTGTTCTCAGAAGTCAGAACTGTTAGTGATCTGTCTGCTATTGACTGTCCTGTCAGAGAGATTACTTGAATCCCTTATGGCTAAGTCATTAGGACCTACAAGTCATGCAGGCTTCATATTTACAGCAGCAAGTGTGTATTTTCCTGAAGACAGAATAAGGGAAAAAGGACTTCTGGTGCAGGAATGCACCCTATTTACACCATCCCTGTGATGCTTACACTCAGGAGCCAAGCAATAGAATAGGATCTTCCTGTTTCCTCTCTCTTCTCTTGTGATAACATAGCTCTGCCTAGTCTGGGCACCCCTACAGTCTCATTAGAAATAAAGGAGTTGGAATCAACTGCTTGATACGATCAGGCCAGTCTCGTCACACTGACACTTCTTCAACAAGCTTCCACTTCCATGCCATTAAAACTGAAGGTCCTGCTTGTCAGGATCTTTAGGATCTATCTTCAGATCCTAAAGGAATTACAGTGTCTGAATATTCTACTGAGGTATATGGATATAGCCAATAGCCTCTCTAAACCAGACTAAATAAACAGATAATTTCTGCTGACACAAATTTGAAATCAAAGGTCAGGGTATCTTATCACCCTTTTCTGATAAAAACATGAAATTTACCATTGGTGTGCCTTGATGTTGCAAACTTATTCTGTGGGTGCATTTCTGTACTTATGTAAGTGATGACATTAAAGTAAATAGAAAGTTTGGAAGTACTTCAGAGAAAGGTATTTACTTGAATAATGGCTTCTATGTTCATACTCTGTAGTATCTGACTCGAACGAAATCCTACTATTCCCACACCACTATGCAAACATACAGCTCAGAATTAAAGGAAAAAGCAGATGTTCCTAGCTTACCATATTACAGGACATTATATTTTGGACATTATGTACAGTTCAGTATTAGTAATTGAAAACAAGCACTGTGCAGATTCACATTATGTATTTCACATACACTCATCAACATGGAAACCGCTATGTACATCTAAATCTTAAAGGTCCTAAGTAGCAATGATTCAAAATGCACAATTTATAACTATTTTTCAGTAATTTTATTTTTTATGTCCTGATGGTACAGCAGATAACTCCATAAGCAGCAAGGAAATTTCAGTTTACTACAGACTGATGTTACAGCTATTGGACCCTCTGTTAGGATCATTATAAGACATCAGATAAATGGTCTTTTGATTAAAAAATTGCCCATTACTTTTCAAACACTAAATTAAATGGCAGAAAAAATGATCATTGAGTAAGCCTGACTGATATCTCTTGCGTAACAGCCTGCCTGTTCCAATTTCACTACCTTCATCACAACCACAAAGTTGTGCAAGGATGAAGTGCTGGTATGGGAGACAGTGGGCACAAAAAAGAAGATAAAAAAGAGACATCAGTTGTCATGACTACACTCTAGTCCCTGCATATACAAATATTCATGGAGTTTAGTTACCCTGATACTCATTGTTGCCATATATTCTTCCTCCTCAGTTATTAGTTCCTATATTTAAAAAATGCACACAAGTTATTTTAGTGCATTTGATGAAAAATAACTGTATGACTAAAAACCAATCACTTGACACTAAAAATTGAGTTTCTCCTTAAGAAAGTATAAACCCCCAAATAGTCTGGATCTAATATCAACATCCCTCCAATTCCACAGCTTCAGTTACTCAAACTTATTTGATTACACATATCTTCAGAAGTTTATTATAAAGTCAGTAGAAAATGTGGAGACAACAGAGCACTGAACACTGCACCAATATTACTGCAGTTTTGGCAGTTATTTTTCCAGTAATATTGAGAAGTGTTATTATGACTAAATGTAGTAAAGTTGCTGCCTTCAACAGTAAAAAAAAAA